>OY856187.1:192970213-193108386 GCA_963693315.1 Diogma glabrata | reverse complement strand
TTAACATTGCTTTGTTGAAATTTGATAAAAAATATTAACTTTGATAAGTTGAATTGAGCAAAACTAACGTTGATTTTACAATTTTTGCCTAACTTAGCCTGCAACGTTAAAATTACCTACGATTTTTTTTTGAGTGCACATATAGGGCGTTTATTAGAACAAATAAAATCATCGAAACATATGTCATCAATTGATCTTTCCGGATGCTTTTTGGCAAGTGAAATTAGACAATGAATCAAAAAATAAAGACTACTTTTATTGTTCCTAGCCGAAGGCACTTTCAATTCATTCGAGTTCCCTTTGGGTTATGTAATTCTGCTCAAACTTTATGTAAAGCGCTGGATAAATGTATCGGTATGACTTAGAACCCAATGTTTATGCGTATGTTTATGCGTAAAAAACTCGGCCTCCTAAATAGATGCAAAAAATTTTTCACTCCATACCAATTGCTCCATATATATAAGTCCTATATTCGTCCCTGTATGGAGTACTGCTGTCAAGTTTGGGGTGCTGCCTCTGTTTCCATCTTGGCCCTCTTGGACTCTGTTCAAAAGCGAGCTATACGAATTGTAGGTGATCGAACTTTGACATCAAAACTTGATTCCCTACAACATCGTTGCACTGTTGCTGACCTCGTTGTTTTTTTTACAAATATCGTCATCAGCAGTGCTCAGATGAAATCAGCGGCATCATGCCTCAAACTTATTCTTACCCCCGTTCCACTCGGCAATCGGCTGCCGCAACCAGTGAAACGGTAAAGATCCCGCGCTGTCATACTGGCAGATCGCAGAGAGACTTCTTTGTCCGAACTGCGTACAAATGGAATAGTTTGCCGGAACACTTAGTCTCAGGTGGCTTCAACCCACAGATGTTTAAAAAAAGCGTTAATCTACACCTTAGAACGCCAGTTGTTGTGGGACCCAGGTCTAGACCTAGGTCTTAAAAGGTATTTATGTGTTGTTGTGACACATATTCTAAACCCTATTACACAACACATTTTATTAAAAAAAAAAAAAAAAAAAAAAATATTGACGATTTAATACTAACTTAAACAATTTTGAGGATCATGTTGCTTTGTTTAAAGAAATTGCTCACCGTCTGAAAATGGGAAGTTTTTCTATTAGTAAAGATTGAAATTGAAATTTTGTGAGAAGGAACTTAAGTATTTAGGGTATGTTTTGGATGCAGATGGTTTGTCGATGGACCCTGATAAAATAGCTCCTATCCTCAATATACAACAACCTAAAAATTTAAAAGAATTGTGAAAGATTATTGGAATAGCATCGTGGTATTGTAGGTTTATTCCGAAATTCTCAGACTTAGTTGCTCCGATGACGAATTTAACTTGTAAAGCAAGTATCAAAAAACTTGTCTGGACAGCGGAACCGACGAGTCTTTGAGAAAGTTGAAAACTGCTTTGGTTTCAGCACCAGTTTTACGTAGTCCGAATTATGAAGAACCGTTTGTGATACGAACAGATGCATCGGATCTAGTGTCAGGGGCCATTCTAACTCAAGGCGAAGGGGAACAAGAACGTGACGTGGCATATATGTTCAAGAAATTGACTTCCACACAGAAGAAGTATTCCACAACTGAGCGTGATTGCTTAGCTGTTTTAGAGGCTCTCAATTATTTTAGATCTTATATTGATTAATTAGATCTTATATCATTAATTTGGTTGAAAACTTGAAAGACCCGAATTCGCGTTTAACTAGATGGGCATTAAAGATGCAGGAATACGATTTTAAAATTATTCATCGAAAGGGTAAATTAAACGTAGTGGCGGACGCTTTGTCGCGATTTGTTGGTTACGTGGATGTTATTACTAATGTTGATGATTCGATTGATTCTAAGTACGACAGTTTGTTTGAAAATATTGGAATACAGCCTGTGAATTATCTTAATTATCGGATAGAAAATAATAAAATATTTAAACATTGCGTGAGTGTCGTGATAAATGCGGCATCACAGACAACGAACGGAAACTCTATGTTCCCTTAAGAAATTGTGAAACAATCGTAAAACAATTTCACGATGATCCAATTGGTGCCATTTGGGAGTATTTAAAACACTTCAAACAAAATTATATTGGCTAAAAATGGTCAACGATATCAAAATTTATATTCAGAGTTGCGAAAAGTATAAACTCAAAAAAATACTAACCACCCAATAAAAGTACCTATGGGTGCACTAAAAAGAGCTGATAAACCATGGGATTGCATAGCAATGGATTTTATTGGTCCGTTACCTCGGTCAAAAATTGGTAATAAATACTTGTTTGTTATATGTGGACGTTTTTTCCGAATTCTGTTTATTATTATTATTAACCGATGCGTAAAGCAGATGCAAGATCTGTGGTCACGTACTTGGAAAATTAATTTTTTCTCGTGTATGGTGTGCCGTCTGTAATTATTGCCGATAATGAGCCACAATTTAGTAGTAAACAATTTAAAAAACTGTTAGGATCGTATAAAATAAAAGCTACATATAATGCAGTGTATCATGCTCAACACAATCCATCTGAGAGACTCAATCGTGTAATTATGATCACACTAATGATCACTGAAAATGGGATCGTGAGATACAAAAAGTTGCTTGTGCGATTCGCACATCTATTCACGAGTCAGCAAAATTCTCGCCTTATTTCATAAATTTCGGAAAGCACATGTGGTTAGAAGAAAATTCAGATTCAACAACAAACGTCGCAACGACTACTGAAAAAAGATTAGAGAGATTGCATCAAATACGTGGAGTTGTCAAACAAAATATATATATTAAAAATATTATAATCTCCGAACTAAGCCTGCAAACTTTGAGCCTGGTGAAGTAGTGAGGCGTAAAGCCTTTTTCCAATCAAACGCACATAATAACTTTAGTGCAAAGTTCGCACAGCAATACATTAAATGTAGGGTTCGTGGAAATTAGGGGCATAAACATATTTGTTGGGAGATATGTCAGGACAAACTTTAGGAAAATTTCACGCGAATGGCTTATTGAAATATTGTCAACGTAATGAACAATGAATTTAAGAAGTTTAAGAACTCTAAACTTTAAGGCAAACTTTGAAAAATTTTATATAATGAAAAGAAACAATATATTCGGCTAGCAAATTGTTGGTTATCGTAATCTCTTATATTTTTGTTTATTGTATTTTTTGCATGCAAATGTATTAAGCTATTAATTAGTCGGTTATTTTAAAGCAATGGAATTGTGACTTAATGCTCGAATACCGTTTCACTGAAAGCTTCAGAATTTAACAATTAAACCATATAGAAACATATATAGAGAGAAATAACCTCTATTCACACAAATTGTATATAGAATACTCATAATACAAATAAAAGTACAACCAGAGATGAAGGGTTAGGCAATATACAAATTTTACAAATTTTGTATTGCATTCTTTCTGTCTTATATGAAACAATAAACAAAGCAAATCAAAATAAAAAAATGAGAATTTATATTTGAAAGAGAAATATTTCTTTTGCTTTATTTTCTATTTTACTTTTACTTAAATACGAAAAAATACGATAATTATAAAATAGAAAATAAAAAAAAAGTACTCGTATGTATGAGTGTTTAAATATATAATTTAAGAATTGTATTGAGATGATAGTTTTTTATATTTAACAAATATAATTTCATTCATTGATAATTTAAGTACTCGTATGTATGAGTGTTTAAATATATAATTTAAGGATTGTGTTGGGATGATAATTTTTGGTTTTTGTATATTGAAGAAGCAAATGATTGAATTTGTTATTTGGGTTACGAATTGTTTGTTTTGTTGTCAAGATTTTTTATTTATTTTTTCATCTTTTTTTAAATGGATTTGAACTATATTAAGTTTTTATTGTCCTAGGTCGATGACTTTAGATTTTAGAATATATCAATTTAGTTTGGTCAGAGTTTGATTTAAATTGATTCATTTGGTCGTGTTTGATATAATTACTTCGGTCTGAAAGACCTGAGATTACATTCATGAACTCAAAGTGAAATTCTTACCCATGCTTTTTTGGCATTTCTCGACGTTTTAGGACCTACTGATTCTAAAAAAGCAACAAACAAAAATGTATGTCTGTCTGTCGGCCAGTCGTCCGCCGTCCGTCCGTCACAACCTACGAAATCTAGAAAATCGCTGAACGGATTTGAAAATTTTTTTTTCTAAAAATAGGATTACTCAATAGAAAGAGCCGAAAGGACGATGTGTTCGATAGCTGTACCGGAAGCGTGTCAAAAAAATCGTCAAGTGTGTCAAAACAAGGAAATTTGCATATTTTTTGCTTAAAAAACGTTCATTTTAAGTGATTACGAGTAGGAACATTGAATTTGGAGAAATCTTGATGGTCGGGATTGGTATGGGAGACCAAAATCTAGATTTTTGCATTATAAGTTTGTCAAAAAAATGTTGTCAAGTGTGTCAAAAGAAAGATTTTTATTTATTTTTTTACTCAATTTTTTGGAAAAAAATAAAATTAATAATATGTATGCATGAAAATATATTATTATTATAGAGAATTATGGCATTATAAGATTGTCAAAAAAATAATGTCAAGCGTGTCAAAAATGATTTCATTGATTTTTTTAGCCAATTTTTTGGAAAAAAAAATTTATGTTTTTATGAATTGGTTTTATTGAATTGGTTATAGTTTTTGAAATAGTTTTGGAATTTTGATAAAAGTTTGTATTTTGATTTTGTAATAATTTTTGCTATATTTTTAGAATTTTGGAAAAACTTTGAATTCTTAAGAATTTTTGGAATTTTATTAGAATTTAGAAAAAGTTTAAATATGTGATTTTATTCTAATTTTTGGAATGTTTTTGGTATTTTTCAATTTTTGATTTTGTTATAATTTTTATAATATTTTTAGAATTTTGGAAAAAGTTTGGATTTTTAAGAATTTTTGGAATATTAATGGAATTTAAAAAAGTTTAAGTATTTGATTTTATTCTAATTTTTGGAATATTTTTGGAATTTTGAAAAAGTTTCATTTTATTTAAGTTTTACAATATTTTTGGAATTTGAAAGAAATATGAATTTGTGATTTTGTAATATTTTCTCGAAACGCTAAATGGAGATGATTTTGAGTAGTTTGCTGAGTGTATCATCTTTTCACTAAATTATGTTAATTTTTGATCTGTTATAATTTTCCGGCAACGTATTGATGTTTCGTGTTAGTTTTGAAATAAATTTCTAAACAGAGATAAAAAGTACTTATACTTTAACAAATCAAAATAAAAAACAATAAACATTTATATGCATTTGAAATTTCTTTTGCTTTATATTCTATTTTACTAATAAGACAACAAAAAATACGATGATAAAATACAATAATTAATAAAAAAAAAACTCGCATGGATTAGTGTTTCCTTTGACATGTTTATATAAATATGTAAAGGTTTTTAGAATTCATTGATAATTTTGGTTTGTTTTTGTAAGTTAAAAATGGTCAAAATAATTTTTCAGTTTTTGAAGAATTTGGGTTACGCGTTGTTGTTGTTGGCTACATAGATTGATATTTGATTTATTTTTCATCTTTCAAATGCACTTTAACCATATGTTTAGGTTGTTGACTTTAGCCAATTTGTTTTGGTCAGAAATTGATTTAATTTGATTTGGTTGTGTAGGATAAAAATATTTTTAAATTTCAAAATCTATGTATTAAAATTTGTATCAATTTAATGTTTTAAATTTGAATACATGAGTTCTAAAAGAATAGATTATGAAATTTAAAAATATTATTTTCCAATAATTTGTCTTATGATAACTTTAAACAAATTGGGTTTAAAGTAGTTATGCGGTTATGTGTTCTAAAAACTTTTTTACTTTATATGGCTCAAAAATACATTTACCTTAAAATTAATGTTTAATCATATCAAAGCGATACAGTAGATCGTTGTTTGTGATATAATTATAACACCTGCAGCCAAATTCTGTGACTGTGAAGTGTTAAAAATTTCTTTATTTCGATTTTATCACCAAATTTTTATCATTTTAACATTTTTTGCGATTCTATATGCAATTTATGTGCGATGTAAGTGTTAAAAAATCTTATAGTAAGTAGGCGACTCACTAGATATCAAACGTCAATGCATAAAATTTTCATTGATTGTTTTATTTAATAGAATTATTATAAAAAATCCTTTATTTATTATTTTCAAAATAAATTATTTTTTGTGAACAAAATATAATGGTTGAGCGAAATTAATTTTTAATTGGATTAAATAAAAGATTTGTTCAATTAATTCATGCCGTCAGTTATGCAAAGACATATTTATGAGAAATGCTGAAATAAACGAGATGTCAAGTATATTGCTATTTTTTGCAGATAAGACTTATTTTGACTCTAGTGGGGTCATAATTAAAGTTCTAATCTAACAACAGGAATTTGTTCCTCTATTGCTCAAGAAATATAGATTTTGAAAGAATTCTATAATATCTCATTAGAAGTATGTTATATTACCGTTCTGGATAAAAAGTAATATTTGGCAAATTTTCATCACGACTACGATAGCAGACGTCGATCTTTTTAACAATATTCTGAACACACTTCTGCATAAGTGTTCAGATAGAAACCGATGACGTCTTCAATGGTATTGTGCTCTTGCATTATTTGTAATTGCCAGTTTCATTTTCAAAAAACATTAAGTTCAAGAAAACAATACATAAACCTAACACAAACATGAGCGTTTTGATACATGAAATGTAAATCTAGTTGACTGTATATACGTATATACATAAAGATATATTAATTCCGAACTACGGTCTAAAACACATAAATACCAATCATTTTGAATAACACAATTTAAACATCAATTTAACTATATTTAAATATTTTCGAAGTTAAATTTGAAAAAAAATTTTTGATGTTATTTTGAAATCTTAAATAAACAAATCACATTGGTGTAATTGTGTTTTTTGACATAATGGCGTTAGCAACAAAAGAATTCATTTTATTTTATCACTAACCAAAAGTCAGTGTTAACTTTTCAGTTTTAACATTTCACTAATTTAGATTTTTTTACGGTGAAGTGATAAAAAATTTATCACTACACCGCTTCACAGTTACAGAATTTGGCTGCTGATGTTCTAAATAATATGATATAAGTTTATCCTTTGAGCTGCTTGTTTTAGGTAGATTTCATATAAAATCTACCTATTGCAATGGGAATTCTTGGAGTTCCGGATAAAATTTTAACAAAATGAATTTATTAGGCGTCGAAGAGAAACATATTTTTAATGCCGGGTGAAAAACACGTGAAATCAGCAAGGTCTGGAAATGAGGTTTTAATTTTGTATAATTAGAATTCGTTGACATCAATCAAAAGTTTTCTGCGTTTTTAGTTTTTTTTTAACCCTGTCTAAGATACAGGGTGTTGAATAATCAAGAAATTGCTCGACCCTGGTGTATTGAAATGGCTCTACAGTCAAAACTACTGGACTGATTTTAATGTTATATAACTCAAAATGTATGTATTAAACAGAGCAAAATAATAATTCACATTATATGACCTTGAACACTTTCTTTTAGAAACACAACGGTAAAAAATTCCAATTCGATTTGTTTTTTTTTATTAATTTTATTGCAACACGCCTTAAAATGTTTCATCATAAAAAAAGTGGAGTTAAAAAATGAACAGTGTTTTTTGGATTTACATATATGTTTTTATAATAAATTTTTAATTTTAACTCAAAATAAATATTTTACACATTTTGTGTGTGACATTTTGTGTGTGATTGTGTACCTTTTAGGCAGTCTATCCTTACAACATTATTTAAATTTAAAATAACAATTTTATGAAAATATTATTTTTATCAAAAATGTTTTGCATCCGAAGTCAATGGTTGCTTGATTATATTAAATAATATAATATAATATAATACGTTCATAATATATTTTATAATAAAAACATAATATAGAGATATAGATAATATATATAATAAATTATTGATCATTTTAATCGTCTTCCATTACAGACGGATAGAAGAGAAGTTTGGTTATGAACTGATTGGTCTGATCTCGTTGTTTTTTATAAATATCTTCATCAGTAGAGTTCGGATGAAATCAAATCCATTATGCCTGCAAACAGTCAAACTGTTGAGATCCCTCATTCACAACTGTCATATAGTGACAGAATGCAGAGGGATTCCTTTGTTTGCGAAATGAAATCGACTAGCTGATAGATACGAAAATTTAAAAACAATTCCTGGAACACGAGGATATCACTCATACATTCCTACAAATGATGGATCAATCTTAGCTAGACGTTATTCTAACTCTACGGAATTTAGTAATGTAAAATTAAATAAATGATAAAAAATGTGTAAAATATTTATTTTGAGTTAAAATTAAAAATTTATTATAAAAACATATATGTAAATCCAAAAAACACTGTTCATTTTTTAACTCCACTTTTTTTATGATGAAACATTTTAAGGCGTGTTGCAATAAAATTAATAAAAAAAACAAATCGAATTGGAATTTTTTGCCGTTATGTTTCTAAAAGAAAGTGTTCAAGGTCATATAATGTGAATTATTATTTTGCTCTGTTTAATACATACATTTTGAGTTATATAACATTAAAATCAGTCCAGTAGTTTTGACTGTAGAGCCATTTCAATACACCAGGGTCGAGCAATTTCTTGATTTTTCAACACCCTGTATCTTAGACAGGGTTAAAAAAAAACTAAAAACGCAGAAAACTTTTGATTGATGTCAACGAATTCTAATTATACAAAATTAAAACCTCATTTCCAGACCTTGCTGATTTCACGTGTTTTTCACCCGGCATTAAAAATATGTTTCTCCTCGACGCCTAATAAATTCATTTTGTTAAAATTTTATCCGGAACTCCAAGAATTCCCATTGCAATAGGTAGATTTTATATGAAATCTACCTAAAACAAGCAGCTCAAAGGATAAACTTATATCATATTATTTAGAACATCAGCAGCCAAATTCTGTAACTGTGAAGCGGTGTAGTGATAAATTTTTTATCACTTCACCGTAAAAAAATCTAAATTAGTGAAATGTTAAAACTGAAAAGTTAACACTGACTTTTGGTTAGTGATAAAATAAAATGAATTCTTTTGTTGCTAACGCCATTATGTCAAAAAACACAATTACACCAATGTGATTTGTTTATTTAAGATTTCAAAATAACATCAAAAATTTTTTTTCAAATTTAACTTCGAAAATATTTAAATATAGTTAAATTGATGTTTAAATTGTGTTATTCAAAATGATTGGTATTTATGTGTTTTAGACCGTAGTTCGGAATTAATATATCTTTATGTATATACGTATATACAGTCAACTAGATTTACATTTCATGTATCAAAACGCTCATGTTTGTGTTAGGTTTATGTATTGTTTTCTTGAACTTAATGTTTTTTGAAAATGAAACTGGCAATTACAAATAATGCAAGAGCACAATACCATTGAAAACGTCATCGGTCTCTATCTGAACACTTATGCAGAAGTGTGTTCAGAATATTGTTAAAAAGATCGACGTCTGCTATCGTAGTCGTGATGAAAATTTGCCAAATATTACTTTTTATCCAGAACGGTAATATAACATACTTCTAATGAGATATTATAGAATTCTTTCAAAATCTATATTTCTTGAGCAATAGAGGAACAAATTCCTGTTGTTAGATTAGAACTTTAATTATGACCCCACTAGAGTCAAAATAAGTCTTATCTGCAAAAAATAGCAATATACTTGACATCTCGTTTATTTCAGCATTTCTCATAAATATGCCTTTGCATAACTGACGGCACGAATTAATTGAACAAATCTTTTATTTAATCCAATTAAAAATTAATTTCGCTCAACCATTATATTTTGTTCACAAAAAATAATTTATTTTGAAAATAATAAATAAAGGATTTTTTATAATAATTCTATTAAATAAAACAATCAATGAAAATTTTATGCATTGACGTTTGATATTTAGTGAGTCGCCTACTTACTATAAGATTTTTTAACACTTACATCGCACATAAATTGCATATAGAATCGCAAAAAATGTTAAAATGATAAAAATTTGGTGATAAAATCGAAATAAAGAAATTTTTAACACTTCACCACTTCACAGTCACAGAATTTGGCTGCAGGTGTTATAATTATATCACAAACAACGATCTACTGTATCGCTTTGATATGATTAAACATTAATTTTAAGGTAAATGTATTTTTGAGCCATATAAAGTAAAAAAGTTTTTAGAACACATAACCGCATAACTACTTTAAACCCAATTTGTTTAAAGTTATCATAAGACAAATTATTGGAAAATAATATTTTTAAATTTCATAATCTATTCTTTTAGAACTCATGTATTCAAATTTAAAACATCAAATTGATACAAATTTTAATACATAGATTTTGAAATTTAAAAATATTTTTATCCTACACAACCAAATCAAATTAAATCAATTTCTGACCAAAAAAAATTGGCTAAAGTCAACAACCTAAACATATGGTTAAAGTGCATTTGAAAGATGAAAAATAAATCAAATATCAATCTATGAAGCCAACAACAACAACGCGTAACCCAAATTCTTCAAAAACTGAAAAATTATTTTGACCATTTTTAACTTACAAAAACAAACCAAAATTATCAATGAATTCTAAAAACCTTTACATATTTATATAAACATGTCAAAGGAAACACTAATCCATGCGAGTTTTTTTTTTAATTATTAATTGTATTTTATCATCGTATTTTTTGTTGTCTCGTTAGTAAAATAGAATATAAAGCAAAAGAAATTTCAAATGCATATAAATGTTTATTTTTTTTTATTTTGATTTGTTAAAGTATAAGTACTTTTTATCTCAGTTTAGAAATTTATTTCAAAACTAACACGAAACATCAATACGTTGCCGGAAAATTATAACAAATCAAAAATTAACATAATTTAGTGAAAAGATGATACACTCAGCAAACTACTCAAAATCATCTCCATTTAGCGTTTCGAGAAAATATTACAAAATCACAAATTCATATTTCTTTCAAATTCCAAAAATATTGTAAAACTTAAATAAAATCAAACTTTTTCAAAATTCCAAAAATATTCCAAAAATTAGAATAAAATCAAATACTTAAACTTTTTTAAATTCCATTAATATTCCAAAAATTCTTAAAAATCCAAACTTTTTTCAAAATTCTAAAAATATTATAAAAATTATAACAAAATCAAAAATTGAAAAATACCAAAAACATTCCAAAAATTAGAATAAAATCACATATTTAAACTTTTTCTAAATTCTAATAAAATTCCAAAAATTCTTAAGAATTCAAAGTTTTTCCAAAATTCTAAAAATATAGCAAAAATTATTACAAAATCAAAAATACAAACTTTTATCAAAATTCCAAAACTATTTCAAAAACTATAACCAATTCAATAAAACCAATTCATAAAAACATAAATTTTTTTTTCCAAAAAATTGGCTAAAAAAATCAATGAAATCATTTTTGATACGCTTGACATTATTTTTTTGACAATCTTATAATGCCATAATTCTCTATAATAATAATATATTTTCATGCATACATATTATTAATTTTATTTTTTTCCAAAAAATTGAGTAAAAAAATAAATAAAAATCTTTCTTTTGACACACTTGACCACATTTTTTTGACAAACTTATAATGCAAAAATCTAGATTTTGGTCTCCCATACCAATCCCGACCATCAAGATTTCTCCAAATTCAATGTTCCTACTCGTAATCACTTAAAATGAACGTTTTTTAAGCAAAAAATATGCAAATTTCCTTGTTTTGACACACTTGACGATTTTTTTGACACGCTTCCGGTACAGCTATCGAACACACTCTTTCTATTGAGCAATCCTATTTTTAGAAAAAAAAATTTTCAAATCCGTTCAGCGGTTTTCTAGATTTCGTAGGTTGTGACGGACGGACGGCGGACGGCCGGCCGACAGACAGACATACATTTTTGTTTGTTGCTTTTTTAGAATCAGTAGGTCCTAAAACGTCGAGAAATGCCAAAAAAGCATGGGTAAGAATTTCACTTTGAGCTCATGAATGTAATCTCAGGTCTTTCAGACCGAAGTAATTATATCAAACACGACCAAATAAATCAATTTAAATCAAACTCTGACCAAACTAAATTGATATATTCTAAAATCTAAAGTCATCGACCTAGGACAATAAAAACTTAATATAGTTCAAATCCATTTAAAAAAAGATGAAAAAATAAATAAAAAATCTTGACAACAAAACAAACAATTCGTAACCCAAATAACAAATTCAATCATTTGCTTCTTCAATATACAAAAACAAAAAATTATCATCCCAACACAATCCTTAAATTATATATTTAAACACTCATACATACGAGTACTTTTTTTTTATTTTCTATTTTATAATTATCGTATTTTTTCGTATTTAAGTAAAAGTAAAATAGAAAATAAAGCAAAAGAAATATTTCTCTTTCAAATATAAATTCTCATTTTTTTATTTTGATTTGCTTTATTTATTGTTTCATATAAGACAGAAAGAATGCAATGTATAATTTGTAAAATTTGTATATTGCTTAACCCTTCATCTCTGGTTGTACTTTTATTTGTATTATCAGTATTCTATATACAATTTGTGTGAATAGAGGTTATTTCTCTGTATATATGTTTCTCTATGATTAAACTAAATCTAAGGGTTTACACCCATATCAAAATTGTATGGATACATTGTAGAATAGTTTAGATAAGTTATGTTATGTGTATAGTTTTTGATATAATAATTTGATATTTGTATGTACAACGGTAAATAATTTTTTTGTTTGGTTAAAACATTTAGCTTTTTTTTTGTATTGATGCTTCATGAGTTTTTGGATTCAAATTAATTATTTAATTAAAACTCAAACAAAAGATTAAGTTGGAAAAATTGTTTGTGTATAATTTTTTTTTTTTTTTTTTTTTTTTTAATAAAATGTGTTGTGTAATAGGGTTTAGAATATGTGTCACAACAACACATAAATACCTTTTAAGACCTAGGTCTAGACCTGGGTCCCACAACAACTGGCGTTCTGAGGTGTAGATTAACGCTTTTTTTAAACATCTGTGGGTTGAAGCCACCTGAGACTAAGTGTTCCGGCAAACTATTCCATTTGTACGCAGTTCGGACAAAGAAGTCTCTCTGCGATCTGCCAGTATGACAGCGCGGGATCTTTACCGTTTCACTGGTTGCGGCAGCCGATTGCCGAGTGGAACGGGGGTAAGAATAAGTTTGAGGCATGATGCCGCTGATTTCATCTGAGCACTGCTGATGACGATATTTGTAAAAAACAACGAGGTCAGCAACAGTGCATGTACATATATTTTGTTTGTCTTGATTTCAAATTAATTTTGAATTATACTTAGTTGAGCTAAAAGTTGATTTTAAATATAATATCTGTACGATATTAAAAGTTTTTCCACCAAAAGCAGTTTTTTTAAATTTAAAAAACTTGTCGATTTGCGTGTCATCCATCTTTAAAGAGATGATTTCCACGCAAGAAAGTATTCCAATAAGAAAAATTTATTTGAATAAGTATTTGTATTGCTTTATTGTTTTTTTTTTCTTTGGCTGTCAATAAGTTGATTGGAAATAACATCTTTACGATATTGAAAGATTTCCCACCAAAAATACATTTTAAAATTAAAAATTTGTCGATTTGCCTGTCATTCTTACAGAAGGTGATCTCAACGCAAGAAAAGTATTCCAAAAAGAGGAAATTTTTTATTGGAATAAGTATTTGTTTTGTTTCTCTGTTTTTTTTTGTTTGCCATAAATTGGTCGGCTGAAATATTGTGTGAAAAGTGTACGCTAAATTTCTGATTTTATTAGTTAAGTTGTAAGAATCATTCTAATAGTTGAATAATATTTTTTTAACTGCTAATTTGAGAACCCGTCATTATTTACTCGAATGTCCCAATGAGAAGTAATATTTCTCAACCTAGGTCATTAATAATAACAAAAACTTACCTAGGTTAATAATGACAAATTTTCTTTTATTTTTAATTGAAATGAACAAAAAAACACAAACAAATAATAATTGCATTTCTTTGTTTCGATTTATTTGTATGAAACTAAACTTCCAGGCTACTTGATATTTTAATTAAAAAATGAAATGAAAAATGACTAATATCAAAATCTAATCAAAGCAAATATGATAATTAGGGTTAGTAGTTAAAAAAATTCTATATACCTCGGTTGAGAAGACTAATTTCGACCTCGAACATTATATCTCTCGGCGCTACGCGCCTCAGGATCTAAAAGTTCTCGGTCAATAATCGCTTACTTCTCAACCTTGTTATATAATGTACTATTTTCTAATCATTAATGCTCGATAAAATGTTGTTTTTGTCAAGTTTTGTTGTATAACAACACAACACGTTGTATACGGTGTATTGTTGGTCGAAAAGGATAAGACGATTGTTGAAAGGTTGAAAAAAAATAATTATGGTATTCATTTTAAATGAAAAAAAGTCCGGCAAGTGCGAATATAATAGGCTCGCTGAGGGTTCCCTGTATATAATATTTGAGAAAAAAACAGTTTTTGTTAGTATAGTTTCACGTTTATTTGTAATTATAACTAGTAAAAAAAATTTTAGTATCGATTTAGCAAAATCCCTTCACCCATGAATTTTTTAAATTTTTTCTTTTGTGATGTTCGAAATTAAAGGGGGCGGGGGACAAAAATAATTTTTACATTTTTGAATATAAATCGAAAACCGTGCTTTCGAAAATTACAAAAAAAACTCTTTTGCACTACAAAAAAACATCATCTTTCATATGACACTCCACATGCCATGATCAAAAATAACTTTTTTCGAAATTTCTACTTTAAACCCCCTCTAATCAACATTTGAAATTATAACAACAAAAAAAAGTTTCAGCTTCGATTTAGCAAAATTCCTTCACCCATGAATTTTTTTAAATTTTTTCTTTTGTAATGTTCGAAGTTACGGGGGGGGGGGGACAAAAATAAATTTTACATTTTTGAATATAAATCGAAAACTATGCTTTCGAAAATTACAAAAAAAAACTCTTTTGCACTACAAAAAAAAATCACCTTTTGTAGACATGCCATGATCAAAAATAATTATTTTTTCAAAATTTCTACTTTAAACCCCCTCTAATGAACATTTGAAATTATAACAACCAAAAAAAGTTTTAGTTTCGATTTAGCAAAATCCCTACACCCATGAATTTTTTTAAATTTTTTCTTTTGTAATGTTCGAAGTTAAGGGGGCGGACAAAAAAACCACTCGTTTTTGGTAATAACTCAAAAACTAAGCAGTAGAAAATTCAATGGACATTTTTTTTAAATACTTTCATTTTTTCGATTTTTATAGACTAAACTCGATTCCTTAAAAAAAACTTTTGTTTTACTATCTCCTTATCTATGTCCATTAAATATAGATAAAAACAAATATTTCATTTTTTTTGTTATCATCAGGTGTGGCACAACACATTTAATAACTATAGAAAATTTCATGTTGATAGCACTTATAGTTTATGAGTAAATGGATTATATAGAAATTCAGACGGACACCGAAGTCTCACCAATAGGGTACCGTTTTTACTTTTTCAAAGTACGGAACCTAAAAAACGGAAAAACTGAGTCAAAGGTTGGATTAGATGGAACAAAATGAGGAATCCTTAATTGATTCAGGATGATGTTGGTGTGATGGAACTGACCCTGTGCTGAATAACTGTTGAATGTACTTACAAGTACTGAAAACAGGAGAACTATTGCTATAGACGCCAACTAGCTAAATCGTGTCGTGCTTTTATCAATCCTGATCACAAGTTAATCTAGCCTATTTAACCTTTTTCCATTTTGTCACGTATTAGTTATCAAGGACTTCAATTTAATACGCTAGATCTTGAGAATCATCCGTGAATGTAATATCCAGTAACAAACGCTAAAGGTTTAACGCAGATCGATTAACCAAAAAAACGGATAATATGAAATATAAGTTAAACTAGATGGAACAAAATGAGGAATCATTAAATGTTGAGGACAATGTTGGTGAGAAGGAAATGACCCTTGGCTGAAGAACTGTTTAACGTACCCAAAAGTACTGTAAACAGGAGAACTAGTGCTATAGATGCAAACTAGCTAAATCGTGTCGTGCTTTTATCAATCCTGATCACAAGATAGAGCCTAGCCTATTTAACTTTAACTTTTCGTCGCGGAAATGTTATCAGCTGCGACATACCATAATTTAGTGGAGCCTTAAGATTATAAAATCCTCGGATTAGTCAATGATTAAATTTTTTATTTCTAATGTATTGAAGCCACAGTACATAATATATATGTCAATGAAAAATTTTCCGCAATCATTTAAAATGTTTGCATAAAACTTTTCACTGTTGGGAAAGGTAAGTTGTAAGGTTCTACTGTAATAGAAATTTTAAATATCAAAAAAGAGAAAATAATAACAACAACTTTGGTGTATCGCGTAGTATTATTTTTGAGGTCCAAATTTTATTCATCGATAATTAACTCTCAGTTTTTTTCTTTTAATTATTACAAATTTAACAAATAATGCGAGTTCAATCGTTTACATCACAATATTTACGATCTCTATCGAACAACTGATATTCAATAAAAAGATATAGATAAGAAAACTGATAACGATACGGGTCAGTAAATTTTGAGCGTTGGAGCAAACAAATCGTTTCATTCTTCTAATCCTGTGCGGTTAAGTTGTTCTAATTGTGTTTTTTTTGTGTGTTTTGTGTTGTAATATGTTGCAAGTTAATTTAACTATGTGTATTTTTTGAAGTGAAAACTTCTTCAGGCGCACCACACACAGATTTTTCCGTAGGTAGTATGTTAGTCTGATCCGTCATGCTTTAAAGTGAAACGCTAAAAATAATAATAAATTATAATCTACCTATCATTTCTCAACGTTTCAAATTGCGTTGTGGATATCGTGCTCGAATGATGTATAGTGGGTTCTGAGTTCAATCCCTGGTGTAGTACATATTTTTTTTTCTTGTTATTTTAATTTTTATTAAATACCATTAAAATTATTTTTTTTAATTTATAAAGTCATAAAAATAATAAGGTTCTATTGGCGTAACGATTTCTATTAATTGTTCTAATGCATTAAGTTAAAGTTTATTTATCATGTTTGGATAGTATGGAAGAAGCGTGAAGAGTTGTATCAAGTACAAATTATAGCACGTGAGTGGTACATATTATTTTCAAAATATAATTATTATATCTGATGTGGTGTGTGTGATGGTCTTGCTTTCCCCGACTTTTGGGGTCATCAGATTCACTATTTTTTGCTCATTTGAATCAGTTTTCTTGTGAAACTTTTGCGTGCAATTCAGTATTTGTGATGGTCGGAGAAGAGGTATAATCAAACTCACAAACTGAAGCTAGTCAGAAATTTAATCTAAAGGCATACAAATGCAACTCTTCAAATGTTTCTGATAGTAATTCCGATATCAGGAATACCCAGTGTTCATTACAAAATTTAATAGCAGCAACATACTTCTATTAGATTGTTCATAATCTGTTAACTGAAAAGCTTAGAGATTGTTTAATTTCTCTAATTCTGCTTGTAATTTTATTTTGTTGGATTAAGTTCCAGGTTTTGTTGCATTTCGAAAAGGGTTTCTTGGAGTTACATACTGGTTCGTTTGTTATTATTAATATTTATCAATTATTTTCATCGATATATTCATTCATCTTTACTATATTTATCTGTTGATGACTTTCAGTTGTTACACTTCTTTACTTTTTATTGTTTTACATCGCGCATTTCTGAAATTAATGTAGATTAATTCAGAATTTTAGAAAAATTAATTCGCGATTTGGAAAACATCGTTAATACTCTCGCCAAGGAAGTTATAGATCACGCGGCATACTCTGGCACAAATTGTTTACCATATTTGGCAAGGGTAGATAATTTCCATTTTATTCTTTTATTAGGGTAACGAACTTTTCTGAATTAGGTTTATTAACACCTACCGTGCAATAAAGCCAGATCAACGGCCATCTATCACTTCGCAATATTCAAACGTTCTATAAAATTCCGATGTTAATGCATCTGTTAGTTTACCCAAACAATTGTTGGCTACTCTGATTTCTCGTTTGCTAGCTGCATCAAGTAAAATTGCTGTACCAATTCCACCCACTCCTTTACAAGCAATTTTAATGTCTGAAGCCAATAGCTTTCAGTTTGAGCCATCAACAATCTTCTCACGAGCGTGATATCAGAAGTCATGAATGAATGCATTTTCAGGTTGTTCATAACAGGTAGATTAAACGAAGATTGATTTCTTTGTCATGTAGAAACCAATGCGTCGTCATACAATGTACCTCTGTACGTTTTGATTGGTGAAATCCAATACCTGTTAAAGGGTGGTAAAGCGATCGATTGGTTTTAACGTAAAGGGAAAGAAATCATTTGACAACGTAGCTAGTATTGCAAAATGCTCTGAAACGAAAATTTAAAGATGCAATAAATAATTTTGATGATCGTGAAAGGATTGACGGTAGGCAGCAGAAACCAAATGCAATATTTCAAGATTTCTTCTTCTTATATTTCTTCTTCTTCTCTCTAAGAAACCGACTTTAGTTTTATTGGAACCTTTAAGTGACTTCAATCGCATGCTTAATTTGTATGGAAATATGCGCCCAGGTTTAAAGGAAAAATTGAATGAAGACGGTTCAGCTCTGCTGCGGAACTTTTCGATGAATGAGCTTCATTAAGAACACCTGGTGACAAATTGGTTACGTTTAGGAATGTAATTTAATTTTTTTTTAACTTTTCAACACCTTGTTCAAATTTTTGAGCCATTAATGAAATGGAGCGATGTTCGGTTTTTGGATCTGAGTTACTTTGTCGATCGTATGAAGCTCAACTTAGTAGAAAATGCGTGCACTTTTACGGCAAACACCTACACTAATTATACACCATTAATTCCAAAACATTTTCTGGATGAAGTTCGCTGTTGAAATTGCAAGTGGTTGGGTAATGTTTATTAATACTACCCAAACAGGCTGAAGTTACTCTGGAATTCTGCATAAAATGCCAGAGAAACTTGAGAAAGGTGGTGAAACCTGCGATGCAGCACCCAAAACATGCCCCAACTTCCCTGAAAGAACCTAGCGACGGAAAAGTGGCCTCGAATACAGATCGCAAGTTCTATCAAATGCAATCCAAACACAACCGTTAGTTCTACTCGGCACTTCTGCCACAAACGGAACAAAGACATTTTCTATGGAATAACTAACTCTCCTTTCCAACCCAGAAGTGCCAAATATTTTAACTTGTAGTTTAGTATTCGTAAAACTATCACATCCTCTTGTTTCAGCACCGAAGAATTAGATAACCGTGTTTACGCTGATGTTATCATAGCGGAGCTTCCTGTTAGAGGAGCCATCGACAGAGGAGCCATCATAACTGTTCTTCAGGCTGACTAAAAAATATTTTTGACGAATGCTCGTTTTCCCTTCTATCATCTTCCAATAACTTAACTGACTGCAACGGATGATGTACATTTTCATTGCACCAGGTCTTACACAGAAACGATTTTTGGGGGACTGATTTTTGGAACCAACTTTGTACCAATACCCATGATGGTAGATGACCTTTAGCCTCCATATTCGTCCTCCGGAACCACTCCCTGATAAACATCTGCTCTCTTATAACGATTCTATCAAGCTTCGTCACGTGATGGATTCGTTTCCATACTTCAACAAACAGGGTTTTGGAAAACACACCTCTTCGCTCGTTCCATCAATGTAGGACTAACCAAACCAATCAAGCAACATTTTTATCCTTTTTATTCGATAAAGAAAAAGGGAATATAAATCAGAAATTGACAGGATGCTATATTCCGAAGTAAGCGAAGAAAGTTACTGTTCTTGGAACAGTCCGGTAACAATTTTCAAGAAATCGAATAGCAAAAAAACCATTTTGTCTCGACGCTAGACGTCTAAATGACTTCACGATTAAAGATGCTTACGTAATCCCAATAATTGATGAATGGTTAATTAGACTTCGGGATTCTCATTTCTTTAGCGCGATTGACTTAAAAGACGTTTTCTGGTAGATTTCTCTGGAACCTGCAACTCAGAACAAGACCGATTGCACCAGTTTACGGTAATGCCATTCAAATTATGTAATGCACCCCAAGCCATGAGTCATCTAATGGGCAAAATTATCCCTCATCAGCTTCATGATCGGTATTTGTGCAGCTGACGATTTGTTAATCATTTATGCAAAGTTTGATAATCATTTGATGCTTCTTGAGGAAGTTTTTGAATTATTGTAGGGGGAAAACCTCTGAAGAAAGGCAAAGTTTGTCTTACCTATACACGATACTTGGAATTTGTTGTTGATGTAGGGTGTTTACAACAGTACAAAGATAAAGTATCAGCCCTTTCTTATTTAACAGAACTTTAAACGTCTCGGTATGTCCGTAGATTTCTCGGTATGTCTGGTTGGCATTATAGGTTTGTTACTAATTATGCCACACTACCTACGCCAATTACGAACCTACTTTGGAAACAGTCACTTCTCTGGGCGGCAAAATGTTATAAAGCCTCACAGAATATCAAAAACAGACATACCTCTGCACCGGTATTGGTACACCCAGACTTCAATCGCACATTTAACATACAATGTGATGCATCTAAGACTGATGTGAGAAGTTTGATGTTCCGAAATAATTTTAAAATCACTACTGTTACATATTCGTTTTAAAAACCTAACAACATATTCATCAGAACATCAAATTAATTGAATTACTCTGAATTTGTATTATTAGTAGAGATCAATAGAAAATTTTGAAGTTTTCCTTTTCATATCCATTCGAAAACTAACTTCGTTCTACATTATTAATTTTCAGTTATTGTAAACAACGCTTAATAATTCTTTGTGATATTCTAAAACCCCACAAACAAAACAATTAATCAACAAAAAGCTTTATTTTATTCATTTCAATTTCACAGTCGGATACACTAAAAGCTTCTACTTCAAAATATTGAAAACGATTCCCAGAAAAAATTGCGGAAACTTCTCTTTAGAATGCAACTTTGTTTAACAAATTTTGTTCTTCTATGTAAACAGATGTAAATTCTGATATTTTTTTTTGTTAATTGAAAATTTATTGCATATAAAAGAAAAATAACAAAATAAACTTATGGAAAGATATTCAGTTTGGTTCAATATTTAGAACAAGTTTTTTTAAAAAATTTATTGCATAATTATGCCTTAATTTACAATTTTTTTCATCTCTGAATCCCTACGCTTTTTATATACTCTCTTAAATTTCGTTAAATATTCATTCATAAAAAGTATTATCCTTCTAGATTTCCACTTCATCAACAATTCATTATTTGTTTTTCCAATAAATACAATTTTATCAAGAAAAAAGTTATTCGCCTTTTCTTACTTACATTTTTCTACGCTTATCCACTTTTTACAACAAAACAACCCCACTTGATTTCGTTATTCAAAACATCTTTCGCACCTGTTTCTGTTTCTTTTGTTCAACAAAAGTAAAAGAAATAAAATAAATCAATCATCTTAATTTTTAACAAGAAAAGTATCTTATTATTCAAAAAAAAAAAATCTAAATGATGGAAATCTCGTGAGAATTCTTTTTACCTGGTAAAGGTAGAAAATTGAAAAACCAACCAACCAACCAAACAAAATATTTTGATGAGAAATCACTTAACTCCTAGATGATGCGTATATTTCGGATTTATTTTGATAAAATTAGAAATTTTGATATTTTTTTGGAGATTTCGATTTTCAGATCTCTGAAGATAAAGTGATAAGTTAAAAGTGAAAATTAATTAAAGAAAATCTAAAATGTAAGGCAATGATGAAAAGGTGGGAAAAAAGTTTTAAGTTGTTGTGGTTTTTGTGCTGCCTTTGAGTTTGTAGTTGAAAGCCAACATGTAACTACCATGGGTGTTAAAAGATTTATAACGCATTCTTTCGATCTCAAAGACGATGTTCAATCTTTTACCTTTTCTTGGCCGCATAGCAAAATTAAAGTTTTCCAAGAGCCACTTAGAGTTTTTTTTATGTTTGTTTTTATATGAAGTTAGGCATGTTTAATGTTAATAATAGCGAGTTATAAATTAACATTTCTCAATATCCGAAGATACATGCCAACTAAG
Source organism: Diogma glabrata (assembly GCA_963693315.1). NCBI lineage: Eukaryota > Metazoa > Arthropoda > Insecta > Diptera > Cylindrotomidae > Diogma > Diogma glabrata. Next base: position 193,086,214 of record OY856187.1, on the reverse strand, counting down.
ATTGTGATTCTAAATTAAGTTTTTTTTGAATTTATGAACGTTGAAAGTTAGTTTAGTATTATCAACATTTCGACAAATTTTTATGATAAAACGACTTCCATATTTTGATTTACTTATTTAACAACTATTTTGCTAATGCGAACATATAGATTGGCTTTTAAAATCCTTTACTTCAATATCCAAATCTAGGTTACTTTCATAAACCAAACGAAGACTATTTTACAGATTATAATCTGTAAACGAACGATAATTATCGTTCGATATTTAAGTTGTAAAAATGTAAGTTTTAAGCAGTAAAAGCTGCTTACAAATACAGGTTTTTTTTTTTTTTTTTTTAATAAAATGTGTTGTGTAGTAGGAATTACAATATGTATCACAATAACACATAAAAACCTTTTAAGACCAAGGTCCCACAACAACATACGTTCAAAGATGTTGATGGACGTAAATCTTTCTGTTTTTGTTTTTTTATATTTTTTGTTAAAGAATGAATAACAAAACAAAAAATCCTATCACTGACAAAATATGACATAGGCCAATATTTTATGATAGAATAGAGAAAATAAAAGTAAATTAAAAAGTAAATAGCAAATGTTTACAAAAATTTGCTGAAACAAAACAAAACTGTAGTTGCCAATAATCCAGCCGGTTGCATATTCCTTGATCCTGTGACGTCTTTCTTAAAGATTAAAGCCCACACATAGTTATATGAAGGCTTGTTTCCTTAAGAAAGCAATAGCGTCTCATCATCAAGGATTATTCCACAGCAAAGATTGAGCATGCTACCGTTGACTGAATACAGTTCATCCGTCACCACCCCTAAGATGTCACCTTGGCTAGTGATATCTCACTGCTATTGCCAGTAGTATGTGATATCTCACGTTAACTCGTATGTCAATAGCAGGGACAGGAGTACGCGGGGTTGTCACACCCGTAGATTAAAAATAAAAAAAAAATTTTCAAAACAATAAAAACTGATCCCTCCATGCGGAAGACATATTACTTTACTTCGATGCGGAAGACATTTTACTTCCATGCGGAAGACATTTTATTACCATATTACTTCGGTCTGAAAGACCTAAGTATTATATTCATGAGCTAAAAGAGAAATTTTTACCCCCCTTTTTTGGCATTTCTCGACGTTTTAGGACCTACTGATTCTAAAGAAGCAAAAAAAATGTATGTCTATCTGCCAGCCGGCCGGCCGTCCGTCATTACCTACGAAATCTAGAAAACCGCTGGAGGTATTTCAAAAATTTTTTTTTCTTTAAATAGGTATACCCAAGGGACAAGTCCGAATGGATGCTGTGTTCGATAACTGTACCGGAAATGTATCAAAAAACTATTATGTGTGTCAAAAGTAGCAAATTTTCATATTTTTGGCTTAAAAAACGTTAATTTTAATTTCGGATGGGTTTTTGTTAATATTATTGATTACGTGATTTTAAGTGATTATGAGTAGGAACATTAAATTTGGAGAAATTTTGATGGCAGGGATTGGTATGTGAGATCAAAAACTAGATTATGGCATTATACATTTGTCAAAAAAATGTTGTCAAGTGTCTCAAAGATAGATTTTTATTTATTTTTTTACCCAATTTTTTGGAAAAAAATAAAATTAATTATTTATGAGACATGAAATTTTATTATTATTATTGAGAATTATGGCATTATAATTTTAATAGTGTTGTTTTGACATTTTAAATTAGCAACATAGTTTACTTATGAAATAAGTTTACTTATGAAATTGAAGAAAATCAAAAAATTCCATTTTTAGATTTGGAATTAAATAGAGTTAATGAAAAAATTGATATTTCTGTTTACCATAAACCAACAAACACTGATAGATTAATTACTAGTGACTCATTTTGTTCTTCACAAAATAAAATGGCTGCTTTTCATTCTATGGTTCACCGTTTTTGTAAACTTCCTCTTTCAATACAAAGTTATATGAATGAATACAATTACATAAAGAATTTAGCAATAATTAATGGATATCGACCTGCTGTAATTGACAAAATTGTAGAAGATCATTCAAATAAAGGTAAAAAACATAGTTTATCAACATTATTTCGTCAAAATAGACAAAAGCCTGACTATTCAAAGAGATTTCTTATTTACTTTTGCACCCAAAATTATAAATAAGTTAAAAACACAACTTCTTCCCAGTATTCAGCAACCAAAAGAAATTAAAAAATATTTTAGGCAGCACAAAAGACAAAATTGAAGAATTAGAAAAATCAGGCATCTTTGAATACAAATGTAGTGATTGCTCTAAAATTTATATTTCCCAAATAAAAAGAAGTGTAAAAACCAGATTTAAAGAACATAAAAGCCATATTAGATTTAACCGGCCAGAAAAATCATGCATTGCACGTCATGCTTTGACAGAATGTCATTTGGGAGTTTCTTTGGAAAAGGTTAAATTAATTAAAGAAGTTAATAAAGCTTCCAATTTGGATGCATTTGAAAGCTATTTTATTTCTAAAAATCTTGATAAATGTTTAAATTTTGATCGAGGAAATATTACTTCCAATTTATTTTCAATTGTATAATTTCTAGAAGTAAGTTTAGTTTTCTTTTAAATTTTGTATTACTATTTTCGTTAAGTTTTCCTTGAAAAATTTTGTCATTTTTCGATTTTCTTTTAACTTTGCTTTGTTGTGCATTGCTGAAGATGGAAGATAGTTTCTCTTGAAATGCATTCAAAATAATTTTGTATTTTAAATATTGTAGAATTGTAATATTTTTGTAATATTTAAATACAATTTTCTGTGGTGAAAGTAGAAAAGGAGAAAAATTTTTAAATAATTGTTGTAGTAATTAAAATTTTCACGAAAAAGTTCAAAAATTATTTTTTAATTATTTATTGATTATAATTTTGTCAAAAAAATGTTGTCAAGTGTGTCAAAAGAAAGATTTGTATTTATTTTTTTACCCAGTTTTTAGAAAAATATAAAACTAATTATTTGTATGATATGAAATTTTATTATTATTATAGAGAATTATGGCACTATAAGTTTGTCAAAAAAATAATATCAAGTGTGTCAAAAAATGGTTTCATTTATTTTTTAGCCAATTTTTTGGAAAAAAAATGTAGCTGTTTCGTCATAACGTAAATATAATTGAAAATGAAATTGAACATTATATTGGACAATAATAATTTTTGCAATATTTTTAGAATTTTGGAAAAAGATTTTTGAATTTTTATTTTGTAAGAGTTTTGGAATATTTTTAGAATATTGAAAAATTTTAAATATTTAATTTTATTATAATTTTTGGAATTTTGAAAAAAATTTCAATTTTTGATATTGTAATAATTTTTGCAATATTTTTAGAATTTGGAAAATGTTTGAATTTTTAAGAATTTTTGGAATATTATTGGAATATAGAATAAGTTTAAATATTTGATTTTATTCTAATTTTTGAAATATTTTTGGAATTTTGAAAAAAGTTTCAACTTTTGATTTTGTTATAATTTTTGCAATATTTTTAGAATTGTGATAAAAATAGAATTTTTGAATTTTATTTATATATTTAGGATTTTGAAAAAAAATTTCATTTTTGATTTTGTAAGAATTTTTGGAATACCTTTTGAAAAATTTTAAATTTTTGATTTTATTATAATTTTTGGAATTTTGAAAAAAGTTTGAATTTCTGATTGTGTAATAATTTTTGCAATATTTTTAGAATTTTGGAAAAGTTTGAATTTTTAAGAATTTTTGGAATATTATTGGAATTTAGAAAAAGCTTAAGTATTTGATTTTATTCTAATTTTAGTCCAGTAACTTTGTCGCCCTGAGAGTATGGGGCAGTATGCGTCAAATCTGGTAGTTCTAATTTTTGCAGACTTGTGTATGATGTTTTTTTTTTTTTTTTTTTAAGGCGTTCATGCTCGATGTAGGAACGTTGCCAGGTTGATCAGCTTTGAATATTCACCACGGTCATTTGCAACAGCGACATAATTACCATGGCAGCCGATTTTTTTAAGGTCGTTTATTACGTCAGTCTCCCATTGTAGTCGTGGTCTACCTCGCGGTCGCCCACTGCCTGGGATACTAACGTACATTTTTATAATCATTCCAGACAGTGAATCGGCTTGTAGAACATACCCAAACCAAGCAATCCTATTAGAACGGATACAACCTATTATATCAGGACCCTCAAGAAGGTTTCTGGTCTCAAAGTTATACCGGGTTCTGTACTCTCCATCGTCTGTCTTAAGTGGACCAAAAATGTAGCGTAGGATCTTACGCTCAAATACAGATAAATGCGATTCGTCATTTTGTGTAAGGGTCCACGTTTGTGACCCATACATCACAACCGGTCTAATCAATGTCTTGCATAACTTGAAGTTGGTGTTAGTTGATACATACGGTGATCCAAGGAGAGGTTTAATTGAGTAGAAAGTTCGATTAGCTGCAGCGATTTGAGCTTTTATATCTGTTAGTATGCTGTTGTTTGAGTCAAGCATTGATCCCAAATATTTAAACGACTTTAAAGAACTTTGATATTTCGTTCTCTACTCGTACACAGCATTGAGAGTTCTGTACTGTCATTTTGCATAGTGATACCAGTTTACCAGGAATTCTCATTGACACCAGAGCAGACCATAGACTCTCTCGTTCGAAAGAGTCGTAGGCCTGCCTGAAATCAATGAAAAGTTGGTGCACAGGTATGTTGAACTCTCGGCACTTTTCCAAAATCATCCTTATCGAGAAAAGTGCATCGATAGTATGTTGGCTAATGAAAAATATGATGTTGGCTAATGAAAAATCTAAGTTTGTGACCTCGAGCGCTGAACGCAACTTTGTCAAAAATCGAAAAAAACGCGAAAAAATCGTAATTTTTTCAAATTTTGGCGATTATGACCCTAAGGGACTAGTTTTTTCTTTATACTTTTCTAGGACATTTTTAAAGTAGACTAAATTTGCTACAATATGATACTAGAACTGTCTCTGTAGACCCAATAGTTTCCGAGATTAAGCCTCAAAATCAAAAAAATCATTATTTTTTCAAATTTTGACGATTATGGCCCTAAAGGACTAGTTTTTGAAAAAACTTGCATGAAACGTTTTTAAAGTAGACTCAATTTGCTACAATATGATACTTTAATTGTCTCTGTAAACCAAGTAGTTTCCGAGATGGAGCCTTTCAAAGTATATCATTTTTTTAACTTCGCAATATTTTGCAATATTTTAGATATTATTTTAGTCACTCGAAAATTCATTCAGAACGACAGAATTGCAAAAAATTGCGTAGTTCGAAAAAAATGATAAACTTTGAAAGGCTTAACCTAAAAAACTATTGGGTCTACAGGGACAGTTCTAGTATCATATTGTAGTAAATTTAGTCTACTTTAAAAACGTTACAAAAAGTATAAAGAAAAAACTAGTCTTTCAGGGTTATAATCGCCAAAATATGGAGGGGCTGAAATCTCACAGCTTTGAGATACCAAGACTTTGGTGTGGGTTAAGGATTTGTATATATTTTTCGGCAAAAAACTTTTATGAGGACATGGTTTTTAGATTTGGGCAGCGATGTATATCAAACATAGCTCTTTGTTAAAGTACAAGTATTTTTTATCTCTGTTTAGATATGTATTACAAAACTAACACGAAACATCAATACGATGCCGGAAAATTATAACAGATCATAAATTAACATAATTTAGTGAAAAGATGATACAATCAGCAAACTACTCAAAAACCTCACCATTTAGCCTTTCGAGAAAATATTACAAAATCTCAAATTCATATTTCTTTCAAAATTCCAAAAATATTGTAAAAATTAAATATAATCAAACTTTTTCCAAAAATATTGCAAAAAATATAACAAAATCAAAACTTGAAACTTTTTTCAAAATTCCAAAATTAGAATAAAATCAAATATTTAAAATTTTTCAAAATTCTAAAATTATTACAAAAATTCTTACAAAATTAAAAACTAAAATTTTTTCCAAAATTCTAAAAATATTGCAAAAATTATTATAAAATCATTTATACAAACTTTTTTCAAAATTCCAAAAATATTTCAAAAACTATAACAAATTCAAAAATTTCCATGTCCAATTTCATTTTCAATTACATTTACGTCATAAAAACAGCTACATTTTTTTTCCAAAAAATTGGCTAAAAAAATAAATGAAATCAATTTTTGACACACATGAAATAATTTTTTTGACAAATTTATAATGCCATAATTCTCTATAATAATAATAAAAGTTCATGTCATACAAATTATTAATTTTATTTTTCTCCAAAAAATTGGGCAAAAACGAAATAAAAATCTTTCTTTTGACACACTTGACAAAATTTATTTGACAAACTGATAATGCCATAATTCTCAATAATAATAATAAAATTTCATTTCAAACAAATAATTAATTTAATTTTTTTCCAAAAAATTGGGTAAACAAATAAATAAAAATCTTTCTTTTGACACACTTGACAACATTTTTTTGACAAACCTATAATGCAATAATCTAGTTTTTGATCTCAAATTCAATGTTCCTACTCGTAATCACTTAAAATGAACGTTTTAGGCCAAAGATATGAAAATTTGCTGTTTTTGACACACTTAATGATTTTTTGACACACTTCCGGTACAGTCATTGAACACAGCGTCCTTTGAGACCTGTCCCTTGAGTATACCTATTTTTAGAAAAAACAATTTTTGAAATCCCTTCAGCGGTTTTCACTGCAGCGTAGGTAATGATGGCCGGACGGACAGCCGGCAGACAGACATACATTTTTTTCGCTATTTTAGAATCAGTAGGTCCTAAATCATCGAGAAATTACAAAAACAGTAGGGGTAACAATAAAAAACATTAAGTGCGTCAAAAACAACAAATTTTCATATTTTTGGCTTAAAAAACGTTCATTTTAAGTGATTACGAGTAGGAACATTGAATTTGGAGAAATTTTGATGGTTGGAATTGGTATGTGAGATCAAAAACTGGATTATTGCATTATAAGTTTGTCAAAAAAATGTTGTCAAGTGTGTCAAAAGAAAGATTTTTATTTATTTTTTTACCCAATTATTTGAAAAAAAAAAAACAACATTAATTATTTGTTCGAAATGAATTTTTTATTATTATTGTTGAGAATTATGGCATTATAAGTTTGTCAAAAAATGTTATCAAGTGTGTCAAAAGAAAGATTTTTATTTATTTTTTTCCTCAGTTTTTGGAAAAAAATTAAATTAATTATTTGTTTGAAATGAAATTTTATTATTATTTTTGAGAATTATGGCATTATCAGTTTGTCAAAAAAATGTTGTCAAGTGTGTCAAAAGAAAGATTTTTATTTAGTTTTTTACCCAACTTTTTTGAAAATTGGGTAAACCTTGTCAATTTCAACTTTACCAAAACATAGCTGTTGATTGTTTCCAGATCAAAGACCGCGTTTCCCAAAGATATTTTATTCATAATGTGTGATGAACCAATAGGTGAATGTAAAATCATTCGTTTATTGGGTGTCACAGTTTCAAATGACATACTCTGGAACGATCATGTAATGGCGATGGCAAAAAGCGTGTCTAAAAAACTCGGCTTCCTAAATAGATGCAAAAAATTTTTACTCCATACCAATTGCTCCATGTTTTCGAGTCCCATATTTATCCCTGTATGGAGTACTGTTGTCAAGTTTGGGCTGCTGCTTCTGTTTCCATCTTGGCTCTCTTGGACTCTGTTCAAAAGAAATGTGTCAAAAAATTCATTAAGTGTGTCAAAAACAGCAAATTTTCATATTTTTGGCTTAAAAAACGTTCATTTTAAGTGACTACGAGTAGGAAAATTGAATTTGGAGAAATTTTGATGGTAAGGATTGGTATGTGAGATCAAAAACTAGATTATTGCATTATAAGTTTGTCCAAAAAATAAGGTCAAGTGTGTCAAAAAATGATTTCATTTATTTATTTAGCCAATTTTTTGGCAAAAAAATGTAGCTGTTTTTATGACGTAAATGTAATTGAAAATGAAATTGGACATGGAAATTTTTGAATTTGTTATAGTTTTTGAAATATTTTTGGAATTTTGAAAAAAGTTTGAATTTTTGATTTTGTAATAATTTTTGCAATATTTTTAGAATTTTGGAAAAAGTTTCAATTTTTGATTTTGTAAGAATTTTTGGAATATTTTTAGAATTTTGAAAAATTTTAAATTTTTGATTTTATTATAATTTTTGGAATTTTGAAAAAAATTTCAATTTTTGATTTTGTAATGATTTTTGCAATATTTTTAGAATTTTGGAAAAGTTTGAATTTTTAAGAATTTTAGGAATATTATAGGAATTTGGGAAAAAGTTTAAATATTTGATTTTATTCTAATTTTTGGAATATTTTTGGAATTTTTAAAAAAGTTTGATTTTATTTAATTTTTACAATATTTTTGGAATTTTGAAAGAAATATGAATTTGAGATTTTGTAATATTTTCTCGAAAGGCTAAATGGTGAGGTTTTTGAGTAGTTTGCTGAGTGTATCATCTTTTCACTAAATTATGTTAATTTATGATCTGTTATAATTTTCCGGTATCGTATTGATGTTTCGTGTTAGTTTTGTAATACATATCTAAACAGAGATAAAAAATACTTGTACTTTAACAAAGAGCTATGTTTGATATACACCGCTGCCCAAAACTAGAAACCATGTCCTCATAAAAGTTGTTTGCCGAAAACTATATCAAAATCCTTAACCCAGACCGAAGTCTTGATATCTCAGAGCTGTGAGATTTCAGCCCCTCCATATTATTTTTATAATGTTATATCTCTGTTCTACTTTAATTTTTACGCTCTACTTTTCATGTTTAATTTATTATTATTATTTATTATTATTTTTTATTTATCAATTTATTTTGTTTTTTTCAATTAGTGTTAGAAGACAATTATCATATTTTGGGACACATTTATCAAAGTGGCGGGAAGGTCTACCATACAACTACTGACTTTTCACACTTTATTTTTAAACTTTGTTGGGAGCATGCAGACTTCATTCACTTATCAATTTTAATGACACTTTGAAAAAAAAATGGTGGCTTAAATAACAAAGAACTGATTAGTTTTTAGACAATATTGGGATAAATGGTGGGGGGCCTCCCGAACACCTGTTTATTGTGTCACCATTTTTCAATGTTTGTTGGCAGCATACCACCTTCGTTCGTGAATGATTTTTGATAACACTTTGGAAAAAGATGCAACTATATATGACAAGAACTGATTAGTTTTTTAGCGATAGTGAACAAATTGGTAGGGGGTCCCCCAAGCACCTGTTTTTTTGAAAGCTCAATAGCATCTGTACCTGATAATCGAATTAGATGAAACATGGTACATAAATATTTAATACGGCTCAGTACAGTTCTGCATCCCAACTTCCTGTTTTTCACTTCCCGTAAAAATTTTATTTGCAATTATTGGAGTTTTTTTCAGTGTGTTTATGCACTCTACCGCCTACAATAATGAAGTGATTATGATGAAACTTATGAAAAAGGTTTCAATTATTGTGAAAAGAAAATTATTATCTTTTGGAACACAGTGATTAAAGTGGCGGGGGTCTACCATACAACTACTGACTTTTCACACTTTGTTTTTTAAGTTTGTTGGGAGCATACATTAATCAATTTTAATAACACTTTGAAAAAAGATGGAGACTTAAATGACAAAGAACTGATTAGTTTTTGGACAATATTGGGACAAGTGTTGTTGGGAGCATATTCAACATCAGTTCGTTAATGAATTTTGATGACTTTTTGGAAAAAGATGCAAATATGTAAGGCAAGAAATTAATTAGTTTTTGAGCGATAGTGATCAAACGGGTGTGGGATCCTCGAGCACCTGTTTTTTGAAATCTTAATAGCACCTGTATCTGATAATTGAATTAGATGGAACTTGGTACATGCACATTTAGTACGGTTCGCAACAGTTTTGCATCCCATCTTCCGGTTAATTTTTTTTTTACTTTTTCTCGTACAACAGAATTTATGTTTGTAGGGATACAACTGCTTTCTTTAATATTTTTATAATTAGAACTACGCAAAACCTATAACATTGGTTAGCCTTTAATTAAATTAATTGATGGATATTAGCTCACTATATATCCAGAATACTATATGTTTGCAGAGTTGTGGTGAAGTCAGCGTCGCAATATTATTTTTTCAATCCGTAGGATTATTGGATAAATTTTTTTGGGGTATATAACATAAAAAAACAATTAATACGATTTTTTTGCCATTATTGTTTCAAAAACTATTCTGTTGTTATGAAAATTAATAAGCTAATCGTGATGTGTGTGATAAACTAAATAGAAGCAAAATTATAAAGTTATTTCTCTATAAATAAAATTTGGTGTATATTTATATACGATTGTATTTGATTTTGTAAAAATAAACAACATCAACAAAAAACAAAGCCATTGTTTGTTTTCCTATTTCTCACACCGGTTGGTAAAGAATATAAGGAACAATTATATACCCATTTTGAATCAAATTTTCTTATTAGTGAAACATCAAAAGTACAACTAGTATGCAGTCGCCATTATTTCTCACAGGACTGGTGTTGGAATGGAAAAATTTTTTTATTAAATTAAATTAAATTACAATTTAATACAGCAGCTACTACAAAAAAATTATCAACATATAACGGATGAACACAGGAGACAACATAAATTTAAGATCCTTTGATTCCAAAACGCATGTAATTTCTCTTTTGAAATCATGAAGTTTTTTAACATTGTCATACAAACAAGTTGTCTTATACTTAAGTAAAGTAGGTAACATCTTCATAACTTGTATCCAAATATTTTAGAAATTGTTGAATTTGGCGATAACTTATCCCTCGTTGCCTTATCAAATTTTATGTCTCAATAACAACATTCATGAGATTTCTCATTTTTGAAGAATTTGCATTAAGTATTTCTTGGTATATGATGTAGTGATATTTCATAAACCGTATATTACTATATTACTAACCGGGTTTCCATTCCGTTGTTTGTGGCAATAGGAAAGTTTCTACATTGTGAGGCCCAATAATTATAAAATAATTTCTAAACAATTTCCTGCTAATACTACTATGAAAAGCAAAAGCGATACGCATTACTGTGTAATAAAATAATGAACAATCTAAAATTGTCATGACAACGGTTTATCAAATTCTAGCAAATGCATAACATGCTTACGTACATATATACGGCTTGCGCCTCGATCTGCAAACTCCATTTACGTCTAAAATCTTTAGATTAAGTACTTGCATCATAATGTACTATTTCGTTCGTGTAAAAGAATTTTCGTTCAGATAAAATAATAATCGCTCTGATTGGTTGAGAAGCGGTAACTATATTTTATCATGCGACATTATTTTTGATTTCACGACAAAAAAATCTTAAACATTGCTCTATTTTTGTGTAAGATATAGAAACATTACCTAGAAAATGTTGCTAGCCACTTCTCACTTGTATAATTGAAAATTAATTTTAAAAGCAGTTTACCGATGATTGATTACAATTAAATTAATTTGACAATTCAACCCACTCATCCCATTTGAGGTTAGAAATTTCTCTCGTGCGCTACGCGCACTCGGGACCTCAAATGACATTCGTAATAATAATTATGAAAAATAATCGACTAATGCTTGACGACTCGTGATATTATATATGATTATTTTGAAATTTGACAAAACACATTGCATGGTGGAAAGCAGACTGCGTGACAACAGGTACATCAGAACTGGAACCAGAAGAACCCAGTTTATCTTCAAGGGCACGGAATTTTGAGTTTCCTTTCGTCATTAAAGAAACGAGTGGAATAGAAATAGTTATCATAATTGACAAGTTAAATCAGAAATCTGCCATAGAATATGATAAAATCTTAACTAAATTTTGCAACTTCATAAAAAGTATTTTAGGTCCCAAATTGTCGCAAATCATAAATCAATGTCTAGATCAATCTCTTTTTCCTGATTGTCTCAAATTATCTCAAATTTGTCCAGTGTATAAAAATGGAGACAAGTTATTAGCTTGCAACTATCGCCCGATCTCGGTAATCTCTACACTGTCAAAAATCTTTGAAAATGTTCTATTTAATCGCTTGAATGAATATTGTGAAGAAAACAATATAATAAACTGCAGTCAGTTTGGTTTTTGTAAATAATCTAGCCCTACTGCAGCAACTGCACAGTTAATCACCAAAATTCGAAAAGCTCTAGATAGTAGGAAAAATGTTGGGTGTATCTTTATTGATTTACAGAAAGCTTTTGACTCAGTGAGCCACATCATCTTAATTCGGAAGTTAAAAGGTATTGGAATTAGAGGAAAGTCCTTGAAACTGTTTAAAAGTTATTTGAATGATTGAAAACAATGTGTTAAACTAAGCGGAGTATCTGAGTCATTCATGACAATTCAAAATGGTGTTCCTCAATGTTCAATGTTGCGCCCTTTACTTTTTAATATATATGTTAATGATGTTTTTTTTTATTGGAGGGCCTTGAGACTTACAGTTCAAGTAGCACTGCGGCCTGAAGGTCTATTGTGCTTACCCTGATTTTGTTATTAGTCAGTCGTTGTCTGTGCCGTTACTGGTTGTATTCTGTCATCCAAGTTGAGACTTTTAATAAAATTAATTAGCTCAATTGGAGTGACGTTTTGTGGTAATGGAAGTGTTAGTCTTCTATGACCAAGTTGGTTATATCTGTGCCCAGAGAGTTCAGGACAGCTGCAGATGACGTGTTCCATCGTTTCCGTGTCCGAGTAGCAGAATCTGCACCTGTCGGAAACAAGGCCTATTTTGTTAAGATGGTGGTTTAAAGGACCATGTCCAGTAACGCACCACGTTAAAATTCTTAGAGACTCTCTGTTTAAGTCGTATTGTTTTTAAGGGTGAAACAGGGAGGTTACCTAGAAACTTCTTGGAGTGTACTAGTCCCTCTCTGCTTCTCCATAATTTAGCATTTTGTTCTTGTTCCATTGTTTGGATTGTGCTCTTGAGCGAACTCTTGGCCATTCCAAAGCATGGTTCCGGTCCAACAAATTTTTTATCGGCCCCTTGCTTTGCTAAAGCGTCAGCGATAGCATTTCCTTGTATTCCTGTGTGGCTAGGTGCCCACACAAGTGTTACTGTGTTATTGCACGAGATTTTTAATAGATTTTGGTAGCATTCCCATACCAGTTTTGAATCAAAGCGCGTAGATTTTAGTGCCAAGAGTGCTGCTTGGCTGTCAGAGATAATATATATTTCAATATTTTGGTATTTTCTTTCAGCGCATAGCAAAGCGCAACTGCTAATGGCAAAAATTTCGACTTGAAATATGGTTGTTGTGGTGCCTAAGGCAACCGTTTGTTTTGTTCTAGGACCAAACACTCCTGCTCCCATGCCCATGTTGGTTTGAGAACCATCTGTGTACCAGATGCTGGCGTTATGTGGCAGTGACCGTATGTAGTTTTTAATAAGATCCCTGGCCAATATCTTGACATCAAAGTGCCTATCTAAATCTATTGTTTTTGGCATACAATCCGAAATATGGTATGTATGCAGTTCAGCTTGTAATTCAGAAAGGATTTTAAGGGGTCCAGTTAGATTACCCGGCTTAAACCCTTCTGTGAGCTGCAGTCTATGAACGCTCAACACCGCTACAGATTTAACATGTAGGTGCAATGGAGAAAGCTTTAGAAGAATCTCCATTGCTGACGTTGGCGTGGTTTTGAAAGCACCTGTGGCACTAAGACACACAAGCCTTTGTATTTTTGTAAACATATTTTGAGCAGTTATTTGGCGCGTTTTAGGCCACCAAACTAAAGCTGCATATGTTAGAATTGGTTTTATAATACTTTGGTGCAACCAAAGTATCATTTTTGGGCTAAGACCCCATGTTTTCCCAAACAGGTTTCTGCATGCGAAGAAAACTTTGTTTGCCTTATCAGAGATATATTTCAGGTGTGGGTTCCAAGTTAGTTTGCTATCCAGGATCACACCTAAATATCTAACCTCTTTTGATGTTTGTATTGGATCGCCGTTTAGAACAGGAGAAACGAAATTGAAGTTTCTCCTGTTTGTGAAAACGGCAATGCTTGTTTTTTTGGGATTGATCGACAGTCTCAATCTGTTGCACCACTTTGATACAATATTAAGAGCTGTCTGGGTTCGACCAGCGATGGAATCATGTTTTCCCCTAACCATGACTGCCAAGTCGTCGGCATAGCCTACAGTGTTGAAGCCGGAATCATTTAGCTTAGTGAGGAGATCATCAGCCACCATTAGCCAAAGCAGCGGAGAGAGCACGCCCCCTTGCGGGCATGATGATGTTTTTGATATTCTTCTAAAAGGAAATCTTTTATTATAGGCCGATGATATGGTAGTTTTTAACGAAACACACAATGATACAAATTTAACTACTCAAATGCAAGCGGACTTAAATACTATTAATAAATGGGCATATCTTAATCAGTTAAAATTAAATGAAAACAAAACCAATTATTCAAAGTAAAAAATAAAAAAATTGGCGAATAGCAAAACACTCACCTTAGAATTCATAACTTTGATATTACTAGAGTAAGTACTTACAAATATCTAGGCTTGCACATAGATTGTCAACTAAATTGGAGCAACTATATATTAAAACTCAAAGAAAAAATTAGATCAATTTCATTTGTTCTTTTTAAACTGAAAAATGTCTTACCTGTAAAAATTAAATATTTGATTCTAAATTCGAATATAATCAGCCAAATCAGATACCTTATACCAATTTGGGGTGTAGCAGCAACATTCATATTAAAAGAAATACAGGTTTTTTTAAATAAAACCAAACGAACATTAAAAGGGCGTCCGTATGATTCTCCAACAACTAATTTATACTAGGAGGGCCCGGCGTGCTTCGCTACGCTTATAAATAAAGTTTTTGCGTAGACATTTTGTTGACGTAGAAGCAATGATTTCAAAAAGTGGTAATGAGAAATGCTAGCATATAATTTTTAATTTTTCTTTTTAAATATATGAATGAAAAATAATCAGAACTCTAGCTGATCAGATTGGTTATTTTGTAGCGTTATCTCACTAGGTGAGATAAATAGTGAGATAAAAAAATTATGTTTAAATGATTTCTTTTATCTAATATAATCGATGAAAGACAAATATTTTATCTCACTTTTTATCTCACCTAGTGAGATAACACTACAAAATAACCACCCAGTTCGGATATTTGAAAAACTAACGATCAAATAAGTTTTTAAGTAAGCTTATTTGATCTCTAACATTTAATGTTTTTGTGAACACAATAATTAACCCTTATTATTTTATGCTGGTTTAAAAATAAATTTTTTTTGGTAATAAAGTAAAAAAAACTATGGAAGGTTTTTTCCAATTACTATGGAAGGTTTTTTTCAATTTTCGTATAATAAATTAAAATACATATATATTTATTTATCGATTCGTCTTACAATTTCTTAGAAGTTCTAGAAGTTACTATGGTGAAATAAGTTTTGGTTATACTTCCTAAGGCAGGAACCAAAGCGTTTTAAAAACCATGTATTATATAAAAATATAATTTCTTAAATTTTGGTTTTGAAATAATACTTTTTTTTTAATAAAAAGTGTTGTGTGTCACAACAACACATAGATACCTTTTAAGACCTAGGTCCCAAAAATACATGCGTCTTAAGGTGTTGGTGGACGCTTTTTTAAAATTTTGGGGATTGAAGGCACTCGAGACTATTTATCCGGGCAAAGCATTCCACTTGTACGATGTACGCATAAAGAAATCTCTGCATTTTGTTACTATGACAGTGAGTAATATCGACAGTTTGACTGGTTGCACAAACCGATTGACGAGTTAAACGGGGGAAAAATATGTCTGAAGCATTATGGATCTGATTTCATCCGAGCACTGCTGCTGACGATATTTATAAAAAACAACGAGATCAGCAACAGTGCCACGGTGTTGTAGGGAATCAAGATTTAATTTTAAATTTTGATCACAAACAGTTCGTATAGCATGCTTTTGAACAGAGTCAAAAAGAGTGTTTTGGTGGAATTTAAAAATTGACCAAATTTTTGTCACCCCAATCGGCGACTTTTTTTGTGTCCTCGTTTACATTTATGGCAGCGTCTCTCCAGGCGGGATTTATTCGTTCATGCATTTTTCCCTTTGAAGATGAGGGAAGGATGACTTGTGCAGTGTACTATCATCTGAAAAACTATTTACTGGGTTACTGGTGATTTGCAACCGTTCTTTGATATAAATTTAAAATGAAGTGGAAGATAAAACTGAGCCTTGAGATTCACCAGCGGTTATTAGTTTAGACTCAGAAGAAAAGCCATCTATAGATACCGAGATGTATCGTTTAGACAGAAAATTTGGAATCCACTTCACGACTACGGGATGAAAACCGTACGCAACGAACTTGTTGATCAAGTTGGCTTGCCATTTCTAAAGGAGTTTCTAAAACTGTCGAATTTGAAGTAAAGCGTACCGCGAACAATGTAGCTTTCCTTGCTGGGTCCGTAACGATTGAGTCACCATCAATGATAGAAGGGATAGAAGATTTAGTAAAGTAATTTAAAGAATTAATGGCACTGTATAGGCTTTTGTCAGAAATTGACATACTCGAAAGTTTTTCCACTTTCGCTCTGTCAATCTCTGCTTTTTTGTTTTCGATTATCTGGTTTGATATGTTATTGGCCTTTATATATTGGGATCGATTAACAGAGTTCTTTTTACAAATCCAAATATTAAATAATCTACGTTTGCTTCTAAGAGTCAATTTGGCTGCCTTCGATAACAAATATTTTGTAGGGGTTTCATTATTGAAAAGGGAACGAATTTGTTAATACCGAATTGAATGGTTTCAGTAAAGTTTTGAGCAGAAACATTTACATCGTCAGTATAAAAACAATAACGATCAAAAAGGAAACCTTGAAAAAAACTCCGGAGACCATTGGAGTCCATTTTTGAAAAGTGAAATATTTGAGGTTTAGGAACTCTCGTTTGTAGTAAATCAGTTTTGATATCTGATGTGATTAGAAAATTGTCAGTATTTCCAATACAACCCTTATCGACATCGACACTCGTAAAATCTGGCATAGATGTGAGATAGGGGTCTAGGAGAAAACTTTTATCACCGCCATCACGAGGAGTGAAAGTTGGGCTTTTTACAATCTGCGTCAGGTCGTGCGATGCGGCAAACATTTCTGCCTGCCTTCCATTGTTGTCGTTGTCGGTCGTTTTGGAAAATTCTAATAACGATTTGTTGTGAACGTTAAAGTCACCGGTAACGATAACCTCACAATTTTGAAATTGTGCTCTTATTTCGTCCACAACATTAGTCAAGAAATTAAAAAAATTGGGATTATGTTTGTTTGGGGACCGGTATAGAGCTATTGTGAAAAAAGAAATTTCAGGTAGACAAACCTTTAATACTACTGTAGTAGCCATCACCATGTAGTTCATAATTTGGAAAGTGTTTATATGCAACACTCTCATGAATGTAATGTATGCACATACACCTTGATGAAGTTTAAAAACCGATTCAGGCCTATATAATTGGGATTTAGTGTTACGTCATAGACTATACCTTGTAGACTTAGCTTGTGTTTCTGTAAGAAAAAGAATATGCGGTTTGTCGATCTCGAGATGATGTTGCACGGCGTCAAGGTTGGCATTCAATCCACAAATATTCTGGATGTGTATCTTAAATGTAATAGTCATTTGATCAAAATATAGTTTGTTTTAAAAATGGGTAACTAAACCATAAATCCTACCATAAAATAAAATATGACATAGCCAATAAATATATGCCAATATTTCATGATAGGATAAAGAAATTATAAACAGGTGAAAACAAAGTTTTAAAAAAATTTTAAAGGTTACTAAAATATTTATATAAATATTGTTCCCACGAGTTAAGACGCAATAAAAGTCACCAACAGGCCTTCGTCTATACCTGTTAGACTATATACAACTGGGGGCGACAGGTGCCCAGAGGTTTGCTACTTTTCACGGGTTGACCCTACCTAAGTTCTCTCTAGTGTGTACCCACCAAAGGGTACCAATAAGGGAGCACCTTCCCGCGACCCTAACGGCTAAGCCAACGTCCCCGTTCCTTCTAGACATGACAACAGGTTTACGGTTTGCAATAGCAGGCTACAGCTTACTATATCTCAGATACCTCGGGTTCGCCAAGTCCCGTATCACGGTCTAATCAGAGCAGTGACCTCTAAGGTAGGGTTTCTCATTTCCCGTAGAAATTCAAATCCCGGGAAGCCGGGACAAAAAATGTCGAATTCCCGGGATCCCGGGAAATCCCGGGAAACGCTAAAAGCTAGATTTATCAAATTAGGTGGTAGAAAAATGTGTAAAATTAAAACAGCACAAAAAATGCGCTATTGATTTTTAAATTTCCATTATTTTTCATTAGAAAAACTTCAAAAATTAAATATAAAAGAATACATAAAAACAAATCAAAAATAAATTCATAATACTAATTTTTAAACAATTTTTCAAAAAATTAGGTTGTCAATGGCACCATCCCTCAATTTTGTCCGAATTTTCGTGACGAAATGTCTTGCCGCAGAAAAAGCTCTTTCCGATTCAATAAATGTCGGTGTGATAGTCATTAGTGCATTGTATAATCTAAATTATTTGTACTCTGCTTAGTTGCTTCAAAAATTACCAATTTTTTGTGATGTTTTTAACGTCATATGATACATGTTCTGTGAAACAAACAAACCAAAATCACAATAACAACGGTACTTCTCAGCACCATAAGACAAAAAATGTTGGTCCCTCAGTCCGTATTTTGCAATTGAACATTGAAAGCATTAGCAAGTCAAAAACTGAACGTTATTAAAGTTATTATTTCGATATCAACGTTGTAATTCTAGCAGGAAACGCACGCAACAGATGAAGATCAACTTACCTCTAGAGGAAAAATTGTTGGTTATAAACAAACATATGTTATATCAAACATATGGATCTGCCACGTATATTAAGTCAGAAATCATGAATTGCACCCATTTACTGACACCAGACGGACAACGATATACATCTTATTGTTGTTGATATATCGATCACGAAGATTATTAACGTAAATAAGCCACTAAATACAGCGTGGCCAGCTGATACTCTATCATTATTTCACCACCCAGCAATATAGGTTGGTGACTTTAATAGCCATCACAATCAGTGATCCTACTCAAATAACAATCCCAATGGCATACAACTAACTGACGGGACCAATCGACAACATGTTTCTGGTATATGATACGAAAGACATGAAAACCTTTAGATCTGCTAGATGGCCAAGTTATTACAATCCCGACCTCTGTTTTTCCACAAAAAAACGAACAACGTAACCCTATTGCAATATCTAGGGCTGTCCTACAAGGTTTGCTACGCTCTCAACATCGTTCAGTAATTTATGTGATAGGTATTCAAATCCCACACGTAAACTCTAATCCTCAACCTAGATGATTTTCACAAAACTGGCTGGGCTAAATATGGGTCGGAGTTGGATGCAGTGATTCACTAGATTCAACCCATTCCTAAAAATTACGATAGGTTCGTAGGAACCATCATTTTAACTGCAAAGAAATGCATGCCAAGAGACTTCCGGTGAAGAATACATTCCTGGTTGGAGTAGAGAGAGCGATATATTTATTATTTGAGGAGCACCTTAGTAGTGGTGAGGCAGACGTGGTTGATGACTTAATATACTCACTGGACACCGCGAGGAAACAAAAGTGGATTAACGCTGTTGAAAACACTGGTTTTTCCCATTCTATTAGGGCGGCTTGGAATCTTCTTCGGAAGCTGGATGGCTCAAACTCAGTTACTCGTGCTAACAATGAAATAAATCCAGACGACATTTCAAATCACATTGTAAACATGTCTCGTTCCTCTATTAATCGCCTTCATAAGAGAACCATTAAACATAAATTAAGAGAAATGAAGCGCAAGTTTTAGGTAGATTTCTCAGAAAAATCTACCTATTTTAAGTTTTATTGGATTTAATTTGTTGTGTTCATATGTGTCAAAAAAAAACTACACAAAAAAACCATGACACCATATGTGTCAAAAAACATTTTCCTAATTTTGAACGAAGTTAATTACTACAGAGGGGAAAAGAATTAAAAACTACCCGATTTTCCAGTGAGAAAATTTTTAATATCTTTGAAAAAAGTAAAAAAATATGTTAATAAAAATTAGCGGGATACCCGGGATCCCGGGGTGAAATCCCGGGAAAACGGGATGAAAATTTACCCCCGGGATCCCGGGAAAACGGGATCCCGGGATCCCGTTTGAGAAACCCTACTCTAAGGGTAATAATAATAATAATTTATTAACTATAACTAATAATAATTCTTAAACTTTGGTTTTGAAATAATAATAATTATGTATGTAATAATTTGAAATAAAAATAATAATTTAAAAAAAAATACAACAATCCTAAATACAAAGGTGAAAATAAAAAAAAATTTCGTTCTTACTGCTGAATCGAAATAAATATTTCGTTGCAAATACTCTCACACTTAATTTTTGGTTTATATTTGATGCTTTGCTTCTCGTTTTTATTATAAACATAAATTATTTTTCCTGAATGTTTTGTTTAATTGCTAGTGTTGTTTAAAAATAAATAAAAAAGGATGAGTAAAAAGTGAAATCAAAAATAAAAATTTTGCTCCTACAAGTAAGAACGATTTAAAAAACATAAAAAGTTTCTTCGGTCTGAAAGACTTAAGTATTACATTCATGAGCGAAAAGTGAAACTTTTACCCCAACTTTTTTGGCATTTCTCGATTTTTTAGGACCAACTGCTTCTAAATAAGCAAAACAAATGTATGTCTGTCTGTCTGCCGGCCGTCATTACCTACAAAATCTAGAAAACCGCTGGAGGGATTTCAAAAATGTTTGATTCTAAAAATAAGTGTACTCAATGGACATGTCAGAAGAACGTTGTGCTCGATAACTATTGCATTAGAAGTTTGTCAATAAAATGTTGTCAAGTGTGTCAAAAGAAAGATTTTTATTTATTTTTATACCCAATTTTTTGGAAAAAATAAAATTAATTATTTGTATGACATGAAATTTTATTATTATTATAGAGAATTATGACATTATAAGTTTGTCAAAAAAAATGTCAACTGAAAAAAAATAAAAAAAAATAGAATTAGTTATTTGGATGAAATGAAATGTAATGAACATGAAATTATTATTATTGATAAGTTTGTCAAAAAATTATTGTCAAGTGTGTCAGAAAAATAAATTCATTTATTTTTTTAGCCAATTTTTTGGAAAAAAAAATTTTGCTATTTTTATGACGTTAATGTAATGGAACATGAGATTGGACATGGAAATTTTTGAATATGTTATAGTTTTTGAAATATTTTGGAATTTTGAAAAAAGTTTGTATTTTTGATTTTGTAATAATTTTTGCATTATATTTAGAATTTTGGAAAAAGTTTTAATTTTTGATTTTGTTATAATTTTTGCAATATTTTCAAAATTTTGAAAAAAGTAGAATTTTTGAATTTGTGAATTTTATATATTTTTACAATTTTGAAAAATTTTCAATTTGGTGATTTTGTAAGAATTTTTGCAATATTTTTAGAATTTTGAAAAGTTTTCAATTTTTGATTTTAATATAATTTTTGAAATTTTTAAATAGGTTTCAATTTTTGATACTGTTATAATTTTTGCAATATTTGTCGAATTTTTTAGAGTTCTGGAAAAAGTTTGAATTTAAAAGAATTTTTGGAATATTATTAGAATTTAGAAAATGTTTAAATATTTGATTTTATTCTAATTTGTGAAATATTACGTAGATGTAATTGAACATGGAAATTTTTGAATTTGTTATAGTTTTTGAAATATTTTTGGAATTTTGAGAAAAGTGTGTATTTTTGATTTTTAATAATTTTTGCAAAATTTTTACAATTTTGGAAAAAGTTTTAATTTTTAATTTTGTTATACGTTTTGCAATATTTTTAGAATTTTGAAAAAAAATAGAATTTTTGAATTTTTCATATATATGTACATATTTAGAATTTTGAAAAAAGTTTCAATTTTTGATTTTGAAAGAATTTTTGGATTAAAAATTAGAATTTTGAAAAATTTTAAATTTTATCATAATTTTTGGAATTTTGAAAATAGTATCAATTTTTGATACTGTTATAATTTCTGCAATATTTTTAGAATTTTTAGAATATTGGAAAAAGTTTGAAGTTTTGAATTCTTAGGAATGTTTGGAATATTATTGGAATTTAGAAAAAGTTTAAATATTTGATTTTATTCTAATTTTTGGAATATTTTTGGAATTTAAAAAATAAAATTTCAATTTTTTATTTTGTTTTATATTTTACAAGATTTTTAGAATTTTCGAAAATAGTTTTAATCTTTTATTTTGTAATAATTTTTGGAATATTTTTGGAATTTTTAAAAAAGTTTGATTTTATTTAATTTTTACAATATTTTTGGAATTTTGAAAGAAATATGAATTTGTGGTTTTGTAATATTTTCTCGAAACAATAAATGGAGAGGTTTTTGAGTAGTTTGCTGATGGTGTCATCTTCTTACTACATTATGTTAGTATATGATCTGTTATAATTTTCCGGCGACAAATTGATGTTTCGTGTTAGTTTTGTAATAAATTTTTAAACAGAGATAAAAAAATACATGTGCTTTACCAAAGAGTTTTATGTTTGATATACATCGCTGCCGATAACTAAAATCAATGTCCTCATAAAAGTTTTATGCCGAAAACTATATCAAAATCCTTAACCAAAACCGAAGTCTTGATATCTCAGAT
This sequence comes from Diogma glabrata, assembly GCA_963693315.1. Taxonomy (NCBI): domain Eukaryota; kingdom Metazoa; phylum Arthropoda; class Insecta; order Diptera; family Cylindrotomidae; genus Diogma; species Diogma glabrata. The sequence goes on along the minus strand of OY856187.1, from coordinate 193,063,434 downwards.
CTTAAGATTTCAGCCACTCCATATTTTACATTATGAATACTATTTTGAGGAGTGAAATGAGCGGTCGATCGAAATAAAATAAAAAAAATTACACTATTTATGGTTGATAAGTTATTTGTAAACATGACTTTCATTATAAAATCTATCACATATAAAATATGACAAAGGCCAATTTCATGATAGGTCAAAGAAAAGAAAAAGAAATTAAGAGGCAAAAAGTACATTTGTTTTAAAAAGTTACAGGAACCTATAATGGGGTTGCCTACAATCCAGCTAACGCACTGTCTTCTTCAATCGTCAAAGGCCGGTTATAGCGGTATATGAAGTATCTTTTCATAGAGCAAGCTCGAACGTGCCATCAATAAAAAAAACTTTAAAGCTAAGATTAAGGGTCTTATCGATAGCTGAATATAGTTTATCCGCCAGCACTCCTAGGAAATCACCTTAGCTAGTGTTATTTCACTGCTACTTTTAAGGGTATGTGATATATCAGGTTAAGTCGTAAAATCAGGGACTGGAATACCCTAGTTGTCAGACCCAAAGGACAAAAAAAATTTAACCAAGTGATTTTTAACATCAAAATTTCCAGAGTGGGATCGAACAAACCACTCACCAGTCTTGCGTTCAATTACAGCATCCATATCGTAAACTTTACAACTTTTGCATCACATATCGTATTTATTCACAAATTACGCTCATCTTCAAACAAATAATACTTTTTACACAAGTGACCAATTATAAAACTGTTTTTATAAAAAATTTAGATTAAAATGTTACATTCTAAGCGTGCGTTCGTTTGACACAATCATATTAGGGATGCCAGATATATGGCCACCAACACCATCTACTGACAAAAATTGGGGATACTTTTTATATAACCTAATATATGTATATAAAAATGTAAATAATTATTAATACCTTGCATTTCCAAAACCCTAACAAAAATCGATAAAATATGAAAATAATAGCAATTCATATTAAAAATAAATACATTGATCCTTCTAACAGTCACGAATAAAACTACAATATAAAATGAAAATAACAATAAAAACTAATAAAAAAATTCAACAGTATTGCATGGATATGAACACAAAATAAGAACAAATCGAGAGTGCCAGTATAAATATAGTTCTAGTAAAGCAACAAGAACAACCATATGCTACATAGCTGCCAAGATGTTTAAATATTTACATCAAATCATTCCAATTTTAATATAACTTTTAGTCTGTTCTGCTTTGGGATTATTACTGCAAGTAGTTATTTTTTGCTTGTTTTTATTTTCCAAGAAAATTTTATGTTAATCCAAAACAATTTTCTTTTAATGTTGCGAAAAAAATTGTGTGCTTGAACACTGAATTATATATTAAAATATTTTCGTTTTTGCTCGAATATGAAAAAGAAACGCTAAAATGTATATTTTATTATTGATGATTAATGAAAGGGTTTATGTGCACTTCTAAGAAATCATAATGAATAACAGAACGATGTTGATGCAAATGAGCTATACTTTTTTGAGCTTAAAGCTGTAGTTTGATATAGATGCACTTGGTAAATAACAAGTCAATTACAATCAATTTAAGTTATTTTAGGAAAACAATTCTACGTTGTAAAAATAGGCAACGCGTTTCCATTTGGTACTTGTTCTGAATAAATATATATATACATAGTTAGGTGTCACTTTAACAAAGTTTGAACATCCATAACAAACTTGCAATCATAGTGTGAGATTTTTAAAGATGGATATGCATTTTTCAGAAATCGAAATAAATTAGAAATGATTCGTAGACAGAAAATTAATAAATGGCTTTTTAAGACCTTATAAGACGTTAATTTTCACTTTAATAGAATTATTAGGACATAAAATTTTTAGAATTTAGTACGTACTTGCTTTAAAAAATTTTATTTTATATGTTTGGTTTATATTGCTACGATTCTACATAATCGCAACTAAATACAAAACAAAATTGTTTGTCACGTATTTCATTTATTGTATGCAAAACAAAATTGTAGTTCACTTTATACAATATTTCAACTAAACAAGAGTTGCAAGCCAAAGAAGGTTTGCAAAAAGTGATAAACAGAAAAATAATAAGTAAAAATAGTTTTATAGTACAATTCATTCAAATTTATTCTAATGTAATATAGTACTCTGCAATTAGGCTATTTGAAAGACCCCCCACCCTAAGATTAAGGCTTTCGAAAAATTTTACATAACTTTAATGAAACTATAAGACTAATACAAAAATAAATTTTTAAAATACATAGTACATAGATTTTTGTATTAAATTTTTTTTAGACTAAGTAAATTCAACAGCAAATTTCATTTCACCAAAATAAAAAAAATATAAAATAGTATTACATATAGTCCCTGGGCCTTCACCTACATAATTTTGTGATTACCACATATTTTATACTTCGTGATGCGCCTGTCCTTGACGAGCCCGAAAACATTTGTTCTGCGATTTTTTTCAAATCGGCCGCTTTTGTTTTCAGCAAGCTCCGAAAAATGCCGATTGCCCGGGATCTTGTAAATTTTTGTTTTTTTAACTATTGGGGTTGGAAATTTGATTTAGAACACAAGGGTAACCTTGTCCGACAAAAATTTGTCTGCTATTGTCTAGTCCGACAACCCAAACATCCAAAATGTCAGTTGTTGGACTCGACAATAGCAAAGACATTTTGGTCGGACAAGCTTACCTTTGTATTCTAAAACAAATTTCCAACCTCCACAGTCAGAAAAAATAAATGTGGTAGCAAATTTACAAGATCGCGGGCAATCGGCATTTTTCGGAGCTTGCCGAACGCAAAAGCGGCCGATTTGAGAAAAATCATAGAACAAATGTTTTCAGGCTCGTCAAGGACAGGCGCATCACGAAGTATAAAATATGTGGTAATCACAAAATTATGCAGGTGAAGGCCCAGGGACTATTAATATACATAATTTTACATAAAAAAACACAGATAAGATACATACAAATAAACATATAGTTTATGATTCGTTGAACAATTTAATCTTATGCACGACTTTCATTTTCGACCAGTTTTAAGTTTAATATTTTTATTTAAATAGTAAGATTTCATGTACTAAATGTCCTAAAATACGTAAAACGTATAATAATTGAATATTTTATTATTTATTAAGCAATTTATTATTTAACAGTAGTGTTATGGGGGGGTTCTGCACAATATATAATATTAGATTAGCATATTGTAATAAACTTCGTCCAGAATGGGTTAATTTTATTTACTCATTCATGAATTGAAAGTTAACTCCTTTTTCAATCTTTTACTTGTATTGCAAATTGTACTGCATAAATTAATGTAAATTAAATTTGTTATACAAATGTTTACATTAATGAATTAAAAGGAGTTACCTAATACATTTTGCATAAATTAAATTTGAGTTCGCTAATACAAATGCAAGTATGAATGAAAACAGGTGTGGCCTATTTCAGATGTACGGACTACGTAGTATTGATTTCTAGTGGATTATAGAAGTTTCGATTTATTTATTTTTCGATATAAATAAGCAAACAAAAATATCAGATAGTCAGTTTTAATTTTGCAATTAAAAGTGTTTTACAAATATTCGAAAGTATAAGGAATAATCGGTGGTACTTGAGCCTGGGTAATAATAGTGAAAGAATCTGAACTTAGTGGAACAGTAAATACAGATTTTACGATTCCGAATATTGTTGATTCAAATTGCGGAAAAGCGGTGAAGTTTATGGTACATAAATTGGAGACCCTAGAATTTATTGTAAGGAAAAACGGAAGCTGCTGTAATTTGTTGACAAATAAAGTTTAGGATTCTGTTAACCAAAGATCCGTCTTTTACTGTCGTGTTTGTTCAATAATCTAAAAGAACCAACGAAGAGTCGTTACAGTGGTGTCAGAAGTGGGATTATTGAAACAATGGTCAAGACGGTAAATATTAGTGATCTCAGCCAGACCCAGCTGAAGGATGAGTTGAAGAAAAGGAATGCTCCAATCCATGGAACAAAGGCAGAACTTGCATTCCGGCTGCGTAAAGTTTTAGAAGAAGCAGGCCAAAACATAGAGGTCATAGAAGTAGAGTCGGAGGAAGCTCCAGTCCAGAATGCCCCAGCAATTGATCCGATGATGGTGTTGATGAAAGAAATGATGGCCCGACAAGAGAAACTGGCAGCAGAACAAAGAGTAGAGCAACAACAACAACTTGCTGATATGATTGCCAAACAAGGAAACAACCAACAACAACAACTTGCTGATATGATGGCCAAACAAGAGCAATTGGCGGCCAAACAAGGCAACATTCAACAACAACAATTTGCTGATATGATGGCAAAGCAAGAAAGTCTACGTGAAGTAATCGAGTCACGTATATCCAGTGCGGAGGTCAAAATCAACAACATGGAAAGGGAGCTGCGGACAGTTACTAAAGAACAAGAGAAATTACGCAAACTTTCGAGTGAATTACGCCAAGAAATAGCACAAGGGAAGTCAGGTAACATGATCAATCCATCAACTACTTCAGCCCCAGCTAGAGTGAAAACACCCGCATTTGATGGATCTACATCGTACCAGATATTTAAGATGCAATTTGAGATAGCAACAACTGGGGTTGATCACCAGCAAAAAGCAAATGCGCTTATATTGGCATTGAAGGGACCTGCTGCTGAAATTTTGCAAACACTATCAGCGACAGAGCGTGATTACAGCAAGATAATGGAGGCCTTAGAAGTAAGATATGGGGAAAGTCATATGCAAGCTCTCCATCGCATGCAGCTCAAGACACGAAAACAAGGAGTCAGCGAAACTTTGCAAGAATTAGAGGCTGACATTGTGAGACTGGTAAATCTGTCATATCCAAACTATAACGCGGAACACCGAGACGAACTGGCAGCTGATACATTTATCAATGCTCTTCGAGATGGGCAAATGAGAAACCAGCTTTATCTAAGCGGGAAGAAACTACCTGCGGAAGTCTTAGCATTAGCCCTACAAATGGAAGCTGGAAAAAGAGCGCTTGCCTTAGATAGAGTACGTAAGACGGAAGTTTCTGAAGAGCCACTAAAAGCAGCGCTTGATGAAGTGATAATGCATGTCAAAAGTTTGGAAGATAAACCTGAACGAAAACAACGCCGAAGATCTAGCAAAGTAAGATGCTGGAATTGTGGGCAGTTAGGCCACATCAGACGGGAATGCAAAACACTCGTAGCAGCAAAAGAAGAAGTAGTTCCAGGTCGATTGATGAACCTTTCAAACAAGCAAGTGGGTGTCAAAAAGGAAGGAGATGGCCGCGTTGAACACCGGAAGAGAAGGATACGTTGTAACGCTGAAGATCTTTCAAGAAAACCCTGTGTTGAGGAGCGCAAGTCATGTAGCAGGACTGAGAGAAAGGAGGCAAATGTCAAAAAGGAAGGAGATTGCCGCGTTGAACACCGGAAGAGAAGGATACATTGTAACGCTGAAGATCTTTCAAGAAAACCCTGTATGGAGGAGCGCAAGTCATGTAGCAGGACTGAGAGCAAGGAGGCAATGAAAGTTAATCAGATTAAGTTCCAAACTCCTGACGATTGGTGTACCGAGGCAATTAAAAGAGATCAACTAAAGGAGCCAGCTATGGCTCTAATGTTGAAATGGAAAACCGAGGGAAGGCGACCGGAGTGGAAAGAGGTAGCACCTTTAAGTACGGAGGTGAAGTGCTACTGGGCGCAATGGGACTCACTATTTATGGACAACGGGATACTGAAAAGAAAATGGGAGTCCGCTGATGGAAAGAAAGTGTTAGAACAACTGGTGTTGCCATCAAGTCGAGTGGAAGAGGTACTGGGAAAGCTGCATGGAAGTATTTCTGGAGGACACCTGGGAGTCAATAAAACCCTAGCCAAAGTAAGGGAGAGGTTTTATTGGGTAAGGTATCGAACAGACGTGGAGCAATGGTGTCGGCGATGCGATACTTGTGCAGCGAGCAAAGGACCAAAAACTAGAACTCGAGGAGAGATGCAACAGTACAATGTGGGAGCCCCAATGGAGAGAATTGCTATCGACATCGCGGGGCCATTTCCGGAAACTACAAAAGGTAACAAATACATCATGGTGGTCATTGATTACTTTACAAAATGGCCGGAAGCTTATGCAATACCGAACCAGGAAGCAGTTACGGTCGCGGAAACATTAGTCAATGAATGGGTTTGCAGATATGGAACACCGCTCGAGTTGCATACCGACCAGGGAAGGAATTTCGAATCTCAACTGATGGAAGAGCTGTGCAGAACACTCGGCATTAGAAAAACACGAACTACACCTATGAACCCGCAGTCGGATGGGATGGTAGAACGATTCAACCGAACCATGGAAGAACATTTGTCAAAGGTAGTAGAAGCCAACCAAAGAAATTGGGACAAGGATCTTCCGTTATTCTTGATGGCCTATCGTAGCGCAGTGCACGATACGACAAGTGAAACGCCAGCGAATATCATGTTCGGAAGAGAACTACATCTTCCTAGTGACATCGAGTTTGGTATCCCTGGAGGTCTGGTATCCACGAAAACGGATTATGTGGGACAACTAAGGGAGAAGATGAATAAAATCCATCAGCAGGTTCGAGACCACATTAAGATTGCCAGTGACAAAATGAAAACCAGGTACGACATAAATGCAAATAGTGGCGGTTTTCAAGAAGGAGAATTGGTATGGCTATACAACCCCAGAAGGACTAAGGGAAGATCACCCAAGCTGCAGCCAGATTGGGAAGGCCCATATAAAATAATCAAACGAATTAATGATGTTATCTACCGCATACAAAAGGGACCCCGTACCAAGATGAAAGTGATACATCTGCAAAGGTTGGCACCGTACCAAGGTAACAGCACCAATGCGATCTCTGATATTGTTCGGGACGAACAAAACTAAATGGAGGGCAATGTAATAAACTTCGTCCAGAATGGGTTAATTTTATTTACTCATTCATGAATTGAAAGTTAACTCCTTTTTCAATCTTTTACTTGTATTGCAAATTGTACTGCATAAATTAATGTAAATTAAATTTGTTATACAAATGTTTACATTAATGAATTAAAAGGAGTTACCTAATACATTTTGCATAAATTAAATTTGAGTTCGCTAATACAAATGCAAGTATTAATGAAAACAGGTGTGGCCTATTTCAGATGTACGGACTACGTAGTATTGATTTCTAGTGGATTATAGAAGTTTCGATTTATTTATTTTTCGATATAAATAAGCAAACAAAAATATCAGATAGTCAGTTTTAATTTTGCAATTAAAAGTGTTTTACAAATATTCGAAAGTATAAGGAATAATCGGTGGTACTTGAGCCTGGGTAATAATAGTGAAAGAATCTGAACTTAGTGGAACAGTAAATACAGATTTTACGATTCCGAATATTGTTGATTCAAATTGCGGAAAAGCGGTGAAGTTTATGGTACATAAATTGGAGACCCTAGAATTTATTGTAAGGAAAAACGGAAGCTGCTGTAATTTGTTGACAAATAAAGTTTGAGATTCTGTTAACCAAAGATCCGAGATCCAAGATCCTTTTACTGTCGTGTTTGTTCAATAATCTAAAAGAACCAACGAAGAGTCGTTACAATATATTAGCATCTGCACAATATATAATATTATTCTGCGCAATAGATAATATTAATATAACTTTATTGAATGATAAATTAATATACGTTTGCTCATTAAGTAATTAATTATTTTAAAAATAAATCAATCAATATACATTTATTTGTTTTGACTCTAAGAGTCAGCAGAGAACTGAATATGAAACTTTTTATTTATAAAATTACAATCATTTTGTTTCGAAGTTAAGGATGTTCGTTCGGTTTTTATTTTAGATTTTTTTAATAATTTGTGCGCACCGTTACATATGTACTAAAATACGTAGTGTACTAAAATACACCGATTTTCTTAACTGTCCCAAAACATCTGTAATATTGAGTATGAAAACACTTTACCAACAGTCTTTTCGATTAACTTACGAAAATCAATAACCAGTCGCCAGTTTTTCTCAATATTAGCAGACTTCTTTGAAACGACTAGCATGGGAAAGTTTCAACAACTTTTGCTGGGTTCGGTCAACACAATCATTTAAAAGCTCAGAAGCCTATTTATTTGCTTCTTGCTTAAGGGAATCTGGTTTGCGAAATTGTTTCACCATAAGGCTTTTACCTAGGCTACAATCCTGGAAGAAGATTTATTTTGTGAATGTAGCAGATGTAGCAGAAAGTTTATCTTCAGGAAAATGAAACATATCGTTCAAATTTCTACAAAACTCAATAATGTCTTTCTTCTAGTCATTATTCATATTAGAGGTGTTTATTTTTTCTCTACAGACCCTAATATTTATCTACACGGTTGTTCCAATGAAAACTGTTAATCTTAAAAGCTTGGCGGTTTTGTAATGTATTTCCAACAATCACAGAAAATTAAAGTCTATAGGACTGTCATTGGTGTTAAGAAGAATGACAAAAATTCATATGATGGGCGATATGCTATGATTTGGTAAATCAACTTTTAATTTTTAGACTTTTTCCGCACGTAGAGATATCCGTGAATCTGAAGGAGTAGTAGTTAATTTATAAATATCTTTGCATGATTGTTTCATTAGAAAGTCTTTTAGAACTATCCTACCGCTGTCACTAAAATATTGTAATTATCGCTGGAGCCCTCAAATCCGAAGTAGTATATATTAATTTCAAATTACTTACTTTTGTTTTAAATTTTATTTTTTAAATTAATTTTTGAAAATTATTCTGTTTCGTAAAACGTAAAAAAAAGTAACTATTTTTTTTTCTTTATTTCATAATCACCATTTGTAGTAGGTTTTTCATATATGAATTTATAGATTTATAATTATGGCAATTACAAGTTTTTGGTAATAAACTTTTTTTCGTTTGCCAGCTACGAACATGAAGGAAAAATACCAGATTTATCAGATTTGTAGAAATTATTAGTAACAGTGGGTAGAAGTATTTTTTGAGAATGTTATTAAAATAATAGGAGGAATTTTGTACATTAATGTTTAACTCTTCTAAAAATTCAAAATAGTCGAAAATCTCGGGTTTGAAATGTTGTTCTTTCACAGTAACTCCTGGAGATTTCTTTACGAGTTTCAAAATCAATTCAAAGCAAAGCGTTCAGCGAACAAAATAATTTATCTGTTGGGGATTTAATTTGTGTTTGACGTCTGTTTCTTAATATTTCAAAAGCGGTTTTAAAAAGAATAAAATGTTGATATTTCAAAGCATCTAATCTCTCAAGCTACGAAGATGACATGCTTTTTGTTGTGCTACACACACAGTTTCAAGTTTTTAAATTAACAGACTCAATAAAAAATTTAGGACTTATGACCTAAATTATAAGCGTCAATGGTCAGAATATAATTTTTAATCTCTAATACACATCACAGATACTTTTTCAAAAGCAATACTCCCACCTTCTTCCAATGGGTGATAGTGAACTCTTTAATAAAGCAAACAAAAAACAAAAACATGGCCAGAGTATCAATCGGCCCTTACCAACTACAACAAAGAACTCAGACGATTGATGGACAAACGACTCTGACATTTGTCATATATGCTTCCAAAAAGCACTCTTAAATTATATTTACATGCCTATCAAACTGCTCTTGCCGAACAGTTGCTGATAATAATATTAATAAGTTAAAAAACTTTGTCATTGAACGATCCCAGGCAGTCTTAGACTTTTTGCTGAGCTAGCCAAACAAGGTTTAAATATCTGTCAATCGACAAAAACAAGCATCATCGTCTTCAAGAGCTTCAATTTGAGCTTTCTTATTTTAAACGGCAATTGAATACAAACAGCACAATAAACTAAGAACTTAAGTATTGATCGCAGCTGATATTTTTCATTTTTATGTTGAGACAGCGCTCACAAAAAACTGACATTTGTGTGTCTCTGTGAAACAAATATTTTTAAAACCACGCCAACCTCAGCACACAGATGATTGACAAACTAACAACAAAAATCAATACAAAAAAAAAACAACTTTATCGTACTTGTTCCCAGTTGATACGTAAAATAGGTGAATAGGTTCCAATGAGGTTCTCAGTAGTATGAGATAAGTAATTTATGGTAAACTGCAGATTTTCATTGAGGTTGGACAAGTAAGGTTTGTTTATAAAATACATTTTGGTATGTAGGAGGTTTATATTAGCCACTTTGTGGAACCATTAACAGTGGTCTATTTATTAAAATTTATTAAAAAGGCTTCAACTACATAAACCTAGATGAGCTACTCACCGAAAGAAATCTGGTACTCACATACGCTAGATTGACGACAATGATACCAAATGCTGGTTCTTATCTGTGAAATTGTATTGCTAGAAATTCTGGTAGAGTTAAAATTCTCTGAGCTAGGAACTGCGTTTAATAAAATTATAAGATTTAAATGACGATGAAAAAATGTGAAACACTTGTGTAGATATCTGGCAGCGCATATCCAGTGCGAGGGTATGCGTAACTAACTTTCTAACAAAAACAGCCCCATCACAAAATTTATAACTCCCAGAACCGTGCTTTGAACTAATCCACAGTTCGCTCAAATATATCAACCAAAGTTAGGACCAAAGACAAAATTGATAATTATAGAGAAGAGGGGCTACGGAACTTTAAAAGAAGTCCAGAAATTGACTGAATATTCATAAAACATACTGAGAGGTTATTCATAAACTCACGAAAACTAGTAACCATTTCATTGGACGACCATCCATATCATAATGGGTGACAATCTAACAGATAGGCGAGCCAACTGGAGAAAATCTAGGTTTGCAGTTCTCAAAAAAGCAACATACTCTCGAAAAGAATTATTAAACCATAAAACACATTGCAACTGTGTGTCCAATTAGACGATAAAATGGCGACATCTCTGACATTTATTTGGGCACTCCCGATGTAGCATGGATAAAATTACTCGATGTAAATATCTAATGCTCAAATGCAATAATGCCAAATGCTACGGAATTTAACTTTTCCTCTTTTAACTAAAAGACGCGCAATCATATCGATTGTAAGCTAATTTAATGTGTATACATGTTTTGACAGATCATAAATTAACATAATTTAGTGAAAAGATGATACACTCAGCAAACTTCTCAAAAACCTCTCCATTCAGCGTTTCGAGAAAATATTACAAAATCACAAATTCATATTTCTTTCACAATTCCAAAAATATTATAAAAATTAAATAAAATCAAACTTTTTTCAAAATTCCAAAAATATTCCAAAAATTAGAATAAAATCAAAAATTTAAACTTTTTCTAAATTCCAATAATATTCCAAAAAATCCTAAAGATTTAAACTTTTCCAAAATTCTAAAAATATTTTAAGAATCATTACAAAATCAAAAATTGAAACTTTTTTCAAAATTTTAAAAATTATAATAAAATCAAAAATTTTAAATGTTTCAAAATTCTAAAAATATTCCAAAAATTCTTACAAAATCAAAAAATGAAACTTTTTTCAAAATTCCAAAAATATTTCAAAACTTAGAATAAAAACAAATATTTAAATATTTTTTAAATTCCAATAATATTCCAAAAATTCTTAAAAATTCAAACTTTTTCCAAAATTCTAAAAACATTGCAAAAATTATTACAAAATCAAAAATTGAAAATTTTTTCAAAATTCCAAAATCTATATTAAAATCAAAAATTAAAAATTTTTCAAAATTCTAAAAATAATCAAAAAATTCTTACAAAATCAAAAATTAAAACTTTTTCCATAATTCTAAAAATATTGCAAAAATTATTACAAAATCAAAAATACAAACTTTTTTCAAAATTCCAAAAATATTTCAAAAACTATAACAAATTCAAAAATTTCCATGTCCAATTTCAGGTTCAATTACATTTACGTCATAAAAACAGCTACATTTTTTTGCCAAAAAATTGGCTAAAAAAATAAATGAAATCATTTTTTGAAACACTTGACATTATTTTTTTGCAAACTTATAATGCCATAACTCTCTATACTAATAATAAAATTTCATGTCATACAAACTATTAATTTTATTTTGTTCTAAAAAAATTGGGTAAAAAATAAATGAAAACCTTTCTTTTGACACTCTTGACAACATTTTTTTGACAAACTTACAATGTCATTATTCTCAATAATAATAATAAAATTTCATTTCAAACAAACAATTTTATTTTTTTCCAAAAAATTGGGTAAAAAAATAAATAAAAATCTTTCTTTTGACACACTTGACAACATTTTTTTTGACAAACTCATAATGCAATAATCTAGTTTTTGATCTCACATACCAATCCCTACCATCAAGATTTCTCCAAATTCAATGTTCCTACTCGTATTCACTTAAAATGAACGTTTTTAAAGCCAAAAATATGAAAATTTGCAGTTTTTGACACACCTAATGATTTTTTGACACACTTCCGGTACAGTTATCGAACACAGCGTCCTTTCGGAGATGTCCCTTGAGTATACCTTTTTTTAGAAAAAAAAATTTTGAAATCCCTCCAGCGGTTTTTCCTGTAGCGTATGTAATGACGGACGGCCGTCAGACAGACACACATTTTTGTTTTGGTTTTTTAGAATCAGTAGGTCCTAAAACGTCGAGAAATGCCAAAAAAGTGGGGGTAAGAATTTCACTTTTGGCTTATGAATGTAATACTTAGGTCTTTCAGACCGAAGTAATAACCGAACAAAAAACTGAAAAAACACAATTATCACATTTTCGCCATTTTTTCTGAAAAAATCGTAAAAATTCAAAAAAAGTATTTTTCAACACTTCTACTACTCAAGACCTTTCCTACAATATACATATTGTCACACTTTTGATGGAGCAAATATTTTAAAATTGTACCGCAAAAATTATGCTTGCGTATTTATATATAGATATAACTGAATTATCGCATCCATGGTAGCACAAACATTTCTAGACCCTAGAAGTGAAGACAAACACAATTCCCCTACTTATCGAGTGTTGCTTATGTAGTCAGTTCTCTTCTCGTCCTACACTGATTGATAAACGGCAACCGCATTTTGTAGCGCACCAGTTTCAAACTTTTTGTTCATATTCTGACTGTTTTTAGAATGATCATTCACAAAAAATATGTTTGTTCTTTTGATAAGATAAATTTAATTGGGGTTTAGGGTTCTGACCATCCTTGAAAACTTGACCTGTATATATGAATAAACGTTTTAACATTCCAATTTTTGTGACAAGTATTCATAAGTTCTGCTGCATTTGGTGGACGTTATAACGACAAAATTGAACGTCACTTTACAAAAAGTTTATTTTCTAATAGTCGTGCAATTGTAACCTAATACAATAAGTATACAATGAAGACGAGTGATTATTTCTAAAATAGTTTTTTAGAAATAATCACTAATAGAAATTATTTCTTTATCCAACTTACCTTTTTTAACGTCACCATCTTTTGATGAAATTGTTAAAAAGGCTCCATCTTCTCTCCTCCATGTTATCCTCGGTGGAGGATGTCCATTAGCACCACAAAACAACAAGGCATCTTCTCCTTCTTTGGCAGTCACATCACCCGATGATTCTTCATCGGAGATATCAGGCGGAACTGTAATTAAAAAACATTTTTTTTATTAATTTATTTTGTCGTACAAACATTTACGGCGACATATATAAGAAAAACAACACAAATTTAACAACAGAAGATTTTCTTAAGATTTAATATTTTCTTCACTTAACTTTTATAATTATTATAAACAATTTATTTTAAAGTTTTTAATTTTGATTGTGTTAAAGAAAATGAACAAGAAAAATATTATACTAAACAGAATAATACCAAAAGTACAAAAATAAATTGAACAACTTATCGTCGACGGAAAACTTTACTTTTATTGTTACATTTTTTTTTCTTTGTTCGCTTTTAATCATATTTTTGTTTTTGTTGAGAAAAAATAATTCCATTTTTCTGGTTCATTTTCATTTTCCAATTTTCATTTTCCTGTTTATTTTGGACACGAAACATGTTTGGTGTAATGATAAAACAGAATGAAAAAAGATTTATATTTTTTTGCTTTATTGTGGGATAGCGTGATGATTGGTAGTGTGAAAAGGATTTCTGTTTAGGAAATGCAGAATACTATATTAATTTTGAAGATAATGTAATTATGTTCGTAAGAAATATTTTATTGTCATTGAAACGTAGTGTTGTTGCTAAAAAAAATTCTTATCTTTAGGGGAAGTTTTATATACAATTTCCTTTTGAACTTGGGTGTTGGTGTTGCGATGTTTAATGCGAAATATATGGGGGCTTGCTAGTGATATTTTGATAGAAATTTGGTTTTGTAAAAAAGTTTGACGTTAACTGGGAACTAAATTAGAGACATTATTTAGTAGAAAGAAATGAGATTTTACTTTGTAATAAAATCGTAACATAGTGAATGAAGTTTAAATTTTAATGAACGTATCAGTTATGAATTATCAGGAGCAAATGTTTATTTTGGGTGGTTAAATGTTAATTACAATAAACATGTATATAAATTTAATTGTGTAGGCTGAAATTGGAATAGATTTTGAGAATTGCAGTTCGGGTATAGAGAATATTTAAGCAATTAACTTCTTTTAAACTTTTTTCGCTGGCATATATAAAGAACTTAATGTAGGAAACAAATTTTCTGGTCTATTTGTAGACATAAAAATTGCTTTTTTACGTTTTTTGGTTTTTTATTATTATTTGTTACAGAATGAATAAACAAACAATAAATTCTATCACATAACAAAATATGACATAGACCAATTGAAATATTGATATGAAAGAGAAATCAAAAATAAAACAAGAGTTAAAATGCAAATTTGTTTTAAATATTTGCAGCAACAAAATGAAAATACGGATGCCAATAGTCCAGCATATTGCATACTGATCATGTAACGCAGTGTATTTCTCATAGATTAAAGCCCACACATAGAGTTATATAAAAGCTTTTTTCGTCGAGCAAATAATAACGTGACATCATCAATAAATATACCATAGTTGAGGTTAAGGGTGCTACCGTTGACGGAATACAGTTTATCAGCCAGCACCCCTAAGATATCGCTTGGCTATTGATTTTGCATTGCTTTTGCCAGTGATATGTGATGTCTTACGTTAACTCATGTGTCAATAATAGAAGTTAGAGTACGTAAGGTTGTCACTCCTGTAGATCCAAAATTAAAAAAACAATAATCAACAAAACTGATCCTCCCATGCGGACTATTGCCTTTGTTGAAAATTTTTAGTCGTTCATTGCAATGCACTGAACATTCCGAAAATTTGTTAATTGTTTTATTCAACCAAATACGGTATTGTTCCGTTTTTCTAACCTTAACATGGGCCTTTCTCTCAATTCAAAAACGCAATGGATTCGATCACTGTTTAGTATACATAAACACCAGGTGTTATAAAGCATTTAACTCCTTAATTATTCCACAACAACAAGAAAACAATACAGCAAGTGATATTCTTAACTAGAATATTCTTTCAACAGCTCAGCTTAAGAAACTCCAACGGTTGATTGTTGAGATTTCCAGTTTGAACCCAACGTCAATACACAAAATATCTCTTAAATAACATTTTAAACTTATTCAAAATTCAACTTTAAAAATAACTTCTATTTACATCATTTTATATGCACGGTACTACGTTTTGTTTTGTTTACAATTAATTATTCTGCCTAAAAATACCTGTTTAAATACTAAATTTCGTACAATCAGAGAAACCAATACATCTTTATTTTTTAACCCGGAACGTTTCTTTAAACAAAGTAAGAAATAATTTTTGTTTGTGATTTAACTGTAAAAAAGGTTATAGAAAACAAAACCACCAAAAGATATTTTTGATTTTTTTTAAGTCGAACAACAACAATTCGATGTGTTTCATGATCATTATTGTTATTTTATATTCTGTTGATGATTGTTGTTCGTAATTTTATACAGGTTGCCTTCACTTATTTTGTGTTATGTTTTTTATGATTTTGTTATAACTCGTTGCAGTATCATTTATACTCTTTTGTTACTTTTTTGTTATTTAATTAGAAAACGAGTTTTGATATTTTGTAATCATGTGGTGGGAAACAATTTTTAAGGGGAAATGGAAACCAGTCACTTGAATTTTGGCGCTCGAAATGCAATTACATTTTTAGATATCAATTCTTATGGATATGAATTATACAAAATTATCAAAGTTACTTAAAAGTTTAAGAATATAATATTTAAATTGATAAATATTTGTTTAGGCTAGCGCTTCGATTTGCAAACTCCACGTACTTCCAAAATCTTTTGCTTTACGTCCTCACATCATAATGTACTACTAATTAGTTAGAAAACATATCTACAATGATTTTGTAGCATCTACTATGATCTAAAATGGTTTTGAATGGATTTAAAATGAAATTTATAATTTTATATAATTTAGAATAAGTTTAAACAAAAGGAATTTCGTCTATCAAAATTAACCAAACACCAGATAAATCAAAAGTTTTGCATAAACTCAATCAGTACCTTAGTCTTGAGAGACAGTTGCTGATGACTGGACATGTAGATAGTTGTTTTCGAACTAATTAAAATTAATTATTTATGTGCATTTTTACAGAACGAAATCCATTCTATTTTTTGATTAGAGTTTTCCTGGTTTTCAAAAAAATGCTATAATGTTTAATTTTAATTTAAAATTATAATGAATATTTTAATATTATTTTAATTTAGTTTAAAAAACAACAACATCATTAATAATTACGATGAATATAAAAATATACCTTCATTTTATTTTTATTCATTTCTCCCTTCTTTCCTTTCATATTTTAATTTAAAAGAAGGATATTTAGTGAGTGAAAATCAAGAACAAAAAAAAAAAATAAATAATAAAAAAAGGTTAAAAAAAAATAATTTGAAATGGAAAATTCTGATATTCTACTTATTTGATAGAATCGAACAGTTGTGAAAAGTACAACAACAATTATAATACAAAAGTTTTCAATTTATAGAACGTAAAAGTGTAGAAAAACGGAAAAAGTCATGAAAATTTATGATTTGAAAATGGTAATGGTCAAATTTCTATGAAAATTTTGACAATCGTTTTAGTGGAAATTCAGAGCTATGATGATTGTTAGACTTTTTATTTGAGTTCATACAATTTTTGGTGTTTTAGAATAAAACGTTTTAGACTAACAGGCCGATATCAAAAGTTTATTTGCTGTTAACATAAAGGCTTAAAAAAAATGAACAAATCCTCTTTTTTTTCTCTCGGACATAAAAAAAGCTCGATAATACGTTCGTTAGAATAAAAATATTATGACATCTTTTATTATATGGAATATGAGAATGGCGGTCGTAAAATCAAAAATGATGGTAATAAAAGTTACATTTTTGTCATATAAAAATAAAATGATATTAAAATAATGTTTATAATAAAAATATCATAAATTGTTATATACGATGATGTGCATAAGGTGAACATAAAACAAACCAAATACAAGGGAAAGCTTTTTGCCGAAGACAATTTTCTTAAAAACAAAAATCTTACTTATTCTTTATTTAAGAATGTTTATATGTAGTATGTACATATGTTGGATTAAATGAAATTCAATTAATTGTAAATTAAAGGGTTATGCAGGAGCATTAAAACCCATTCTTATGAATTGCTGTTATATTGCATGGTTGTATGTTATTTCTTACTCTCCTTGCATGTTAATGATAAAATTGAATTGATAATAGTTTTGAATGCTGTGTTCATCTATCCTTATTGAACTACCCTGAGTCCGGTCAACATTTTTACTATCACCATTGAACTCAGCATCCTCGATTATGTAAAAATCGATAAAAATGACAATAATTTCGATACTTTGTATAACCGACCCCCCAACCCCCACCTATTATTGGACTACCCTGAGTCCGACCCCAATTTTTATTATGACGATAATTTCGATATTTTTTATAACCGACCCCCCCAACCTCCACCCCTTTTTGGACTCCCCCGAGTCCGGCCCCCATTTTTATCAACATCATTGAACTCAGCATCCCCGATTATATTGAAATTACCAAACATGACATGCAAAAGAAATATTTTTTTCTACGATAAGGGTACCACCTTGGGAGTAAAAAACTGGTCATGATGAGTATCAAAATTATCGTCATTATTATTGATTTCAACATACTTGAGGACGCTGAATCCAACAGAGAAGTTTGACAGTGATATACAAACAAATACCACAAAAAAGAGACTATATCCAGTCTGTATCCAGTCTGTATCCGACTGTAATCCGGTCACCATTTTTATTATCACCATTGAACTTAGCATCTTTGATTATATTAAAATTGAAATAATGATAATTTTGATACTATTCATGACCAAACCCCAACCCTCACCCTTTATTGAACTACCCTGAGTCCGGTCAACATTTTTACTATTACCATTGAACTCAGCATTCTCGATTATGTAAAAATCAATAATAATGACAATAATTTCGATACTTTGTGTAACGGACCCCCCAACCCCCACCTATTATTGGACTACCCTGAGTCCGACCCCAATTTTTATTATCATAATTGAACGCAGCGTCCTCGATTATGTTAAAATTGATAATTATGACGATAATTTCGATATTTTTTATAACCGACCCCCCAATTTCCACCCCTTTTTAGACTACCCCGAGTCCGGCCCCCATTTTTATCATCATAATTGAACTCAGCATCCCCGTTCATATTGAAATCGACACCAAACATGACATGCAAAAGAAATATTTTTTCTACGATAGGGTAAACCTTGAGAGTAAAAAATGGTTATGTCACTGATTAGAGGAGAATATTAAGGATTGTATTTATTATAAAATTTTGATTCTAACGATACCCAACATGACATATTTTACTCATTTAATGTCTCAACCCCACCCACGGTGTTGGTTGGGGGTAGAGGTGCAAAAAAACTTTTCAACTCAAAAGTTGCGCCGGTCTGAATAAAAGATAAAGGTGCCATTAAATTTTTTTTATCTCTTACCATTTATTTTATATAGATTTTTATATGCTTAAACTTAAAGAGGGTGTAGGGTGGGTCCTACCACCCCAATCTCATAAAATTTTCGGGAGACGGCCAAGCCCGATTGATTGATACCAAAATCACAAAATCGAGTCCAAAAAATTTCCAAAAAACACGTTTTCTGCCCGATTCTTTAAAAAAAAACGATAGTTAAGATATTTATTGTATTGGAAGATGTTGATGTCAAAATTGATACTAGGACTAGGTAGACTTCAATTGAATGTTATGTTGTCGATTTTTAATTTATAATAAATATCATTTATATATTACACATCGGAAAACAAAACATTTTTAAGGCGACACTCTATAAGTGCAGGCAAGCGCGTGGATTGACTTCTTTCAGGTCTTCAATACATGGTTAGAGTACACCCCATCGGAATTTTATCGCAAGCTTTAATCAGAAGTCGATGATTCATCATTGGTCAGTTAAAAGATTTGCAAAACAACTTTGACTTAAGCGCTGGTTTTTATTTCTAAAATCACTTGTGGGCCCTTGGGCAGAGAAAGAAATTTCTGAAATCCTTCCAATTGCCGAAAAAATCTGGGAAGTTGATAAATCCACTTCTTCATCCATTGCTTAAGCTTCGCAGTCAACATCCCAAAGCATGGCAATGCCAAGTTATAGGGATTACAATATTTTCTGATTTCGAGGTTGAACTTGAACAGCTCTACAAACATTTCGACGATCTCTATAGCCGATTGTTTTGTAAGAACATGGGTTATAGAAATTGGTCATCAACTTTAAGAAGGAATTCCAGTTTCAGAATCTCTGCCAGATCTCGTCACCGATCTTCTTCTAGATCACGAGACCTGTGCTACTATTACAGAAAATTTGACAACAAAGGGCGTAAATATTTACAACCTAGCAATTACAATAAATAAATTTGAGATACTCGGGATAAATACAATAAACTCGGGAAACTTTTAAGTCCTGCTGTTCCCACGCCTAGCAAAATGATCTACAATTCACGCAGTATTGTATTATTACATTTTTTGATTGAAAGTGGTGTTGAAATCTCAGTACTATCCCATATTAGCTTTCCACATGGCAAAAAATATTCCATTAAAACATTAACAGCTGCTAGCGGTACAGCTATTCATACATATTGTGACTTCCACTAAGCAGTTGAAACTCAACATCGGACTTCGGCCTACATTCACACACACTTTCATACCGGAAGATGTTAACAGGGCTATAATAAGTGCTCATTTCTTCTCAAATTATGATATTTTAATCAACCCTAAAAATCAGAAGTTAAAATCGATTCAAGGACATCCTTATATGTGAGTGATATTAACACTAATTGTAATTAAAAAAGTTGAAAAAGTTTCGAAAAAGTTTTTGTCACTTACCGAGGCATCTAAACTATGAACTTCAAGTTAAGCACAACTTAAATAAATACATTGTGACGAATGGAAGATTTTCGTCCATTAATACCCAACAAAACTCAAAACTGCGAAAAACGAATTTGTCGTCCTTCTAGTTCTCCAGTCTCGTTACCTTTACATATGGTGCAGAAAAATGACAAAAATGGGGACCTTGGGGAGACTTTAGTCAGCTTAAAGCAGCCACTATTCAGAATAGATATTCGATTTCCAAAATATAAAATTTTTCCCTGCAACTGGAAAATTGCATGATGGAAAATGATGCAAAATTTTTCCAAAATAGATCTGGTAATAGCTTATCATCAGGTACTTATTGCATATGAGGATATCCACAAAACAGGTATAATAACTACACTTTTCGGATTGTTTGAGTTCATTTATTTGCCTCATGGCTTGCGAAACTCAGCACAAACATTTCAGCGCTTCATCAATGACTAACAAAAGAACAAGATTTCGTTTTTGTCTATATAGATGATATCTTCATAGCAAACTGCTTCGAGACAGAACATCTTCTGCACTTGAAGAAACTTTTCACTCGCCTTACTGAATTCCGCATAACATAAAAGCTTCAAAATGCATCTTTGGCTTAAAATCACTTGATTTTTAGAGTCACTCTATGTCGGAGTACGGAAAACTGCCATCGAAATAAAGAATTACTAGTATCTCTAAAAATTAAACTCCAACATCAATCTGTCAAATGCTGCAACCATTCGTAAGTATGGTGAACACGATTTGGCATTACTAATTAAAAAAGGCAAGAACAGATCCAATTTTTAAGACTAATAAGTCTTTCATCAAGGTCAAAGAATCTTTTGCTAATGCTCCGCTACTCTTTTAGCACATCTGTTGGATAACACTCAGTTCACGCGTCGAACACCACATTCAGAACTGTACTACCACAGTACAATAATGGATGTTGAGAGCCACTAGCATTTTTTCCATGAAACTTTGATTGAGAGCTTTTAGCAATCTATATCGCTATTAAACATTTTTGCTATTTTATCAAAGATCAAAATTTATCGGTCTACAATGATCACAAGCCTCTGATCACAGCAATTTCCTCCAAAATGCTAAGAACAACAACTGTGTTATCTTAATTCCATTGCACAGCAAACTTCAGACATACGACACATTAAAGGGAAATAGTTAGTGGCTATTAATTATCAAGTTGTAGTGAAAAACCTTCTTCAAAAATCAAAATTTCTACTTTCAACTTGAAACGTTTACCAAAATTGCAACAGGAGAACGAATAACTTACGAAATTGGTTAGTCCTGATAAACCGTAAAGATCATTAAAAGTTAGACAAAAGTTCACACAATAAAAAGGCAACAATGACAACATCTGGTGCGAGACATCTTTTGGTTATAATCGATCATACTTCCCACACAGCATCAAAAAACGATTTTCGGTAGCCTACATTTATCCCATCCCAGCATACGTGTAACTCGCAAATTAATTACATCAAGATATTTTTGGCCACGCATGAATGTTTGAAAAAAACTAAAGGGAAATATGGGCTAAATCATGCGTATCGTTTCAACGATCACAATTCACAGGCACACAAAATCTTCGATTGAATTACGAAATTACAGATTTGATAAAATACACATCGACATCGCTGGACCACTTCCATAATCAAACAGTTACTTCTATATATCAAGAACAGTAAACAGCTTCACACTTGGGCCAGAAGCATACTTATGAAAAGAACATAACAGCAAGTACCATTGCATCAATACATTTATAGGAATACATATCTAGATTTTGTATTCCTTCAGTCATAACGACAGATCATAACAGACAACTCAAATTCAATCTGTTTACCGATCTCACGCAGCTTCTTGGTTCTCCAAAAGAAAACGGTTTTGTCGAACGCTTACATCATCAAATTAAAGCATCTCTTAAAGCGAAATGCATAACCATCATTGGAGCACTAAAATCCCACTAGTTTTCTTGGCATTAGAATTTCATTCAAAGAAGACATTAACTGCACACCTACAGAGCTAGTATAAGGTCAACCTCATAAAATCACTGGCGAATTCTTTGTCGACTCTCTAACAGTCTACAATTTCTGAGTTTATTAAGAAAATTCGAAGTAAAATGCAGACTACATATTCGGATTCCAGGTCGTAGACAATCTGAGACGGCTTTATGGGGTGGTCTTTGGCGTCAAAATGGCTAGGACAATTCCAAATGGAGAATCCGATCATACGGAGGGCAGAAATTGGCTAAGGATAAAACTTCTGTCGAAGGAAACCTCCTGTACATTCTTTTCGATGCAGATAGTGCGAAAGCAATATCTAATCGGAAAGCGAAACTTTTCTTCATGTGCGGTTCAGTAGATGATAAGTTTATTGGATCACGCTTAAAGACATAAGCAAATATCACTGATATGATGGCAGTGGATAAACTTGAGTTTCGACAAATCAATCTGCAACATAGCATAAGTGGGCACTTGCTAAAAATTTGCAGACAAAAATATTAATAATTCAAAAGCCCTACATAATTAAAAACAGAGTAGCCGGTCTTCCATTGAAGGGCTGGAACATTCTGTATAAAGGGGGTCCTGACAAAATCAGAGTCTGCATAGCATCACACCAAAGTCTTGATATGCATCTTCTGGCTGAGTTATCCTCAGGTGATTTAACCGTAGGAATTCTCAGTTATGGAACAGCTACGGAAAAAAGGCAGATACTCATTGTGTCTGCCTAACTTCTGTACGACTCCATTAGTCCCCTGCGAACGCTGGAATTGGTGCACGTGGTTGACTTTGCCAAGCATAAAAACCTGGATATCATAGTCGGCTGTGACGCCAATTCACATCATGTAAGCTGGAGAAGTACCAATAATAACAGCAGAGGTCAGTCACTCTTAGAGTACTTGACTACTACTTATTTGGAAATTTTAAACTCTGGAGGAGAGCACACTTTGTTAACTCCTGATGGCAAGACACCATAGACAGCACTCTATGCTCCAGATTTCTTCTAGAAGACATCAGGAGCTGGAGAGTATCAACGGATATATCTTGAAGATCGATGTCTGTTTATTCACACGAAGGACAAATCCACAATCCAGGTAGGTGTGAAGCGTGGATGTCCCCAAAGGGGCATTCTATCACCCTTGCTCTGGAACATGATGGTAGACAAGCTCCTAACTGCATTGAATGATAAAGGGCTAAACACATACGGCTTTTCCTCCGATGTGTTTAGCATTCTTTTGAAAGGAGACAACATGGAGCATCTCTGCCGAGAAATGCAGAACGCCCTGGACATTACTAAGAGCTGGTGTTAGAAAAATGGTCTCTCAATCAATGCTTCTAAGACACAGCTCGTTGCGTTTACCAACAGAAGGAAACTAAATAACTTCACTCTTCCTTTAATCGGTAATAACACATTAACACTTCAAGATAATGTGAAGTATCTCGGTGTTACTCTCGATAAACGGCTCAATTGGGCTGTTCATGTTGAGACTAAATGCGCAAACGCAACTCGAGTTCTGTGGCAATGCAGGAGGGCTTTTGGTGGCAAATGGGGGCTGACTCCGAAAATGGTCTACTGGCTGTTTAAAGTAGTTGTCAGACCCATTGTCAGCTATGGGTCCCTTGCATGGTTCTCAAAATCTTTTGTTCGGAATGCGATAAAAAAACTGGAGGCGGTACAAAGGCTTGCTTGCCTATTTATCACTAGTGCTTTCAGGACAACGCCCACAGCGAGTCTGCAGGTCTTATAAGGACTTCCTCCCTTGCACATATTTGTAAGAATGGAGGTTCTTAAGGCTACAAAAAGGCTCGAGCTCCTGGGAAACACTAGGCTCTGTTGAAAAATCATCAAACGCTATGGAGGGATCTAGAAGAACACCTGACAGATTTGTCCATGCCGTGATGACACAGTACCTCTAACTGCCTTTAGCAGGCCTAAAGCCTAAAGCTGTATAGAGTTGTAATTCCAACGATAGAGGACCGGTCCACAGCTTATTTGCTTTTGGACAGTGCGTCCAACTCGTTGGACATCTACACAGATGGATTTCTCACTGAAAATGGTGAGGGAGCTGCGGTTAGCTTTAGTAATGAAGATCTAGGCCTGCAATTTCCACTTGGCGAATATTGCACAGTCTTTCAGGCTGAGGTATTCACCATAAAAGCAGCATCAAGGCAAGCGACGGAGTTTAAGTGGTCTGGCAAAATCATTAATATTTTTACTGATAGCCAGGCTGCTCTAAAAGCTCTGGGAAGTTATACTATTAAGTCAAAAATAGCGCAAGAATGTTCTAGGTCCTTGATTTATCTCGGGCTCAAGAACAGCATATCACTGATATGGACACCAGGGCATAGTGGGAATCTCGGGAACGAAAAAGCTAATGATCTAGCAGGCTAATGGTGGAACTACTAACAGGTTACCATTATGTGAACAAACATATGGTACGGCTTCGAGTAGAAAATGACCCAACATACCGCTTTTGTCTTGAAGAGGATGAAACAGTCCCTCACATTGTGCGAGAATGTTTGGCTCTCCCAGGACTCCGAAGCGTCATGTTAGGATCAAACTATCTAAGGATAGAAGATTTCTACAAAGCAGACTATTCAAGGCTGTTGGCTTTTTTCAAAAAAGTCTTCAGCTCTTGAATATGAGGATGGCATAAAGGACTTAGCAGTCTTCATTTCAGGCTATGACTGCATGGCTTTCACGCTACAAAAAAAAAATGCAGACTTATCCCAGGCAACTCCAAGGCACTGCACACAAGTTTTTTTCAGAGTGCATTAATAAAAAGACCCCTTAATGCTCCTTACGAACTTTTCATCGTGACCATGCACTGAAAAAACGCTAGATCAACATCGACAGGTTGAAACCAGCCTACAGCATCTTGTCGGCAGACATAATCAATATACAACACAACAACAAACGTCTACATTTTAATTTCTATTCGACCTTGTAATTACTTGTAGTAATTGTACTTGTACGAAAAACTTGATAAATAGTATAGATTTGTAAAAGACAGAACAAGAGGTAGTAATAATAATAATTTTTTCATTTTTTTTATTTCTTATCGTTATGATTGAATAGAAGTGTTTTTCATTTGTAATCGTGCTTCTATTATTCTAATTTAATTTATAGTTATTCCTAAAATCAAAGTTGGAGTGAGTTTAGTTTTTTGTTAATTGTTTAATAGTTAAACTTATAAAAGTGCATATTAGTGAAATAAATATAATTTATGCAAGATAAAATAACATTATTTTATTTAAAAAAAAAAACTTGCATATAAAAACACAAAAGTAATCTATATCCAGTTTGTTGATAATCGTCATCAAATTTGCAGTTAGATACATCAAGCGAAATTAAAATTAAAATTTATTTTCAATTGTATTTCAACTTATATTAAAGGCGGAACGTGTTGTTGATTGCTGGTTGATCTGATTATGCTCGAATAAACTTCAAAATGCCTAATAATAATGTAACACCTCAATCACCACCGAAATCTAAGCCAAATACTCCAAGTTATGGTAGAACAAGATCTTGTACACAGCCCGATGATTTTACAGAAGATGATGTTTCAAAATCTATTAGCAACTTACTAACAAAATTTGCAGAATTTGAAACCAGATTTGGCAAACTTGAAAATAAAATACAAAAGAATTATGTAAGTCTTACAAACAATATTGAAGTCAAAATGCGTGATTTAGAAAATCGTCTAAAATCTAAACTAGAGTTATTGGAATTAGTGGAAACCAAAAAAACAGTAAAAATGACGGAACTGCAACAACTTGAAAATAAACTGGCGAAGACGGATCTTAGTTCAGTTAATAAAATTATTCAAACCACAACGAATGAGTGTGTACGGCGGCTTGATTCCATCGAAAGATATCATAACAGCAACAGTTCGTTAATTACTGGAATTCCTTTACTAGATAATGAAGTACCTCAACAGTATCTAGAAAAAATTGCAAAGTGTATTGATTGCAATATAGATAATAACACCACCATATTTCGACTAAAAGGCAGTAAGTTTATATCTACCGATAGTACAAATACAAAGTTCAAGAAGATGGTTGATCCACCGTTGTTAATACGATTCTCATCAATTCAGTTAAAGAAAAAAATTTTCAAACACTATTTCACTTTTAAAACATTAAGTGTTCGATGCATTGGGTTTAACACAGATTCAAGGATTTATATTAATGAAAATTTGACTAAACATAACTACAGCATATTTAAATCAGCGTGTAACCTAAAAAAAGTGAAACAATTATTCTCTGTTTTTACTATAAATGGAATCGTTCATGTCAAGAAAA
Source organism: Diogma glabrata (assembly GCA_963693315.1). Taxonomy (NCBI): domain Eukaryota; kingdom Metazoa; phylum Arthropoda; class Insecta; order Diptera; family Cylindrotomidae; genus Diogma; species Diogma glabrata. The sequence goes on along the minus strand of OY856187.1, from coordinate 193,036,724 downwards.
CTAAAGATGATCAACCCGTGATGTTAGATGAACCTAGTAAGCTGAATTTACTTACATCCAATTAGATGTTTTTGTTTCGTATAATAGTAGCACGGTACAGCGACGTAAAGTGTTGTTTAATGAATTTAAGGTTTTTTTCGTATTATATTTCATATTTTGTAATTTTTTATTTTGTATATTTTAGGCATAAGTGGAACGTAGTTATCTTTTTGCATCAAATTATGTTACTATATCAATATTCAGCGGAAAGCCTCAAGAGTCCTTGCTTATTTCTGTCAGCAGTGTTGGTCCTTTGATAGTCGATTTATCAAATGGTTGATCATGTGATCGAAATTTGTATTCCGAATGTGGTGTTAAAATCATCTCTACAAAAATATAAGCAAACATTGAATGTTATGCACTTAAATGGTGGCAGTGTTTTTTCTAAATTGGACGAGGTAAGACATATTGTTTCAAATACAGGTATTCATATTGTATGCATCTCTGAAACGTGGTATACGGATTCTGTGAAAGATTCGGAGGTAAATCTAGATGGATTTTATCTTTTAAGAAGTGATAGAAATAATTCTGAGAGGCAAAGAGGTGGTGGGGTAGCTGTTTACATTCAAAACAATATTAAATGCGTCTTGAAAAAAAAGTCAACTCATTCTAAAACTGATTATATATTAATTGAAATTAATTTCAAAAACTCACAAATTCTACTAGCTGTATTCTATAAACCACCTGACTTATATGGATTTAAAGATATTGAGGAAGCATTGAACGAGTTTCATTCATGCTACCAGGATATTTTGATAATGGGTGATTTAAATATCAATGCGCTTGATTCAAGTAATTCGCAAACGCGTAGCTTCATGAATTTTTTATCTTCTTACTCACTATCTGTTATTAATAGTGAAACTACTCACTTTACGGAAACCTCGTCTACGCTAATTGATTATATTATTACCAATAAGAGAAACAAAATTATGTTCTCAAATCAGATCTCTGTTCCAGGGGTCTCTAAACATGATTTGATTTATTGTTCCTACGCAGTACCACAAACTTTAGTAAATAACGAAACGTACTTCTATAGATCATAGAAGGATATTGATATGAACTTTTTGATAAATGAAACCCGTTTATTAAACTGGAGTAATATATATGAATGTACTAGCGTAGATGATCAATTAGAAATTTTCAATTATAACATTAACTATATATTCAATATAGCCGTACCTATTAAGCAGTCACGTATGAAGTCCAATACTAGTGAGTGGTTCAATAATACAGTTAAACGATATATGATTGAAAAGGATCTTGCATATAGACACTGGAAAATAACTAAGCTGGCCGTAGACCATATATGTTACAAAAAGCTGAGAAATAAAGTAACTTTATTGATTAAAGAAACTAAAAAAAAATTTTATAGTACTCTTTTTCCTGATAAATCAACGACAAAAGAGCTATGGAAAAATCTACGTCAGCTTGGAATACATGATGGAGGTACTAAACAACCAATTCATTTTTGTGCGAATGAACTCAATAGTTATTTCGCTCAGTCGAATTCAAAAACGACTACTGTAAATAGCCGTCACTTGCCTCAAGGTTCTTTCGAATTCTCTAATTTTTGTTTCACACATGTTATCTCCTCGGATATATTTCAATCACTTTCAGAAATTAAATCTAATGCCATTGGACTTGATAATATATCAATTAAGTTTATTAAAATTATATATCCTGAAATTTCACATATAATATTACATATTTTCAACCATGCAATTACCATCTCCACTTTTCCTAATGCATGGAAAACTGCCAAGGTATGTATTACCAATACCAAAAACACATACGCCAACCAATTTATCAGATTACAGACCAATAAGCATCCTTCCCGCACTCTCAAAAGTTTTTGAAAAGCTAATTAAATACCAAATACCTAAGTATATCAATAAACATAAACTATTAAATAATTTTCAGTCTGGGTTTAGAGCTAAACATAGCACCAATACTGCCCTATTGAAAATTTTTTATGATCTATTACAAAATATGGAAGCTAAGCAAGCTACTGTTCTAATCCTACTAGATTTCACAAAAGCTTTTGATAGTGTTTTGCACGAACTCCTCATTCAAAAATTACACACATATTTTAATTTCTCTTCTACTGCCATCAAATTGCTTAAGTCATACCTTTCAAACAGAACTCAATGTGTGTTTTCCAATAATAGTTATTCCTATACTACTGATGTTAAAACGGGTGTGCCTCAAGGCTCTATTTTAGGTCCATTGCTGTTCTCATTATTTATCAACGATTTGCCATTTGTTCTGAAATATGTCTCATATCACATATATGCTGATGATTTTCAAATATATTTTCCATTTTACCAGAAAGAAGCAGATCAAGAAATTAGCAAGTTGAACCAAGACCTTAAGGCAATTTATGAGTGGTCTACATTTAATAGTCTTAACCTGAACGAGACAAAAACGCAGGCAATGTTAATAACTCATCATCAATCAGATACGGATTTAGTTCCCCTTGTTCATATAAATGGTTGTTCCATTAATTTTATCCAAAAGATAAGAAATTTAGGCATCATTATGAATCATAATTTGCGTTGGGAAGATCATATCAATAAAGTTTGCGCAACAGTGTATTCTATTCTACGTCGCGTGTGGAAATTTGCTTGGTATCTGCCCCTTAAAACACGACAACACCTATTCCATTCGTTAATTTTGCCGCATTTTACCTATGCCTCTATTATATTTAGCAAGTTGAACTATAACTGTTCATACAAACTTAAGCTTGCCTTCAATGCATGTGTCAGGTTTGTGTATTTATTACAAAAGTATGGTCACATTTCGCATGTATCAAATGAGTTACTTGGGTGCTCACTCACTACCTATTTGAATAGGATCTCTATTATTTTCCTCTACAGACTTATGGAAAGCAAATGTCCTGAATATCTTTATAAAATATTAAATTTCTGCCGATCTGGCCGAACCTATAACTTGAATGTCCCTAAATTTTCTTACTTGGTCACATCGAATTCATTTTTCGTTCACGCTATTCAACTATGGAATGCATTACCGACTGAGGTCAAAAGGAGCAGTACTGTTGGGAGTTTAAGGAAGGCATTATTTGAGGTAAAGTTGGTTAATTGATATAGTTTAATAATATATTTCCTTTTAGCTTTTAGTTTTGGATGTCATATCGATGAATGGCTAAATTGTTATTTTTGTTTTTAGACTAAGTTATATTTAGTAAATTTAACACTATTGTAAACTAAATTAAAACTATTCTGTTATTTCAATAACAAATGAATGAATTATTTATTCACTAAACTTAATATATGTACTACGTACAGTTGTAGGACAGAGATGTCCTGATTATAAGATATTTTATCTTAACTGTGTATTTCGTTGAAAATAAATAAATAAAAAAAAAAAAAATAATTGTAGCGACAACACTATAAAAATTAGTAAAATCAAAATAAGTTTCAATAACACTAGTTTACAAATTTTGAACTTTTTTTGTCTCCCTGAAGAAAACCCAACTTTTTTTATGGAATTGGACCTCCTGAGCACGAATATCATATTCATTTTTTTTGGTTAGCTCTTGTTTACAACTCCTAAAATAATTCCGAGGTGGGAGGAGCTAGATCTACTACGAAAACAACTTATATTTATGTTGCAGAATTTAATTTATTCTTATAGTTAAATTTTTTTTCCAAATTTTGAGTTTTGACTTTCTTTCGAAAAACTTGAATAACTTGGTGCAAACTGCACTAATATTTGAGTCTTTTAGCTTATAAGAAAGAAAATTGAAGTTACCATAGGCTCCAAGAAATTAAAAAAATTAGTGTCTTTATTTGTTCAAAATTTATGGCGTTGAAAATGGAAAATTTTAAAAAAACATGAATTTTTCGTATTTTTTCAACTTTTTTCGACTGTAACTTCCAGAACCCTTAATGGATTTTTACAAAATATTGCTCAAAATGTTTGTTGGCATATTTACTATGCACATGTTTCATTAATATTTTTAATTTGTTTGTTTTGTAAAATATGAGACCCAAAAACCGAAACAACATTTTTGATCACCGAAAAAAATGTTTTTTCGTGAATATCTCAAAAACAAGAGCTAACCAAAAAAAATGAATATGATATTCGTATTCAGGGGCTGTAAATCCATAAGAAAAGTTGGGTTTTATTTCGGGAGATTTTTCTTGTAAACTAGTGTTATGGTAACACAAATCAGCGGAAGTTGTTAAAAATTATCATTGTAAAAATAAAAATCATGATTTAAAAATTTATTATATTTTCGCACTTGGTCGAGAAACAACTCTTGTTTTAAAATAGTAGATTTTTATAAAAGTGGTGAAAACATCTCTTTTTGTGTGACTGAACGGTTTGTTAATAAGTTCAGGAACGCAAAAACGTTTTTACCACTCGTAGAAAACGCTAGTTTTTCTACGCTTGTAAATATAAATGATAATATTTACAAATTCATCTACTAAAAACTTACAAAACGATATATCTAAATTTGACTGTGTAAAAAATAGACAATTGTATATCGCATTTTTACCAGTGTAAAATAATGTTATTATTGTGTTCGCCTACAGATGGAATAATAACAGGCGAACACAATAATAACATTATTTTACACTGGTAAAAATGCGATATATAATTGTTTATTTTTTACACAGTCAAATTTAGCTATGTCGTTTTGTAAGTTTTTAGTAGATGAATTTGACAATATGAATAATGAAAATAGTTCATATATTTTCTCTAAAAACTTTTACAGATATTACAGATATTTTTTTTACCGACTGAAAGTCATCGTTTAAAGTATATATTTAAAAAATTGTAGATAAAGTTTCAATTAAAAACAAATATAAATAAATTTTTTAATAAAATTTATTTATTTATTTAATAAATTTTTTTTTATTTGTTTTTGGCGGAAAGAACTCGGAGAATATATTTTATATCTGACAGTTAGTTATCGGAGGAAAAAATTATACGATATATCTGATACAAATTTTATTTTATCGCTCCGATTTCTCCGATATAGAAAAAAAAACACACTCATTATTAGTTTAATTAATTAATTACACACAATTGATATAATGATTAGTTTCGATTCGATTCGATCAAAATATTCAAAATATTCAATCCCTTCAAAATACTGCGATATTGACAGAAATAAACACAGCAACCGAAACAACAACAGAAACAGTAAATCAAATTCAATCTCAAATATTCAATTAATTATTTACCTTTAAATAACCACCACCTGTAGGCGACCACCGAAACTTATTTACTTTCAGTCCTAGTGACTGAAAACATTTTCAGTCACTACTTAGAAAAAGTTTCCCTTTCACATAGGTTTTACTATATATTAAAATGACATTTTCGTAGCTTGAAGTAGAAAAAAGCATTTTATATATTGTAAAACAGATTAAAATTAAATTACATACTACTATAAAAGTGAATTAAAAACAATTAAATTGACATGGTTTAATTATAATTTACATAAACGTAAAAAATATATATATTTTGGAATTGGTCTCCAAGTTGGTTATTAATTAATAAATTCTTAAATTTAATAATTTAATAAAAATATTTTATTTTCTAACAACTTATTTTAAAACAACTTAATTCAAGATATATATATAAAATTTTTCACTGAAGTTAGATATTTTTTTTTTTTTTTCTTTATTTGGTTTTGATACAAAAATTTAACTCAATGACTATATGTAATTCAATATTCAATATAAGAATTTAAATAAAGTTAGGTTTGTATCGTGCTTAATATTTCTTGCAATGGCAAAAGTTGCCGGCGCAAGATTCTTAAAATAATTTATTATTTTAAAATTAAATTTCTTAATTATTTTACAATTAAATTTAAATTTCAGTGCATACACTTATTCATGTTCCAAACAATTAATTTACCAAACAATAAAGCAAGTAAACAACATGATCAATCATACAAAAACTATATTATGAGTTTCAATTTAACTAGTTAATTATTATTATCACTCGCATTAGTCTGTCTCTCTCTTAAGAATTCCTTTAATTTTATTTTAAATATCGAAATTTTTTCAATATTTTTGATTATTTGAGGCAGTTGATTGAAGTTCTGTATCCCATAGAACAAAAAAAAAAGCTAGCCTGTCCACGAGATGTTCGGCAATAATCGATATATATTTCACCACACTGTCTCGTTTCATAGGAATGAATCAAGTTGACGTTTTGTATTATGAAGTTATTCTTAATCAATTTATTTTTAATTTTGAACACAAACAAACTTGATTCATATTGTATAAGCGAGTTCAGCGTTAAAAACTTGTCTTTATATAAAGCTGTTGCAGATGAAAAATACGGTAATCGTTTTATTATTCTTAACGCTTTACTTATCAATCGATGTATTTGAACAATTCTGTTTTGAGCGGCTGATCCCCATATAGGCAATAAATATCTAACTGTGCTCATAATGTGAGAATGAAAAATGAGATACATAATTTTAGCAGGAAATATATCTCTCATCTTTCTTAGTATAAAACATACCATTGATATTTTTTTCCTTACGCTTAAAATATGCTCTTCCCAATTCAGTTTGGAATCAATCACAAGTCCTAAATATTTTGTTGTATAAACACGTTTTATGTTTTCATTCTCTAACATTAGATTGAAAGGTTCGAACTCCGCAAGACTCTTATTTTTTACTTCAAATACCATATAGCTTGTTTTCTTTAGATTTATTTTCAAATTACTTTGGATGGCCCAGTTATTAATTTTTATTAGATCTTGTTGCATTTTCAAGCATATAATATCAACAGTATCCTCAACGTATACTATTGCCATATCATCAGCATACATTATAGGTGTTCCAGATAGATCAAGATCAAAAATTTCGTTGACGTATATGTTAAATAATAATGGATCCAGCTTAGATCCCTGCGGAACTCCAAATTCAATCGTTAAATTCGAGCTTTTAATTTGGTCAAGCTTGACATATTGTGATCTTTCATTTAAGTAAGACTCAATTATTTTAACAGCGCCATCTCCAATCCCGATCAATCTTAATTTATTTATCAAAAGAATATGACTTACTGAGTCAAAAGCCTTTTGTAAATCTATGAAGATAACTGTAACATGTTTCTTGTTATCAAGCCCAGATTTGATTTGTGTAATTAGTTGGAAAACTGCTGATAATGTGCTAGACATAGGGCAAAAACCAAATTGTGATGAATTTATAATATTATTGTTTCGACAAAAACATTCCAGTCTAGCGCAAAGTACACTTTCGAAAATCTTAGAGAAAATTGAGAGTAACGAAATAGGCCTATAATTACAAGTTGAAGTTTTACATCCACCTTTCCACAATGGGATTATTTCAGCCAACTTAAGTTCCTTAGGGTATTCTCCAGTTCTAAAAGCATAATTTATAAGCTCGCATATTTTAGGTGCTATGAGATCTACAAATCGTATGCAAAATTTTGTGGAAATTCCATCATAACCATTCGCTGATCGTTTATTAAGGTTGTTAATTATTTTCATAATTTCATCAGTAGTTACTAATTCCATATTAAACGAAATAAGAGATGAGCGAACGGGTACATAATGATTCGGTTCATTAAAGTTATTAGTTCGAATTACTTGCTCTTGTACGCAGTTATTGAAGTAGGAATTTAGCATATTGCTTACGTCTTTTTTATCACAAATATAGGACCCATCCTCTGATTGCAAAACGATGTTGTTTCTACTTTTATACTTAGTGAACATATGTCTATTAACGACATCCCAAATCTTTTTATAATTATTGTCCCCGAATTCGTTAAGATAGAAATTAGATTTTGCATTTTTGATCATATCATTTACCTTTTTTTTATAAAACTTAAATCTATTTAGAATATAATCATCATTTTTATATCTCTTAGCTAGTTTATAAAATTTATCTCTAATTTTTGTGTTTCTTTTAATTTCCTTTGTTAACCATGGGCTACATTCTTTGGGAACATTTCTATTAATAATATTCGAATGACTACTAACAACTACAGTACAAAGATCTATTAATTGTTTGAAGCTAGTACATTTACTAATATTAAGTTCGAAAAGATTTCGATTAATTTTTTCGTAATTTAAAAAAGTTTTTGTATTTAAATTTGAATCAACAGTTTCATCCATAATCATTTTTTTTATATTAAACAAAATCAGGCGATGATCGGAGATTCCACTATCAATCACAGAAAGATTATATTCTGCATTGAATATATCTGTAGTAACATGATCAATACACGTATCAATTGTATTAGAGATTCTTGTAGCATACTTTTTGTCTCGAGAGTTCAATACCATAAAACCATTTGTTGAAACAACTTCTTCATATTGTTGCACTTCACGATCCAAACGCGAGTTGATTATATTATAATTATAGTCTCCAATTATATAAAGATTATTTCTATTTTCAATTATGTTCCCAAATTCGGTTAAAAATGTATTTGAATTATTGGTACTTGGAGATCTATAAACCCCCATAATATTAACATCAAGCATTGGAAGTTGGACAAGAAGTATGTTTATGCTATCTGATTCAAAATTTGTTACCTGATTTGATGCTATTTTGTCTGTTACATAAATCGCAACGCCACAGCCTCTTGTTCTATCCTCAATTTTGGTTGGTTGTGCTTTAATTGAGAAGTATGCGTTATAATGTTCAATGTTTGATAGTGGTATCTCCTCATCATACATCCAGGTTTCTGTTAAGATTAAAACGTGTATCTCAAACTGAAATGATTTAAGATAATATTGTATATCATCAAATTTATTTTTTACACTCCTAACACTCATATATAATATATTAAAATTTTCACATTCGTTATAAGAATTCATAGATTTTGTTGAATTAAGATAATATTTTATATCAAGGTTTTCAATAAAATTATAATTTTCAATATTTAAATTCATAAATTAAGTAACTGTTATTTTATTAAATATATATTAGAAAAAAAAATTGTTAGTATACAAAATTATTGAGTGACTTTATTGCTTTGGATATTTTTATTTCGGTTTGCCAAAACCTCAATGTCACTAACACTTCTAATAATTTTAGATATAGTACTGTTTGGCTTCTTTACAAAAACAGAATTATTTTTAAACCAAACGAATTCATAAATTTTATCATGTTTACTTTGACGAGCAATGCGAAGTAAATTTGAGTTGATAGGTGTCAGATAATCATTTAGGAATATCTCCTGAGCTTCATTTGCTGATTCGATAATAGCGTTTGTAAATAACGGTGTTTTCATTTCCTTTTTTTTATTTAACATTTCCTGTTTTACATTGAAATTGTAGAATTTGACAACGAGCGGTTGAACAATAGATCTACCACTTTGAGAATTCGCCTTGTTTATTTTAGTTCTAAATATTTGTTCAATATCTGCCTCCCTTATATTAATATTTAAAGCTTTACCAATAGTCTGGACAATTTTGACTTTATTTTTATTATTTTCTTCTGGCACTCCCAAAATTACTAGTTTTTTCTTATGTTTGTCTTGTTTTAAATAATTCATTTCATAATTCAAACCACTCACCTCATTCTTTAAATTATAAACCACTTGTTCAAGATGATCAGTTTTATTTTTAAAGTCATCCAAGATTTCATGCATCTTTTTATTTTCCCTCAAAATCTTGTCAATTTTGTTTGACAAACCATTAATCTTTTCAATTAAGAGCTGGGTGGTATTGGATCGGCTATTTGATGAATCCGCTGCTTCTTCTTCGACATAAATGTTTTCGTCACCAGAATCAGAAGATTCTTCATCAAGAACCGTTTTACAATTTTTAGAGCATGAATAATTTGGATTTTTTTTATAAATATTAAACTTTGCACGATTCATGTTGATACATTCGATGTGAAACTTTTTTCTGCAACTATTACATTCAACTTTTTTGTCCTTTTTTGTCACTAATTCAGAACAAATCTTGCAAATATTTTCATCTGTGTTGTGATGAAAAATATTTGGATTATGATTTTTTTGTTTTTGTTTTTTTGATCGTGTATTCATTTTTATTATAAAACTGGAACTTTTATGCTATTGAATGAAACTGGTTTTTAAACTAAATTACTGCTATTTTGTAATGAACAATTGATATTTAGACAACAAAAAATTATTTTTAAGATTTCTCAACTATATATTTTAACTAAATTGTCACCATTTTTTAATAAACACTTAGCCACAAGATTTTAATTTTATTTTATTGACTATTATAGCAATAAAAAGACTTTTGATTTAAAACAAAACGAACCAAAAAATTTAAATAAATTTTTTATTTGGGTTATTTTTAAAGAGCAAAACAAAACTACATCCGCACTCTTTGAAATTTAATTTAATTTAATTTCAAATTTCACTATGTTAATACATATTTATATATGAAACCGGATTTTATTTTATTTAAAATAAGTTGTTAGAAAATAGAACATTTTTATTAAATTATTAAATTTAATAATTGATTAAACAATTAAATTATTTATATATTTTAAAAAATCGAAAATATTTTAGCTGATGATTACAACAGCGCCTCTAATCTTGTTCCTCAGCGTTACGCCAAAATTCTGCTACTCAATAACATATATTTGCTTCTACCTCCTCTCTATCAGACAATCAGCCGGGGTTACTAGAACTCTACAATATTTCAACCTCTGAATAATCAAAGAAAATGCTTCAATAATTAAAGCAGTCGTTATAATCTATTCAAGTCAAAACCAGATATTTGCAGGCTAGTAACGCGAGTATTCCATGGTCAAAAATGGCAAATATATACATGTTGCAAAACAGATTTGTTGCTTGTTTTTCAATCGACCAGTTTGAAGTTCTGCTCACTGCTAGGAATAATAAGCCGTTTACACTCTATATATAACTGGCCGCTCCAACGCCCAACTTAACAGTACCAAGGAAGTAGTATTGTATAGATCAGCAATTAGACCAAACCTTATATAAGCATGTTCACTATAGGCTATGGAGTTGCACAGCAAAATTCACATCCAAAAAATAAAATTTGTCATAAACAACTACCTCAGAAGAGCTCTATCCCATCCATCTCCATAAAACAGCAAACTTCCCCACATATCTCAATTTATCCTTAATTTTAACACAATTAATGGTAATGTAGAGCTTACCACCTCTTTTCTAGAAAACCATTACATCTCGGCACTAGGTAACACTCACCCATCAACCAAGTGATTTCGTAAACTTAATTACTTTGTTTTTAATTGCATGTGGATTTAGGCAGCCCTCTGTATAAAATATTATTATTACTCTGGATGGAAAACGAACGCCTTCTAGTATTAAAACTATGAATTTCACAAGCACGAGTTAGGGTAAAACTGTCTTTTACCAAGAATTTATTATGCTGTAAATTACGGCTAAAAGTTAAAAAATGTTGTAAGTTTTCTGACTTACAAAACCTAAGAGAGGTAAGACTTTACCTATTATTGGTCTTTCGAGCATGTCATTATTGAACTTAAAGTAATATTGACATATGTACATTAAATGCCAGTTTCTATTCCAAAAACCATAAAAATTGTTTCTAAAGATTCATAGGAAAGATTAGGAGTAATGTTTCAATGAAAAAATAAATATTGTGACGCTAATGCATGCAAAGGCTAACTTCACCACAGATCTGAAAACAAAATCTTCTGAATAAAAAAAAGCTAATAGCCATAAAATACTTTAATTAATGGCTAACCAATGTTATAGATTTTGCGCAGTTCTAATTATATCAACATTATAGAAAGCTGTTGTATCCCAACAATTCTGTAGTACGTGAAAAAGTAACAAAAAAATTGTACCGGAAGTGAAACACCGGCAATTGGGATGCAAAACTGTTGTGAACCGTACTAAATATTTATGTATCAAGTTTCATCCAATTCGATTATCAGGTACAGATATTATTGATCTGTCAAAAAAAAGGTGCTTGGGTAACCCCACATCACTTTGTTTACTATCGCTCAAAAACTAATCGGCTCCTTGTCATACATATTTGCATCTTTTACCAAAGTGTCATCAAAATTCATTCACGAACGAATGTTGTATGCTCACAACAAACATAAAAACATGGTGGAAAACCACCTGTTGTATGGTGGACCCAAAGTTTTAAAGTAACACGAAAAGGATTCTATCAGCTTTTGGAGTATGTTGGATAAGGGGTTGATCCAACGTACTCCAAAAGCTGATAAAATCTTTCTCATGTTACTTGAAAGCTTTTGTCAACATTTCATGAAAATCGATCGGTAATTGTAGGCTACAGTAGGGATAAACACCCGAGAGAAGTTTTAATCGGAAGTGACAAGCCGGATGTTGGCATGCAGAAATATTGGAAACAGTACTAAAACTTTATATACCAAGATTCTTTAAAATCATAAGCTGGAATTAGAAGTTCTTGAAGATTTTAACTTAGAGGTGTTTGGGAGACCCCCCCCACCATATCATCCAAATTTCAAATGAATGCAGATCTTCCATTTTCATTTCTTAAATTTTCATCAAGATCTATGCAGGAATGTCAACCATCCCATCCACCCAAAACAAAAGAAAAAACAAAATTTTGGGTATGTAAGATTTTTTGTTCTCGATAAATTGATTGCATTACTTCACACAGTTTAAAGTTGTGGCTCTAAAAATTAAATAATGTTGTAAAAGTTTACTTAGATTAGCCTTCATGAAACATTTTAATTTTTTAATAAATTTTACTATGCTTAAGCCGCATTTAGACTATTGCAGAACTCTGCAATAGTCGTGCAATGATAGTGTGTAAAATATTCATTGCAGAAAAGTTTGGCAATGAACTCATTACAAAACATTGCAATGAGTCATTGCAATGTTTTGCATTGAGTTCATTGCCAAACTTTTCTGCAATGAATATTTTACACACTTCCATTGCACGAATATTGCAGAAATATTGCAGAGTTCTGCAATAGTCTAATTGAGGCTTTAGTCAGAACAAATAACAAAATTATTTTTTCTTTATTTTATTATAATTTATTCGTGCACTTTTTTTATTAATTTTTAAATTTTTTATTTTTTGTATATTTTATATTTAGTTGAAGTTTAAAAGTGTTTGAGTGCTTAATAATTCATAAGTGCTTGTCCTACAGGATCAGCACCATCTTTAAAAATTTTATTTCTTAATATTTTTAACATTTTCGCATTTAGCACAAAGTTTGTTGAGCATTTTTTCAACAGGTAAGTTTTTTATTTTTTTTGTCAGTCAGTTGATATCGAGTGAGCTGTTTTTGTGCAATTTGATTTCAAAGAAACCCTGAATTAAAACTTTTAGAAATCTGTCTAGCCAGAACATCCTGCTCTTAAATTTCATAAAACCCAAAACAAACAGACATTTAAAAAATATTTTTTTAACTACTAACTTGAGAAATCGTCATTATTTACTCGAATGCCCCAATGAGAAGTAATTTTTCTCAAGCTAGGTCAATAATAATAACAAAACATTACCTAGGTTAATAATGACAAATTTTCATTTATTTTTAATTGAAATGAACAAAAAAACACAAACAAATAATAATTACATTCCTTTATTTCGTTTTATTTGTATGAAACTAAACTTCCAGGCTACTTGATATTTTAAGATATTTAAAAAATGAAATGGAAAATGACTAATATTAAAATCTAATCAAAGCAAATATGATAATTAGTGTTAGTAGTTAAAAAAATTCTATATATACCTCGCTTGAGAAGGCTAATATAGACCTCGAACATTATATCCCTCGGCGCTACGCGCCTCAGGATCTAAAAGTTCTCGGTCAATAATAGCTTACTTCTCAACCTTGTTCTATAATGTACTATTAAACAGTTTAATACTCATTTTTTTATAACCAAATAATAACAAGCATCAACATTTTTAAGGATTGTTCAATCGATAAAAGCATGCAATTCATTGGTTTCAATTGATGACAATAATAATTTTTTCTACAAGTATACGAAAAATTCATTGCCTTCTGTGAAAATGACCTTTTTTTTCTCTAGTGAGAAATCATTTTCACAATATAACAAAGAATGTAGTTGTCTATGACAAATCTGATGTCTTAGCTGATGCGTTCCTGATATAAAAAAGAAAACAAATGATGATAATAATTGTATATGTGTTATTATGGTTTTCCATATTATTCACTGTTTGTGTGCTTTTGTCACTTTTGAATTAAAATGCAATATTTAAAAATATACTTTTTACTGTTTATTTTTAAATTTATTTATAATAATAAAACTTCCTTATAGTAACAATTTGATTTTTATTTTTTATTTTAAAGAATATCGATTTCGACTTACGTCATCCTCAGTTCTTAAATTATTATTCCTGGAATAATAATTTAAGAACTGAGGATGACGTAAGTCGAAATCGATATTCTTTAAAATAAAAAATAAAAATCAAATTGTTACTATAAGGAAGTTTTATTATTATAAATAAATTTAAAAATAAACAGTAAAAAGTATATTTTTAAATATTGCATTTTAATAATAATTGTACTTAGAAAGAAAAGTAATTTTACTCATCTTTGTTTATATTGTTTACGTTTGGTTGACAGAAGTGGATGGATTACAGATGCCGATTTGCCGATTTTAGTACAATTTTATTTTTTTTATTGTAATTGTTGTAGTTTTAGTAATCCAACCATTTTTTAAACTGTTGCACTAGAGTAGTATATATAATAAGCGAAGCGCAAAAGGTTTATTAATCTCTTCATTTTTCCTTATTAATAGCGATTGCAAATAAAAAATTTTACAAATAACAAGTTTACAGAAATGAACACAGAAACCGAAACAACAACAGAAACAGTAAATCAAATCCAATCTCAAACATTCAATCCTTTAAACAATACATCAGTTTTCCACATAAATCTGCCATCTACATCATCGATGAAACCAATCACTTCTACACTACTAATCATTATATTAATTGTGCTTTCAATATTTCTAACAAATAAAACAGAATAAACTTTTTATAATTTACAAAAACTTTAATAATGTGTGAAATTAAATTTATATTTTCAAACTATTTGCTATTATCTTCCATCTGTTGGCGAACACTGGCATACAATAAAAAAACTATTTTACACTGTTAAAAATTATATATAAATGCAATATTGCTATTTTAGTTTCCACTGTCAAAATTAGCTATGTCGTCTTTTAAGTTTTGAGTAGGAGAATTTGTAAATATTATTATTTATATTTACAAGCGTAGAAAAATAGCGTTTTCTGCGCGTGGTAAAATCAAACTGGACAAACCATCCAGTCACGCAAAAAGAGACGTTTTTGCCACTTGTTGAAAAATCTACTATTGCTACGCGAGATATACATTTCGTGTTCTGTTGAATGTAAATAACGAAAAAACAGTATTTTTGCAATTCCGAATCACAATTCAACGTATTTCGATATTGTCAACAATATCAAAAAGTGAGATTTTTCCGCACTGTTTTATTTTTCCGCGCTGTTTTATTTTCCATAGAAAATTGTCTCAATGCTAAGTTGATAATATAAATGCTTACTTACTTTAATATGAATGTTGATTGTAAAAAATTTGGTTGCAGAATAATTTTGTTTAATTGTGTTTCCGAAATTGCAAAAAACGTTGTGTGCAACTCGTTGCACAAATTGATTTTTTCCGCACTTGTCGTATATTTGAAATTACGAAGCGTGCGGAAAAAATCACATTTGTGCAACTAGATACACAAAGTACTATTGCATCTCTTGTTGCAAAATATACTATTATTAAGCTAAAAATTACTTTTTTTTTGCTTTTGTATTTAAAACAAGAAACAATTTGCTGAATTGAAAAATATATTAATTTTTTTATAGTTTGGAAATTAATGAAAAGTCATAAATTAAAATTTATAATTACGTTTTTATTTGCGCAATGTGGTGCATTGTTTTTTATATTTCAATAAACGAATTGGATGTGATGCGTTGAAATGTTTTTTAATATAATTGAATACTAGGATATATGAAAAACGAGAAACGAAAAATCGTTGAAGAACTCTTGTATTTTATACCGTTTTTAGCGCAAGAAAATAATCAGATGTTATTTGAATGTATATATAATATATACGTAAGACAATGTTACTGTATATCAAACTGGTTAATAATTTTTAATTCTAGATTTGTATATTGAAAATTTTGAATTATATATTAGAGATTTTTTGAGCACTTAATCTCAAGCAATTAAAAAGGTTATCAATTTTTGTTGATTTGTAATTTATTAATTTTTTGATAATTGATACTTTTGACAACGTTGCTTTCTGATTTCAAAATTTAAAAAAATTACGTATCCTAAATTTGATTTTGATTTTGAAAACTGTTATATGAAATCATCATTGAAAAATCTGTTTTCCGAAAGGAAGTTTTGATCACACTTTATTTAATTATCCAAATAATTCAACAAAGTAGGAAGGGGTCTTCAAAGTAACTGCTTGTTTCACACATCTATAGCTTTATGTTATTAATTTGATTTGGATGATTATGATACATATACTCTTACTATTACTTCCGTTTACATGCTCTTACTACTGTTCTCCTTTCTAACGTTCAGTTTAACAGTTCCAGTAAAATTTTTTTAAAGTCTTTGTTAACACAACAGTCAACAGTTATGACAAAATTATGATAATATCAAGATTCGGTCGGATACCAAAATTTCAGTTGTCGAGCTGGACAATAGCAGACAAATTTTGGTCGGACAAGCTTACCCTCGTATTCTAAAAGAAATTTTCAACCCCCACAATTAAAAAAAAATGTGGTAGCAAATTTACAAGATCGCGGCCAATCGGCATTTCTCGGAGCTTGCCGAACGAAAAAGCGGCCGATTTGAGGAAAATGGCAGAACAAAAGTTTTCGGACTCGTCGAGGACAGACGCTCCACGAAGAATAAAGTATGTCGTAATCATCACATGAAATTGGCGTGCGCCAAGGGACTAAAAGCAAAATCTCTTTGTAATTTGCTTACAAAGATGTCATATTTCAATTTTTACAGTATCCCGACAATAGTAAGGAATTTATTCTTACAGCAGCCAATAATGTTGCAGTCAGAGCTGTTTTATCTCAAATAATTAATAGAGCTGATTTTTCTATACCTTTTGTCTACAGAACTCTTAGCAGACTATAGAAAAGAGTTGCTAGCTATAGAGTGAGAGTTGCTTGCAATCGTCTGAAAAACGAAGTACTTCCATTCAAATTTATAGAGTTGTCTGTTTAAAGTTTTCGCTGATCATAAACTTTTGGTATGACTTGCCAAAGTCAAAAACCCTTATAAGATTAATGCGATGAAAAATCAAGCTCGAATCGTATATGGATTTTAAATTATCTACAATCTGGAAAGTCAAATTCTACAACTCATGCGTGAACTTGAATTGTGTTAGAACCACTTCCAAATATTATTTCGATAACAAGATCTAAGTCGAAACAAAGATCAGTGACAGACGAAAATTGTTTTTATGATAACAATATTAATTTACCATTGCCCGTCATGGAAACATTAAATAGTAAAACTGTTTCTGTAAGTGAGAGATTAGTTACCTATTCCTTCATCGATCAACGCATAAGAAATTCCCTGAGTTCGTTTACTTTGTGGATTGATTGTCTGATCAACTGGCATCCTCAATCACCGATTTTCTTCAAAAATAATACATTAAATTTAAATAACACTGCAGCATCTTCTCATACTAAAATTCCGGCGAATGACAGATTTTTATTAGACTCAACGTTGTTCACTTAAGCCGCTCTTTATATATGATTTTATGACATGGCCCCAAGTAGTGAAGAGTTTGAAGTTGAATGCCTGTGTTTTTGTTACAATCACTTGCACTATAGCTTGTAGTGTAGTGTGACTTGTCTAACCCATATCTTTTACTGGTGGAGACAACCTTGCTTTTATATGGAGTATTTTATTTTTATTATTGTTGTTAACGATAATCTAAATAAGCAATAAAACATGCCCCTTGCCAATGTCTACGCAACAGTTAATATCGGGTGAGCCATTATCTTGAAATTTAATGTCAAAGATACTCTGGAATCGTTTAAAACACCCTGTTTTCAAATGAAAAACTTTAAGATTTTCTAAATAAATGCATACTTTTCACCTATACTTTTTTGTCGTTCCAAACACGAATTTAATCCATAATAAATTCTATATTTATACAATATATAACAATATTTTGAGACTATACAACACATTTAAATGAAAGAATGAAAAAAATTATATTGAATTATTTTAAAAAATTAAAAAATTAATTAATTCGACTTTAAACACTACGAAACATTGTTTACAGTGATATTTAAACAAGTCTTTTAGCATAATTACCCGTTTAAAAATAAAGCTAAAACTGTAAAATAACTTTAGTCGTATTTGGTCTCCTTAAAGATTAACGACTTATCCATCATCAATTTTATTTGCATATAACATTTTAAAGTATAGAAGAAAATAGAAAAGCGAAAAACGTAAATTTTGCAAATCTCATCAAATATACATAACGCACCATCTATTCAACGCACGTGTAAGCAAGGTGCTCTCATATCATCTTCCGTCACGTATTACCATTTTCGAATAAAATCCAATTGTCTTTTACATTGTCATGTAACTACAGTAAAATAAAATTTCTTCCTTTCCTTAACTTACAGTAAAATTAACGCTAAAAACAAACAAAATATAAATTTAAATCCTAAATTCCTTTAAAATCCTTACTAAACGTACTAAAAGTCTACTAAACGCAAAAAAATTGTAAAACAATACTTTCAACACGTAAAAATGAAAATAATTTAAACAAACATTTTCATGATCCTTTTTTTGTTGTTGTTGTTGCTTCCTATCGCTGTTTGGTTTTCGTTTTTGTTTTACCATTTTCTTGTAACCTTCAACGAAATATACTTTAAGCTATTTAAAAGATTGGAAAAATTGAGTAGGAACCATTCAAGATCCATTTATAGATTTTTGTTTCGTAATTTGATATTTAGGGAGCGAGTTCAAATTGAGTTATTTGTAAAAAGGGAAAAGTAGATTATTGCTATTTTAAAAGAATTTCAGATTATAATTTAGACAAGCGATTTTTAACAGTGATTCCAGCTGCATTTGGAATAGGATTATTTGATAAAATATTCAAGAATACTTATCCTTGAAATACATCCAATCTAATATTTTCTCAATCTCTGAACAAATATAACTATTTTAAAAGTCTCTCAATAACGTGTGCTAAAATAACGAAAACAAAAACTCCTACACCAATCGTTATATCGAAAGCAAAGAATAAATGGCACAACAATAAAAATCTATAAAACTAACAAGATCACAGAAATTTTTTTTTCTTAATTCAACAAAAAATTATACAACAGAAATAAAATATATTAAATAAATATTTCTTCAATAAGAAAAATTATTTTTCTTTTTCTGAAAAAAAAAAAAAATTCTAGAGAAAAATCACGTCCATAAATCTTATTATTTCTTAGACGAAAAATTTTAGTTTTGTAGTTTTTTCTTATATTTCCATCCATTACTTCTTCTTCATACAAAAATCGTGAATTTACCAATTTTTATTCTGTTATCAAAATTGAAGAATAAAAAAGCAGCGAAAAAATTAAAATTTAGGAATGTCTTGGGTTATAAGTTTCCATTTATTTGTTTTTGAAGAAAATTTATTTCATTGTACAAATCGATTTTTTTTCCAGGGGAATCCGAAGAAAGTTTAAAGCTAAAATTTAACAACAACTAGAATAACTATATAATATGTATGTAGATAGAAAAGTTTATAGAAAAATTTATCGAAAAGTTGTGTAAAATATAAATAATTTGAGTTGGTACAAGTACAAGGATGTTGAAAGATTTTTTCTTTTTTTCTTTTTATAGTTTTAGTTTAGTTAAACGATATCGTACCTGTAAATCGATGATTTCTAGTAACCACATATTAAATCGGTTAGTGTTAATGAAACGTGGGTATGAGTTTAAACGAGAATGGTAATAAAAGTATTTTTGGTAAAGTTGGACCAAGTGTTGAGTGGTTATCTTAAAATCTGTTTATTTTTAAATGCAATATTCTTTTAATTCTTTTGAAAGAACGATCTTTGACATCGACATCTCTTTCTCATGTTACTTCGGCCGTCACAACCTACGAAATCTAGAAACCGCTGAACGGATTTCAAAAATTTTTTTTTTAAAAATAGGTTTACTCAATGGAAAGAGCCGAAAGGACGATATGCTCGATAACTGTACCTGAAGTGTGTCAAAAAATCGTCAAGTGTGTCAAAACAAGGAAATTTGCATAGTTTTTGCTTAAAAAACTTTCATTTTAAGTGATTACGAGTAGGAACATAGAATTTGGAGAAATATTGATGGTCGGGATTTGTATGTGAGACCACCATCTAGATTATTGCATTATAAGTTTGTCAAAAAAATGTTGCCAAGTGTGTCAAAAGAAAGATTTTTTTTTATTTTTTAACCCAATGTTTTGGAAAAAAAAAATATATATTTATTTGAGATGAAATTTTTTTTATTATTATTGAGAATTATGCATTATAAGTTTGTCAAAAAAATGTTGCCAAGTGTGTCAAAAGAAAGAATTTTTTTTATTTTTTTACCCATATTTTTTTGTTTGACATGAAATTTTATTTTATTATTATTGAGAACTATGGCATTATAAGTTTGTCAAAAAAATGTTGTCAAGTGTGTCAAAAGAAACATTTTTATTAATTTTTTTACCCAATTTTTTAGAAAAAAATAAAAGACTTTTTTTGATATTAATATTTATATTATAATTAATATTATAGAATATTATTAGAATTTAGAAAAAATTTTAATATCTGATTTTGTTCTAATTTTTGGAATATTTTTGGAATTTTGAAAAAAGTTTCAATTTTTCATTTTGTTATAATTTTTGCAATATTTTCAGAATTTTTCAAAAAATTACTTCGGTCTGAAAGACCTTAGTATTACATTCATGAGCTAAAAGTGAAATTCCTACCCCCCTTTTTTGGCATTTCTCGACGTTTGATTCTAAAAAATCAAAAAGAAAAATGTATGTCCGTCTGTCGGCCGTCCAGCCATCTGGCCGTCCAGCCGTCACAACCTACGAAATCTAGAAAACCACTGGACTGATTTCAAAAATTTATTTTTCTAAAAATAGGTTTACTCAATGGGAAGAGCCAAAAGGATGATGGGTTCGATAACTGTACCGGAAGTATGTCAAAACAAGGAAATCTGCATTTGCATTTGCATTTTTTGCTTAAAAAACGTTCGTTTTAAGTGATTACGAATAGAAACATTGAATTTGAAGAAATTTTGATGATCAGAATTGGTGTGTGAGACCAAAAACTAGATTATTGCATTATAAGTTGGTCAAAAAATGTTGCCAAGTGTGTCAAAAGAAAGATTTTTATTTATTTTTTTAAAACAATTTTTTGGAAAAAAATAAAATTAATTATTTGTTTGATATGAAATTTTATTATTATTATTGAGAATTATGGCATTAAAAGTTTGTCAAAAAAAAAATGTTTTCAAGTGTATCAAAAGAAAGATTTTTATTAATTTTTTTAAAACAATTTTGAGAAAAAAATAAAATTAATTATTTGTTTGAAATGAAATTTTATTATTATTATTGAGAATTATGGCATTATAAGTTTGTCAAAAAAATGTTGTCAAGTGTGTTAAAAGAATCTTTATTTTTTTCCCCAATTTTTTGGAAAAAAATAAAATTAATTATTTGTTTGACATGAAATTTTATTATTGTTATTGAGTATTATATATTAGTCAAAAAAATAATGTCAAGTGTGTCAAAAGAATGATTTTCATTTATTTTTTTGCCAGCCCGTTAAACTTTGCCGCCACCCTGTGTCATCCCCAGAGCGAAATTTCATTTTTCGAAATGGTATTTTTATTTTGTCATTGGCTGTCTGTGTCTGAAATTCCATCGAAATCAGAGGGGGTCGGGAACATCGATGTTGCGGTGACGTGAAACTACTCAATTTTGAGACAGAATTTTTCTTAATATCTGATTGATTTATATGTTGTAAAATATGAGGCCATCGTGTACATATAGCGCATCTACGTTTAACTTTACATTAAAATACTGGATGTGAATCACTAAGACAATTGTTACATCTTGAAGAATATTTACCGTCCATTTCATTCATCTTTTAGAAATGTTCATTTTATTAATTTACTACAATCATGAATGCGGTGGCTATAACTACCAATTGTACAGTTACTATTATCGGTAGATGAATTAAATTCATTTATTGTACCAAAACCCTATTATTTTTGACTCAAAAGAGTTTAGTTTACTAACGTTGACATTTTCTAGCGCCGAGCATCTGTGTTACCAGTTTCAAATGACCAAAAGCCCCAAGTTTCATCATCAAATTTATTTATCATAATAAAGATCTCCAATGGGTTTAGCGCTTCAGCTAACGTTCCAATACTTTACACCACTCTAGCTACCTCTTCAAGGGATATATATAATTTTTTCAAACTAGCTGCATCAAATTATTTAATGGCTCCTCTGTTAATGTTTCAATAAATGGCAATATTTTTTTCAATTTAGTCGATATTTGAGGGTTTATTAGGGTCGGGAGAAAATATTTGATCTTAAACTTCATTAAACTCTTTCAAATATTTGTTTGATCTGAATATGCGTCTTTTATTTTATTCTATTTGTGTATCGTTATCAATGGCATACACAAACTTATCTTATTTTGATATCTGACTTTTAACAATTGATCCTTCTTTTTAACGCATTAACTTATTATTAATATATTCTATTAACGATATTAATTAGATATTTATTTAGTTAAATAAGAATCATATTTTAATAAAGTGGCTTAAAAGTGACCCCTTTGGCATTCTAGAATGTTGTAGAACATTAAAGAAATACAACTTAAATCCATTAACAGCAAATTTTAAAATTTTGGTGAGTCGGCTCGAAGGACCATGAAAATTTTGTATCTTGATACTAAACTATACTTAATACTAAATCTGAGTTGGATGGATGACCGTCAAAAATGAAGTGATAGCATGTTTCAAAATTACTGCTGTTTTTTTAATTATAATATTTAACCTTGTTTGTGTCGTTCAATTTAATTTCGATTATTCGTTCAATTCAATTTCTTATATTTATTTTTAATCAAAACAGAGTTCACATTTGTGTTAGTTAATTGATGTATTTTTTTTCATATAATTTAAATTTTATTTTTGGAAAATCCTGGACAGATGTACCTTATATTACTTCCATATGGATGCAAGAGTTTTCCAATAGTGATGTGTAAAAGAATTCAAAAGAAAGTACCTCAAAAGAAAAAACAGATATTGTTCATGTTGGTTGGTAGTACGAATACTATGTCACCTAACTTAGCCCCGCCATTTTTAAGAAAATTAAAAACAAAGATTGTGCTGTATTGTGCTACAGTTGTGCTGGATGTGCTACTCAGAAAGAATGCCACATCACCAATGGAAAAAAGTTGGCACGCTGAAATAATTTTTCGAGCAGAAGTTAGCCCCGCCATTTTGAAAAATCAGAAAAACAAAGGTTGTTCTGTATTGTCCTTGAGTTGTACTGGTTGTGCTATTTAGAAAAAAATTTCATATCCCTAGTGGAAAAATTTTATAACACTAAAATCATTTTTTCGAGTAAAAGTTATCCCCGCCATTTTGTAAAAAAAGAAAAACAAAGGGTCTGCAGTACGGTGTTAGAGTTGTGCTAGTTGTGCTATTCAAGAACAAATTTGTACCACCAACAGAATAATTTAAACACGCTAAAACGATTTTTCGAGTTGAAGTTAGCCACGCCATTTTAAAAAAAATTAAAAGCAAAGGTTGTGCTGTATTGTGCTAGGGTTGTGCTGGTTGTGCTACTCAGAAATAGTTCCATATTATCAATGAAAAAAAGTTGGCACGCTAAAATGACTTTTCGAGCAGAAGTTAGCCCCGCCATTTTGAAAAAAATGAAAACCAAAGGTTGTGCTGTATTGTGCTCGAGTTGTGCTGGTTGTGCTACTTAGACAAAAATTTCGTAACCCTAACAGAATTTTCTTACAAAATTAGCATCATTTTTTTTCGAATAGAAGCTAGCCCCGCTATTTTGGAAGAAATCAAAAACAAAAGAAGTGCTGTATTGTGTTATAGTTGTGCTGGTTGTGCTACTGAAAAAATATCGTATCACCAACAGAATAATTTAAACCACGCTAAAACCATTTTTCGAATGAAAGTTAGCCCCGCCATTTTGTAAAAATCAAAGAAGAAAGGTTGTGCTGTATTGTGCTACAGTTGTGCTGGATGTGCCACTCAAAAAGAATCCCATATCAACAATGAATAAAAGTTGGCACGCTAAAACGATTTTTCGAGCAGAAGGATATTTTCGAGCAGAAGGCATTCGAGCAGAAGATTGAGCAGAAGATTAAGCAGAAGTTAGCCCCGCCATTTTGAAAAAAATGAAAAACAAAGGTTCTTATGTATTGTACTCTAGTTGTGCTGGTTGTGCTACTCAGAAAGAATTGCATATAAGCAATGAATAAAAGTTGGCAGACTAAACCGATTTTTCGAGCAGAAGTTAGCCCCGCCACTTATAAAAAAATAAAAGACAAAGGTTGTACTGTATTTTGCCTGAGTTGTGCTGGTTGTGCTACTCAGACAAAAATTTCGTATTCCTAAAAGAAAAATTTTATAACGCTAACATCATTTCTTCAAATAGAAGTTAGCCCCGCTATTTTGGAAAAAAAAAACTAAATTGAGTGCTGTATTGTGTTAAAGTTGTGCGAGTTGTGCTACTCGAAAACAAATTCGTACCCACCAACCGAAAAATTCAAACACGCTAAAACGATCTTTCGAGTAGAAGTTAGCCCCGCCATTTAACAAAACATAAAAAAAGGATGTTGTGCTGTATTGTACCATAGTTGTGCTGGATGTGCTACTCAAGAACAATTCCATATCACCAATGAATAAATGGTGACAGGCTAAAACGATTATTCGAGCTAAGAAGGCTTAGCAGAAGTTAGCTAGCTCCACCATTTGGCAAAAAAACAAAAACAAAGGCTTTAGTGTATTGTTCTATTGTTGTGCTAGTTGTGCTACTCAAAAAAAATTCCATACTACCAATGCAAAAATTTAGTACACAAGAACAATTTTTTGATTAGAAGTTAGCCCCGTCGTTTTCGAAAAAATGAAAAACAAAAATTTTGTATATGTAGTGGTATTAAATTTTGTTTGAGCTGGCTGCTTAGAGATAGATTATATATACCCAATGAAAAATATTTTTACGCTAGCATCATTTATTCTTGTAGGAATCAGTGTAAGCATTAATTTCTAAGTACTAATAATGTAAGTGACACCTGGTGTCCGATAGCATAAATGAATCTTGCCTGTTTTGTATATATAAAATAAGGGAATCACAAAAATATATGATATTAAAAAAAATTGTAAATTTTTACGTCGGTGGGTACGAATTTGTTTTGAAGTAGCACAACTCGCACAACTTTAACACAATACAGCACTCAATTTAGTTTTTTTTTTCCAAAATGGCGGGGTTTACTTCTATTTGAAGATATGATGTTAGCGTTATAAAATTTTTCTGTTAGGAATACGAAATTTTTGTCTGAGTAGCACAACCAGCACAACTCAAGCACAATACAGTACAACCTTTGTTTTTTATTTTTATAAGTGGCGGGGCTAGCTTCTGCTCGAAAAATCGGTTTAGTCTGCCAACTTTTATTCTTTGTTTGTATGCAATTATTTCTGAGTAGCACAACCAGCACAACTAGAGTACAATACATAAGAACCTTTGTTTTTCATTTTTTTCAAAATGGCGGGGCTAACTTCTGCTTAATCTTCTGCTCAATCTTCTGCTCGAATGCTTTCTGCTCGAAAATATCCTTCTGCTCGAAAAATCGTTTTAGCGTGCCAACTTTTATTCATTGTTGATATGGGATTCTTTTTGAGTGGCACATCCAGCACAACTGTAGCACAATACAGCACAACCTTTCTTCTTTGATTTTTACAAAATGGCGGGGCTAACTTTCATTCGAAAAATGGTTTTAGCGTGGTTTAAATTATTCTGTTGGTGATACGATATTTTTCAGTAGCACAACCAGCACAACTATAACACAATACAGCACTTCTTTTGTTTTTGATTTCTTCCAAAATGGCGAGGCTAACTTCTATTCGAAAAAAATGATGCTAATTTTGTAAGAAAATTCTGTTAGGGTTACGAAATTTTTGTCTAAGTAGCACAACCAGCACAACTCGAGCACAATACAGCACAACCTTTGGTTTTCATTTTTTTCAAAATGGCGGGGCTAACTTCTGCTCGAAAAGTCATTTTAGCGTGCCAACTTTTTTTCATTGATAATATGGAACTATTTCTGAGTAGCACAACCAGCACAACCCTAGCACAATACAGCAAAACTTTTGCTTTTAATTTTTTTCAAAATGGCGGGGCTAACTTCAACTCGAAAAATCGTTTTAGCGTGTTTAAATTATTCTGCTGGTGGTACAAATTTGTTCTTGAATAGCACAACTAGCACAACTCTAACACCGTACAGCAGACCCTTTGTTTTTCTTTTTTTCCAAAATGGCGGGGATAACTTTTACTCGAAAATATGATTTTAGTGTTATAAATTTTTTCCACTAGGGATATGAAATTTTTTTCTAAATAGCACAACCAGCACAACTCGAGGACAATACAGGACAACCTTTGTTTTTCAGATTTTTCAAAATGGCGGGGCTAACTTCTGCTCGAAAAATTGTTTCAGCGTGCCAACTTTTTTCCACTGGTGATATGGCATTCTTTCTGAGTAGCACATCCAGCACAACTGTAGCACAATACAGCACAATCTTTGTTTTTAATTTTCTTAAAAATGGCGGGGTTAAGTTACGTGACATACGAATACTTTAATATAAAATGAATTTAATTTTTTCAGTATTTGTTGTACATTGAAAAATTTACGGGCAGAATAAAAAAATTGGTTTTGTACATATCTGAACTAAGCTTAAACACAAAATTCCTTATTAAAAACAATTATTTCAATGTATTTGTCTTTTTATTTCGTAGTAATTAACCATAAGGGTTACACTATACTTTTATAACACAATCAGCGTTAAAATAACGTAAATCATATTCCAAGCGCTTGACGTTGCACTTTTCAGTTCTAATAAAATGAATATTACTTATAAAAATAATATGTTCAGTGGACGGGGTGTATTAGAAGATCAAACATAAATTTAAGTAAATATAGTTATGTAGTGTTTATAATTAATCTGTGCTATAATTGTAATCTTTAGATGTACTTAATAATTACAACAATAAATATCAATATAGTTTATCTTAAATTATGTAATTAAGAAATTCAATCATAAATAAATATTTATATATGGTAAAGTTAAACAAAATATATTTATACACGGCGACCTTGCAAGAAGTATCAATTATAACATTATAACCACACAAACACGTGATAGCCATTTCTATGCAATCTACAACTCAGTCATGTGCAAAAACAATGTATACACTTGAAATTAAAACACAGAACGTGTTAATTTAAACAATAATTACAATGGTAGATTTAATAAAAACAGTTTTAATAGAAATTATAGGAGTAATGGCAATTTTTACGATCCTCATTATAAAAATAGCTCGAACTTTAATAACAACCAACATCAATTAAGGCTACAAAAATAACTTCAATAGATACAACAACCAAAGCTACAACAGCAAAAGATACAACAAACCGGAAACCAAAAACAATAACAAATGAAATATCAGGGCATATGTCGAGGATACAGTACACGACAAATTGGGGTTTCAGCTACCAACAATGAAGTTGAAGAAGAGTTTATTAAAATTTTCAAATAATATGATAACTTTACTAATTTTATCAAATTCTATGTCCAAAATAAGCTATTCAAATTTCCTATAGATACTGGAGCAGAAGTATCGGATTGGAAAAAATCTATTCCATGAATCTTAATAATTTAAGTAACAGAAAAATTAATATTAAAGGGTTATTATCGGGTTAGCTATCGTTATTTCTATACACTTAGATCGATTAACTTAGTACTTAACGATATTAAAAATAACGTTTCCAAATATTTTTTTTTCATTTGATTTAAAATGACTTTTCGATATTATTTGTTGGTATAGTAGGAATCGATTTTCAAAAAAAAAACAGAAAATAATAATAAATTTTGGAAACTCTTCAATAATTCTCATCACAGAACACGGCAACAACAGCATGCTATACATAAAAACATGTCCAAAACAAAGAGCTTAGCCAGTATAATACAAATACCTGAAAAGTCAGCAATCATGCAATGCAAACCAAAATATTCCTGAAAACAGGAATAATTCTAGGAAATACGATAGTTCTATACTAAGAGTACCCAATGGTTAAAATATTAAAAACAAATAAAATACCTGTTAAGATATACCTCAGCAAAATAATACTAAGAAGTGTACCAATTAAAAACTTTAATAGTTTAAATAAGCTTGAAACAAAAAATGTTTTGACTATAACAAATTATGCGGATAATGATAGAAAACATAAACTGCTAGGCCTTATACTCAATAAAAATAATAATCTAATGAACAAATTCAAGTTGGATTAAAGGATCTATTTAAAAAATGCTCTTACAAATTCCTTCTATCTGGACAAGTAATAACAAAGAATTATTTTTAAAGGCTGAAGTTGAGGTTAAAGGACGACGAGCCAGTTTATGCCAAAGCACATCAACTACCAATGTTGCAAAGGGAAAAAGTTAATAAACAACTAAGTGAGCGAATACGAAATAAACTAGCACCTCTAAGTACTTCAGAATATTCATCACCTAACTTTGTCGTACCAAAAAAGTCCTTAAAAGATAATGATAGGTAATGGAGCATTGTATTAGATTATAGAACACTTAAAAAAAATTACTTGGTGGCGTTTTTCTACTCCCAAGAATAGATGAACTCAAAGAATCAGAAAGAAATCACGAATAATAAACTTTAATAAACTTAGCATCAGGTTTTCATCAAATAAACTGAATGCAGATGCAAGAGATTACACATTTTGAATTAATTAATTAACATGAAATATTTAAAGGAGAAGCTGATAAATACAATATAATATTTTGGATTTTTGAGATCAATTAAACTCAAGTAAGTAAAGAAGTAATTGGAATATTTTCAATTCAAAGGTATGGTTTGAAGTTTCTCAGAAAAAAACTACAATTCACATTTTACGTGTTTCGGATCGGATTCGAACCTACCCTCGTCAGTGCCCGGCTCGAATCTTTGGGCAGACACGCTATCGATTACGCCGTTGAGGCGATGACAATTTCAAAGTTGAAATTCTTCATCACTTAATTATTTTTTACTTAAGTTGAATTTTTCCACTGTCATTAGACTCCATATTATGGAAATGCTTTTACATTATATGGGATTTTTTGCATTAAATTTCTAGACAATACTTTGTGTGAATTCATAGAATGGGGAACATTTCTATTCTAATTAACATCCCAAGTCACGATTGTATAGTCATTATTGATTGTTTCCAATCAATGTGAAATCAATGGCTGACACTTGGTCAATTTGTAGTTCTATATGTATTAACATTAGACTACATTAAAGGAATTTAAATTTATTTTGGATTTTTGAGATCAATTAAACTCAAGTAAGTAAAGAAGTAATTGGAATATTTTCAATTCAAAGGTATGGTTTGAAGTTTCTCAGAAAAAAACTACAATTCACATTTTACGTGTTTCGGATCGGATTCGAACCTACCCTCGTCAGTGCCCGGCTCGAATCTTTGGCTCGAAACAATATAATAATTAAAATGGAGGACCCAACAAAAACAGATAATGATATTAATGAAAGGTTAAAAATATTAACTAGGTACCATTACAACCCAATTACAGAAGGTCACACAGAACAAAATAGGAAAAGAAGAAATTTAAAGCTTACAACTGGCACAATCTTGTCTAAAAACATAACAAATTTATACAAAAGTGTGATTGATGTCTTAAAAAGCAACATAACAACAGAACTAAAAAAAATATGTTGATTACGTAATACCAGACAAAACATTCGAAACAATTCAAATAGATATAGTAGAACCTTTAATAAAGAGGATTAATACTAATATTTTTATTCTTACAGTACATGTGAACTTACTAATTCCGTAATACTGATATTAATGCTGAAACGAATGGACTTTTATATAAAATATACTGAACTGACATGGAAAATCTCTTATTTATACTATTTTTTAACTAATTCACAAACTAAAAATTTGACTAACAAGGAATAATAATTTAATAAAAATTTAGGACAAACTATGCAAGACAAAAAAATTATATAAAATAAATAATTAAATACATTAAGCTTACATTAATTTGATGTTTGAAATTCTGATCTGGCTAAAACGTTTCCTATACATGCACACATCCTGTTCGATAAAGAACCATGTACCATTTCTAATGGTAATCCATCTAATAGTTGAACAGCAAGATTGAATCTCAATATGAAACCAACTAGCATGCAGGACCATAGAAAATAACAAAACGCCACACTTCTTGTTGTTTATCTGGGCGATATATAAATAATAAATTATTGGAACTGATCAGCTATATCGGAACTGTGTATCACTTCAAATTTTTTATTTCAGGATAGATTCCAATTACATGTCCATAATTGCGATACATTATATGGAAAATCGTTTTAAGTATTTATTGCTTCACAACAGACCACAATATTAAAAATTATTAAACTTTATATATCTGTGCCACAAGATATGATTACGTTCCGTTGTCTGCTAACGTAATTATTTATTAAAATGAAAACAATTAATAGCACATCTTCAGTTAATTTTCATTTTTGTTATTTTATTCACAATTAATAAATATCAAATTTAATTTCAATATTACAAAACAAATTAATTTATTTACAATCTTTAAATTTTATTAGAACACTTGGAGCACGATAGCAATTTCGTCTTATTAAAATTTACCTGATCATACTTTTCGATCGATTTGATTGGGAATATAAGTAAAATCTTTCAGTGTTTTGTTTCTTTTCTCTTGTTTCTTTCTCGTTTAAAAATTATACATTTAAGCTTCTATGTATCATCTGATTTAACTACTTTTATAAAACTCAATTAATTTGAACAGCTGTAATACATCTACATGTATTATATTACATCTACCATCCCAACTAGCATTTTAACTTCTTTTAAAACACTAAACAGTCTTACCGAAACTAACTTCTCCACCTTCATATTTTCTTTAAAATTTCTAAGCAGTTTCGATAAAGGCCTTTTGGAAAACTTTCCCCGCCTTTAACGAAGCTATAATTTGTAAAAGACTTCGGAAATAACTTCGGTAAGGTCGTTTGTAAGCAGTTATGCAAGCTGAATAGAATTTATGGTTTCACAAGTTATAGCTTCGGTAAAATGCGTCTTATAGCTTGTTTTAAGCAATCTTTAGAAGTCTTATAGAAACTATTAAAAAATGTGACAAAATATTACAATGTTTTTTATATATCTACACGTTTTAACGCAATTATTGTTATCGTTATGTTATTATATAGTGTTTAAATTTAAGTTTTTGTTTACGGTCCCATCAAGTTTCGAACCCTGGTCCTTCGATCGTTTGTCTTGCGCGCTATCCAATCGGCTAATTAAAATGTTAAGAAACAATAAGTATCTTTGGTAGTAGTTACAATAACAATAGCTTCTATAAGACTTCCATAAGACTTCCATAAAATTTTGTTTTTTAATTTAGATGTAGAAAATATAGTATATAATTCAGGGGCTTATTTTTTATGGAAAAGGTATGTGACATGTAACTTCAATGGGTTTTTTAACGATGAAATCATAATCTGAGGTTTACGTTCTCAAAATATTTTGTTTCTATTTCATAGACGTAAAAGAATATTGAAAAATCTATTTTCTATTTGTTATATTAGAACAAATATTTTAGGTATAGCAACATTAAGGGGTTATATTTTTTCAATCATTAACTTTTTTTTTTAAATAGAAAATTTTGTAAATCAATTTTTAGTAGGTGTCACAACAATATGCGTACTAAGGTGCTGATGAACGCAGTTAATTTTTAAGAATGTTATATAAATATAAAACAATAACAAAAGAAGCAATGATATATCACACCCATCCATTTGCTGTAAATTATTTTAATAGAGTGACTAAATTATGAAACTCTGTATCGCCTCAGTTCTTCCTGACGAGTTTGGCTCTCAGAAATGTAAGGAAAACTCATATACCATTATTTATAAAACTTAAAATTTTCTCTATTCCACTCTAGTTGATTTTTGATTCTGATTCTCTAGTCTAGTTGATTATGATGTTAATTGATTTTTTTTTGTCTAGACTCTAAATAAAGAATATTTTATATTGTGCAAAACAAGTCTAAATAATAGATTAAAAAACAAAAACCACCTTATGCACAATACTTTTTTGACAAAAACGAAACGATTTCAATTAAGTATTAGATTCAATTTCGTATAAACCCATTGAAATTACATGTCACATATCTTTTCCATAAAAAGTAAGCCCCTGAATTAAACTATATTTTCTACATCTAAATTTAGTTGAAACAATAGATGCAATAGCTTCCGTCAGTTTGACATATTTCGTTTCAGATATTGGAGCAATTTTACGGCTATGACAGCTGTGCTTCTTTAAGATCTGTAAGCAGTTACAACTGAAACTACTACAATTGTAATGGATAGACTGAACATATTGTGGTGTAGTCACAGCTTCATTAGTCGTCATTTCTTAGGTTATCCGGTACCGCTCATAATAGTTTCTCATCCATTCACCATCCATAGTCATATTACTTTTAGTCCCCATCACTCATAGTTTTCCTATTTTTTCTTAAAATTTAACTAAATTTTCATTAGCTGGACAGACATATTTGAGGAGAATTGTACTCATTGCACTAATTGATTTTAAATTGTAATTAATTAAAAGTTGTCATTACCTATAGTAAACTTTCATCTTGATCGAAAATTGTATGAATGTAAAAATTTTCCTTAAATTTTGTCTCTATAAACATTGCTATTTAATTTTGCAATTCACTAAAATTAACTCATACTATATTTCCATTCACTTTGGTTCACTCTATTACTTCAATGTGAATGATCTAAACATCAAACGTAACTTACACCACGAAGTTTTCAAAACCTTACAACGGCTGAGCGTTTATTTTTACAGTCATTAACATGCAAAGAAGTATTATCTTGCTTTGTTATACGTTCAATCTTTTTTCTCTTTGCATGAGAAGAAGAAAATTTACTTCAAACAATCTTTCCGATTTAAAACCGAACTTCACTGTACTGATATAGTAGATTGTAGTTTAATAAATGTCTAAACATCATAACATTGATCGAACTTGCATTTAATTCATTTTGAATTCAATGATAAATGTTATGGATGTGTCGGAAATATTTTGTGTCACAACCTTATTTTCGTACCATAGTATCTAATTTCGAACCGTTTGGTTTAACTATAAAAATTTCCTAACACTTGATTTGAATTAATTGTTTTACATCTGAAACCATATTCGAGGTTTTTCGATTTTCAAAAAGGAATTTATTTTGGTATATATTGGATCTACTGTAATTTTTTTGAGCAGTGAGTTCTATTACATTTTTGTGACGGCGATGATATACACTGTGTGGTTCTGTCAAGTTAACTTGGTCTAAATGGTTACAAGAGAAATGGAAATGGCGATGATGATTTTTCATGGAATAAAACCAACACGAAAAGCATTTTAAAGACGATTTTGGTTTGGGGCTTAGTATAGGGAGTATACACAAACCCGGCTATTTGTTTGGGGGAAAAAATTGAAGCCGTAAAACGAAAGAAAGAAGGCCCAAGATCGAGTTTTGTGAGTATCCATTTTTGATTGAATATCACCGAAGACGATGACAAAATAAAAAGATGGCGAGATTAATAGAAAAGGTATGACGGATCATATTTTAAATTTATATTTTTTTTGTGTGTTAAATAACTACCTCCAACTTATGGAAATTATTGAATAGTGATAATTGCGGGACTTGAGTGTAATGATTACGTAAGCCATTCGATTCGTCCAAAAGTGTGATAATTAATTGTAACTGTGTGTACATTGATGAATCAAATGGAACCTTGAATGAAGGGTAAATTACTAAGTTCCATTGAGACTCTAAAATTATTATGAAAGTGGAAATTATGTGATGTATAGGCGACAAGTAATTCATTACGTCGGGCAGGCCCTATTCTCTAAACTTTCGGGCTTTAGAGTCCTTTGTATAGTTAATTCCTGTAGCGTGCTAAAAATAGAGGTGCATTGAATACTTATACGAAGGTGAATACGATACGAACAATACGCCGTGCCCGTAAAGCTTGCATGATTTGAACATTTTGTATATTAGTGCTAGTAATGTCCTTATTTATTATAGTGTGAATAAATTAAATTTTTTAGAATCTACATTAAGTTAAATGTTAAATTAAATTTTTAGAAGTTACCTAATTTAAATTAAATTAACCTTCGGGTTGACCTTGTATAAACTTTATGCCGTATATAACGCCATAGGATTTGCATGTCATATTAGAAAATTTTTTTTTGTGTGTAGCGTAATTATATTGTTCCGTAACTATTTATGATAGTACAATCCAAGCTGTAAAGCCAGTTTTTATCAATAGAATTGTTGGGATAAGAACAGTAAACTGTATTTGAGTATTTAATACGCAAGATAATGCAATCCCGTTTAGCAAAATATTAAGTAATATTAGTTTATGTGTAATTTGTTTGTTTTTGTGCTTATTGAAACCTAGACTAAACATGATTAGATCTATTGTAAATTGTAAATAAAGTATGTGCACAATAAATTATGATTAATTAGTGAAGTACGGTTCGTTCGATTTAGCAAAATTTTTTTTTTCTCACACATTACATCTTTAGTGGCAAATAATGAATAATACCTGCATCCTAGCCACTATTTGGGGTGAAGCCACCCTCTGAAACAAAAAAAAAAAAAAAAAAAAAATTGTATATGTTGTGTTTGTCTTATGCTCGGAATAAGCGGATTAGTGGAAGCAGTGACGGAAAGGTAAACGGAATTGAAACTTGTTCTCCACCACGAATTTTTGGCACCACAGTTATTTCATCAGTTGCCGCACCTACACCATAATTCGGTACCAGTGTTATATACGTATACCATCTTATCATCTTTTATCACCTATTTATATGCAATATTTGCTTCCTCGGTGTCAGCTGTTTCAACTTATTTTTGGTACAATATTTGTATCCTTACTGCCGATAATTGTTGCGACGTTTGGTACAAGCTTTAAATTTTTCCATTGGATTTTGGACATTGGAGTTTCCTGTATCCAGCCTTATTTTCACCGACAATTGTAAATCGAGTCAACGATTAGTTATACCAATTGCTGCTGCATATTGTTTTTCTACCTATCATTTTTGATTCAACAATATTTTACATCAATTACAACATTTTTGATGCAACAAAATTATACAAGTTGATATAACGTTCCTACTTACCATTTTTGATTCAACAATATTGTACATCAATTACATCATTTTTGATTCAACAAAATTTTACATCAATTACAATATTTTTTCGATTCAACCAAATTTTACAAATTTATATAACGTTTCTACACATCATTTTTGATTCAACGATATTTTGCATCAATTACAACATTTTTTTTTGATTCAACAAAATTTTAAAAATTTATCTAACGTTTCTACTTGTCATTTTTGATTCAACAATATTTTACATCAATTACATCATTTTTGATCCAACAAAATTTTACAAAATTTATATAACGTTTCTACACATCATTTTTGATTCAACAAAATTTTGCATCAATTACAACATTTTTTGATTCAACAAAATTTTACAAAATTTATATAACGTTTCTACCTATCATTTTTGATTCAACGATATTTTGCATCAATTACAACATTTTTTGATTCAACAACATTTTACAAAATTTATATAACGTTTCTACCTATCATTTTTGATTCAACAATATTTTACATCAATTACATCATTTTTGATTCAACAATATTTTACATCAATTACATCATTTTTGATTCAACGATATTTTGCATCAATTCCAACATTTTTGGATTCAGCAACATTTTACAAAATTTGTATAACGTTTCTACACATCATTTTTGATTCAACGATATTTTACATCAATTACATCATTTTTGATCCAACAAAATTTTACAAAATTTATATAACGTTTCTACACATCATTTTTGATTCAACAAAATTTTACATCAATTACCATATTTTTTTTCGACTCAACAAAATTTTACGAATTTACATAACGTTTCTCCTTACCAATTTTGATTCCACAATATTTTACATTAATTACATCATTTCTGATTCAACGATATTTTGCATCAATTCCAACATTTTTGGATTCAGCAACATTTAACAAAATTTATATAACGTTTCTACACATCATTTTTGATTCAACGATATTTTGCATCAATTACAACATTTTTTTTTGATTCAACAAAATTTTACAAAGTTATATAACATTTCTACTTACCATTTTTGATTCAACAATATTTCACATCAATTACATCATTTTTGATTCAACAAAATTTTACATCAATTACCATATTTTTTTTCGATTCAACAAAATTTTACGAATTTACATAACGTTTCTACTTAACATTTCGTACCACGTTTGTACGTGCTACGTCATTCAACATTTTTATTATACAAAGTATTTTCGAGAGATTCCTAACGTGATCACCGTGCTGATGGAGGGCTGATCTAAACAGGATAGGAGGTCCGGATTTAATCATGGGGTGAGTAAGTTTATTTTATTACTTCGGTCATAATGATAAAGGGGTGTGAATGTGTGTGTGTGTGGGCGTATGTGAGTGAACGTGGATGTTGGACGTGTTGATCGTGGGTCTTTCGCAACAGGGGTCGCCAGAGTCTTCGTTTTTCCACTTGTATTTCTTTCCATTTCTGCAAACTTTCGTGAATAGCGTACATGTCTGTATTTGTGCTGAAGTAGCAGGGTTACTTTATCGTTCCCATGGGCTGAAGCTAGTTTGGGGCTTGAAAATCAATCTCGCTAGGTACGCTTCCTGCTATGTCCTTCTCATTGGTTCGCCAAGGAGAAAGCGCTTCATTACAAATTGGCGCCCAACGTGGGGCTTCTCTAAGGGTCCCTACAGCAATGTAGGACTCTGGAGGAGTCCCTCCATATTTTCAAAAACTTTGAAAAAATTTTTTTTTGAAAATTTTTTTTTCTTCAAATTAATTTTAATTTCCACAAGCAATAGCTAAAAGACTCTGGCGGCGTAGAAGCAATTCCCTGCTTCAAACGCGCAGGAGCAAAGGAAGTCTGAGTTCCCTCAGACCTTTCTTTGATGGGGAGTTGCGTCCCTACGCCTCCAGCAATGTTTCTCCCTTTTGTTTTTTTTTGATAACGCAAGGGTGGGAATATTTCTTAGGAAGTATTCCCAATGGGCATTACAACCCCACGGACCCTAGTTACGGGCTGGGTTTCTGGCGATGGCACGAGGGCCGAATGTGATTCAGGTGCCAGACCTAGACTGACGTGTATTGGTGTATACGCCAATTCTCGTCCGAGTCTGGTCACCTGGTCAGGCTTCGGGTTCGTGGTATCCTCAGAGTCCAGTCCGAACTGATATTGTCTAAACGTTAGAGCCCCCTCCCGACAATATTGGTTTCCTATGGCCTGAGTGTTTCGGTCCCCCATGGATAATACTGAGGGACATTTTCCAAAGTAGCCCGATCAGCTACTGAGGGAAGATGTCCGCTCAGCTTTTATGCCGTGGTTGACTGGATCCACTCAGGTCATAGCACCTCGCCCGTATGTGTTGGTGGTGTGGATCGCAGTTGGCGGGTGTTGATGATCGAATGGTGGTCCCGAGGATTTATCTTCTGGCCATCCCGTCAACACTTGTCAGCTGGGTGAAATCCCATCAGCACATACCCCATCTTATTCCTTTCCCACCCTACCTTTTCCCATCCTTTTACATCCCCTCTTCTCCCCTGTTCCTTTCTGATTTCCCATCCTTTAACGTAGCATAATTTAACTTTTCTTTGGTCCCAAACAAAAACACCGTAAAAACAGCAATAACAAAAAAATAAGATTAATAATGAAATACCGGCGATCGCCCCTTCCAACCCCATGTGTGGTGAACCCACCCCGTGGTTAGTCCGTCTGTCCTTCGTCCGTCAATAAATAAATAACTAAATAAAATAAATAAATAAATAAATATTTATTAATAAATAAATAAATAAATGATTAATTATGGTTGATAAAATAAATATAGAAATAAGTAAAAAGTTGCTGATAATTTCTGGTACTAATTCCTTTCTTTCTCAATTGTAGGAATGGATGGTAGAAATTAAAAAGTCAATATAACGTCAAGATATAAATTATAAGTCCATATAAAGTCAAGATATACATAATAAGTCAATATAACATCAAGATATCAATTATAGGTCAATATAACATCAAATTATAAATTATAAGTCAAGATAACGTCAAGATATAAATTCAAGATTAAAAGTCAAGAAATTGTAAAAGTCATTGTCAAGGAAGCTTATCATCAAGAGGATCAACTGCCATTATCATTACAAAATCCTTTTTCCAGAAGGGATCAAATTGGCCATTAATGTTCCGGGTGTGTCCTTAAAAAAATATTGTAGCTTAATGTATTAGGTCTTATTTTTAGGATATTAAGGAGCACACCTCGGCAACCAAACTGTGAGTTTTTCCTTTTGCTTTCCACATTTTTGTATTATCGTGAACTTATAAATTCCAGAATTGGGAATAAAGTTAAATTTCCTTTTGATCCCTTCTTGAACTTAATTTATTAATCAAAATATCAGTAGATAATAGTTTTTTTTTGCATAGTTAGCCAATTTTACACTTGCATGTTAGATTTAATATTTTTTTTTGTATATATATGCATAATAGTTTAATTATCTTTGTATTACTTTCTTGTCAAACCGGTAGGCTTGCCGCACTTCTAATTTTTTTTTGTCAGTCACTCCGTTTTGAGTATCGGGAACCGTCAGACCTGCCCGGAATTGGGTCTGAACTTTTTCATAGTTGCCATCTTCTGCCATATTTGTAGTATACTTATTTTCTCTCAAATCTCACCGTTCATCTTTGTTCTGTTCGTATATCAGCACCTTGGAAAACAATCGTAAATAGTAATAAAATAACATCAAGATAATAATAAATCTGATTTAATATAATTGTCGAATTGCAAAAGAATAACGCGCAGCTGTTTAAGGTTTGAATAACGGAATTTTCATACAACACTTTGAATTCTGCTCTAATAGATTTGAAGTAAATATTGTAATAAAATCATTTTCTTTTGTTAATAATTAAATTGTTTATTCTGGCTTCAACGCTCGCATCTATAGTGTAACAATTTCTCTTCCGTACTCTTGTTTGGGTTTTGATTAAGTGGTGTGCGGCTGTTTGGGTTGGTGGAGATTCATTATGTCTGCTACTGATAAGATCAACGTTCTGGACAGGTCCAGCTCGTGTGCTGTTTGTCAACACGAAATAGTGCCGGCCGACGTAAAACTCCTCACTCGGTGTAACCACCTCTTTCATGACATCTGCCTCAACGACTGGTTGCTGCAGAATGGTACCTGCCCGATTTGTCGAGCCGCGTGCGAACGTGCCGACTTACAGAGGTTACCTCGAGGGATGGATAAAACTAATGATACGGTGGTACCACCTCCACCGAGACCTGTGACTCGCTCTATTACCGCAGGTTGGCAACGTCGTCCTAGCATCGGAAATCAACACTCTTCTACTCCCTTGGCAAACCGCCTTCCGCGATCTAGACTCGCCGATGAAGTGCGAGTGAATATAGCTCAACGATCTCCCATATATGGTGCCGCTGCAGCGGAAGATCACGGTTTTCAGGAAGCGGTAAATGCACACATCGATCAGGAAATTTCGAGAATTAATCACTCAATGATGCAATCACGTGCTCCAGCACCTGAAGTGTTGTTACCTCTAGCACCAATTACAGTATCATCCACCACCCCGCGTCATCCATCGGTTCATTCAAATTATACGCCAGTAAATGCGTTTGTGCAAAATAATGTACCAGTACCACCAATGTTTGCTGAACCTCATCCTGCTCTTGCTCCAGTTAGAATACGAACACATCTCGATCAGCACTCTACCACAGTTAGAAATTGGAACGTAAAGTTCTCAGGCAGACCCGATGGTCTGGATGTTGAAGCGTTCATCTTCAGAATAGAGCGGCTGACAGAGATGTGTTTAAATAGCGATTTCACTATTGTCACCCGTTGTCTGTACCTGTTGTTCACCGATCGAGCAGCTGATTTGTTCTGGAGATATTTTCGCCAGAACCGACAGCTTATTTGAGCTGACTTGTGTCATGCTCTACGAATCGAATTTCAGGACCGACAGACGGATGAAGAGGTAAAGGAGCGGATGAGGGCCAGGAAACAGCGGCCCACTGAATTGTTTGACGAATTCTTACAATCAATTTATCGACTGGCAGATAAACTTCGAGTACCGATGTCGGACGCAGAGTTACTATCCTTGATACGCAACAACTTACGATTGGAAATTAGAAGGGAGCTCCTTTATGTCACCGTTTATGGTCTGGAACATCTGCGCCAGCTCTGCCGTGATCGCGAAAAATTATGGGCCGAGTCAATAATCAGACCGCGAGATTATAACAGTAGACCATCTAGACCGGTGTCAGAAGTAGACTTGGTTAGTGAATTCTCACAAATTCAAATTAGCGAAATGCCAGCTGAATCGCTATCAATTGCATCCAACGAACTCGCAGCAATACAGCCCGCCCCTAATATGAGACGAATAACCAGTTCAACTATTTGTTGGAACTGTAAACGACCTGGTCATCGGTGGCACGATTGTCGTGAATCACAGCGATTGTTTTGTTGGGGATGTGGGAAGGACGATGTGTTGTGTCCTAATTGTGAAAATTGTCAGGGAAACCGAAGGGGGGGCCAGAATCCCAACACCTTTTCTCGCTCCCAAGACCTGTCTTAGATTCATCTAAGACCAAATTTAAATTGTCTCCTGATCCTTCAGATATTTCATCTACCAATCCCAATAACTTACTGGTACACGATACACTGTTGAGCCGAGCTTCAACATCCACTCTTATAGAACACCCGTTGAATACTGCTTCTGATACACGGGTATCCACCCATGATATTAATGTAACATTATTGAAACGAACACCCGCTCATACTGAACCACCTCCATTATGGACCAAAATTGGATCGTTCCAACAACGATTAAAAGAATACTTGAAAATACGCTCAAACATATTTGTCGATTCATTATCTTACCCAAAACCTACAACACGTTCTGCACTCCGTTCTCGCATCTATTGGCAACAACGACGTATGTTTAAATCCAAAACCATTTCCTCTATTGTGAAATTGGCCAACGATGTGCGATCTTGTGCCACAGTGTCAATATTGGGTAAACAACATACTGGACTGTTGGATAGCGTCTTTGACTGTAATTGGTGGTGATTTTGCTAAAGAGGTCGTGCAAACTCCTGACCTTCTGACTTACTCATCTGCAGTAGTTCGTACGGCCGATGGGCAAAGACAGAAGATCTTGGGGTTTGTAAAAACAAAGATCTCATTTATGAACCAAGTCAGAACCCTGGACGTCTTCGTTATCCCGTCTTTAACTCAAAATCTATATCTAGGTATAGATTTCTTTAACGCTTTTGGTTTGTTTAACCCGATATTTGAATTACCTGCATTTCCGACTATAGAGTCAGTAATTTCAGAATTGTCTATGGACAAACAGGAACGCTTACAAAACACCATCCAACTTCTACCTTCATTTTCGAAAATGGGTCTGGGTCGAACACATTTGATAGAACATGTGATTGATGTGGGGACGGCCGCTCCCATCAAACAACGTCACTACCCAATTTCGCCCGCCATTGAGAAACTGATGGGAGAAGAACTGGATAGAATGTTATCTCTGGGTATTATAGAGGTTTCAAACAGTCCTTGGTCGAGTCCAGTGGTCTTAATTCGCAAGCCTGGGAAGAATCGTCTTTGTTTGGATAGTAGAAAGGTCAACACAGTTACTAAAAAGGATGCTTACCCCCTTCCACAGATAGATGGAATCTTGAGTCGTCTGCCACAGAGTAATTTCATTTCCAGTTTGGATCTGAAAGACGCTTTCTGGCAGATACCTCTAGAAAAACACTCCCGAGAGAAAACTGCTTTTACGGTCCCTGGGCGGCCATTGTATCAGTTCGTAAGAATGCCTTTCGGACTGTGCAATGCGCCGCAAACGATGACTAAATTGATGGACCAAGTAATTCCTCCACATCTCAAGTCGTGCGTCTTCGTATACTTGGATGATCTTCTAATAGTTACAGATACCTTTGAGGCCCATCTGAAACTGTTAGAAGATATCTCCCAGTGTCTTAGACGTGCGAACTTGACGATAAACGTGGAAAAAAGTAAGTTTCTCTTGCCGGAGGTAAAATATTTGGGATATGTTGTGGGAGGTGGTACGTTGAAAATTGATCCTGATAAAACTCTAGCGATTTCTGACTTTCCTACACCGTGGACGTCCAAACAGATTCGACGTTTCCTGGGTATGGCGGGTTATTATCGCCGTTTTATATCTGATTTCTCTGCCATGTCCGCTCCAATATCAGATTTGTTGAAGAAAAATTCTAATAAATTCGTATGGACACCAGAAGCTGAAATAGCATTTATAAATCTCAAAAATGCTCTCATATCAGCACCAGTCCTCCTAAACCCCGACTATACTAAACCCTTTACTCTCCAGTGCGACGCTAGCAACGACGGTATAGGTTGTGTACTACTTCAGTGTGACATGGACGGTATGGAACACCCCATAGCGTACATGTCCAAGAAACTGAATTCTGCGCAACGCAATTACTCAACTAGTGAGAAAGAGTGTCTAGCCGCCGTACTGGGAGTAAAGAAATTTAGAGCGTATGTCGAGGGTCAGGCCTTTAAGATCATAACTGACCATTCTTCATCAAAATGGTTAATGCAACAAAAAGACCTTTCTGGTGGATTGGCTCGTTGGAGCTTGAAATTGCAGGGTTATGTCTTTGATATTGAGTACCGAAAAGGAAATTTAAACATAGTTCCAGACACTCTATCAAGACGTGACTCTGTTGACGTCATTTCTGAATTATGTCCAGTGCCTGAATTAGATCTTAATTCCCCTTTCTTCAA
Organism: Diogma glabrata; assembly: GCA_963693315.1. Lineage (NCBI taxonomy): Eukaryota > Metazoa > Arthropoda > Insecta > Diptera > Cylindrotomidae > Diogma > Diogma glabrata. The sequence goes on along the minus strand of OY856187.1, from coordinate 192,993,430 downwards.
CACTTCTCGATATTTAGAGTTGGTAAATCTGGTTACCGAAGCAGACGGTACATTGCCTGATCTGAAAGTAATTTCTGGTCGGGTTTATAAACGATTGGCTTGTCTGGATCTTGACATTCCTTCAGAGGGTGAGGTTTGGAAATTGTGGTTACCTGAGGAATACACTGACGAGTGTATTGCAAGGGCCCACAATCCTCCTACCTCATCTCATGGAGGTCTAGCAAAAACCTTGTTTAATATTCGTAAATTTTACTACTGGCCTCGCATGTATACCCAGGTTAAATCGTACATAGGAAATTGTAAGACCTGCAAAGAAATTAAAGCAACTAATGTTCCACTTCGTGCTCCCATGGTGTCTCAGTTGAAAACAGAACGAATCGGTCAGCGATTATATATCGATATTCTTGGCCCTTATCCTCGTTCAAAGGCCGGGAATATCGCTATTCTTGTAGTATTAGATCATGTTACGAAATATCCCTTTTTGTTTCCTTTACGGAAATTAACTGCTGAACCAATTTGTCATCTATTGGCTACCAATGTCTTTCACGTATTTGGTTGTCCCGAAGTTATTGTGTCCGATAATGGGACGCAGTTTAAGTCTAAACTATTTGAAGATTTCTTGGCGAAGCACGGAGTGAAACATACATTACTAGCGTTATATTCACCTCAAGCTAACGCTTCTGAACGGGTAAATAGAAGTGTTTTATCTGGTATTAGAGCCTATTTAAAGGAGGAGCATTCTAAATGGGATCTGCACTTGAGCGAGATCGCTTGTGCACTACGTTGTTCCCTGCATCAAACACTTAAATGTTCCCCATATTACGCAATGTTTGGAATACCTATGGTGACTCATGGTTCGTCATATGAACTGCTGAGATGGTTGAATAGTCTTCATGATCCAGGTGAAACGATTCTGCGACCTGATTATCTTAATAAGATTCGAATTCGAATTCTTGATTTAACTGCCGAAGCATTTGTCAAAAGTGCTGAAAGATACAATTTACGAGCTCGAGTAACTTTATTTAAACCAGGTGATACGGTGTTCCGAAGGAACTTTATTTTGAGTGACGCCGGTAAGAAATTATCGGCTAAACTTGCACAGAAGTTTATTGAGGCCAGAGTAATAAGGTTGGTAGGTGGTTCCGCCTACGAACTGGAGGACCTGGTTTCTAAACGTAGAGGTGTTTATCACTCCAAGGACATTCGTGCCTAACATCGGTAAGAATTTTTTTGTTGTCAGTATGATAGTAACTTTCGCTTGTGTTTCACCGCCATTGTAAGTCAAGATTATCGACGACCATAAAGTATGAGGGTAGTTTCATCTTGAATTCACAGTTCAGTGAGTGTGTATCAACTTTGGTGTTCGGGTCTTGTTTCAAAAATTTTTTTTGTGTAGACTATTTGCCAGCGAAAATACCGAGATCGAATGTATTGAATGTGGTTCAATTAGTTGCTTTGAAACTATGTGAACAGTTTTTTTTTCAGCCTTCAGAGTCACTGGGACGGAAGCGTACAACAGTGTGGCCCGGCTAGCTCAGTCGGAGAGGTATGAGACTCGTGTTAGTTCAGGTGTGGGTTGCGAGCCTGCATAACGTAAAAACGGAATTGTGTCGGATGTTTCATTAAAGGAGTCGGTCCAACGGTGTTTTTCTTTTCGATCTGTAGCAGATTGAATCAATTTTTTTTGTGACTTTAGAGTCTCGGGAACCCCCAGATCTGCCCGAAATTGGGTCTGGAAGATTTTAGTTATCCACCGCTTGCAATAGAGTAGAATACCTGCTTTCTCGCTACCCCTCCAAGATTTTTTTTTGTATAGTCATAAATAATTTGTTTCTGTTAAGATTGGGCTGTGAAATACCGATCGATGTGATTGCTAATTCTGTCATGAACGTTGAAGTGCCTCACCGAACGAATGTGGGTACACAAGATCCATTGGAGACCAGTCTATGCCTTTTGTTTTTTTTTTCAACTTCTTTTTGGACGAAGGTGTTCTTCCAAAAAGCACTTGTCCTGTAATGGATAGACTGAACATATTGTGGTGTAGTCACAGCTTCATTAGTCGTCATTTCTTAGGTTATCCGGTACCGCTCATAATAGTTTCTCATCCATTCACCATCCATAGTCATATTACTTTTAGTCCCCATCACTCATAGTTTTCCTTCTTAAAATTTAACTAAATTTTCATTAGCTGGACAGACATATTTGAGGAGAATTGTACTCATTGCACTAATTGATTTTAAATTGTAATTAATTAAAAGTTGTCATTACCTATAGTAAACTTTCATCTTGATCGAAAATTGTATGAATGTAAAAATTTTCCTTAAATTTTGTCTCTATAAACATTGCTATTTAATTTTGCAATTCACTAAAATTAACTCATACTATATTTCCATTCACTTTGGTTCACTCTATTACTTCAATGTGAATGATCTAAACATCAAACGTAACTTACACCACGAAGTTTTCAAAACCTTACAACGGCTGTGCGTTTATTTTTACAGTCATTAACATGCAAAGAAGTATTATCTTGCTTTGTTATACGTTCAATCTTTTTTCTCTTTGCATGAGAAGAAGAAAATTTACTTCAAACAATCTTTCCGATTTAAAACCGAACTTCACTGTACTGATATAGTAGATTGTAGTTTAATAAATGTCTAAACATCATAACATTGATCGAACTTGCATTTAATTCATTTTGAATTCAATGATAAATGTTATGGATGTGTCGGAAATATTTTGTGTCACAACCTTATTTTCGTACCATAGTATCTAATTTCGAACCGTTTGGTTTAACTATAAAAATTTCCTAACACTTGATTTGAATTAATTGTTTTACATCTGAAACCATATTCGAGGTTTTTCGATTTTCAAAAAGGAATTTATTTTGGTATATATTGGATCTACTGTAATTTTTTTGAGCAGTGAGTTCTATTACATTTTTGTGACGGCGATGATATACACTGTGTGGTTCTGTCAAGTTAACTTGGTCTAAATGGTTACAAGAGAAATGGAAATGGCGATGATGATTTTTCATGGAATAAAACCAACACGAAAAGCATTTTAAAGACGATTTTGGTTTGGGGCTTAGTATAGGGAGTATACACAAACCCGGCTATTTGTTTGGGGGGAAAAATTGAAGCCGTAAAACGAAAGAAAGAAGGCCCAAGATCGAGTTTTGTGAGTATCCATTTTTGATTGAATATCACCGAAGACGATGACAAAATAAGAAGATGGCGAGATTAATAGAAAAGGTATGACGGATCATATTTTAAATTTATATTTTTTTTGTGTGTTAAATAACTACCTCCAACTTATGGAAATTATTGAATAGTGATAATTGCGGGACTTGAGTGTAATGATTACGTAAGCCATTCGATTCGTCCAAAAGTGTGATAATTAATTGTAACTGTGTGTACATTGATGAATCAAATGGAACCTTGAATGAAGGGTAAATTACTAAGTTCCATTGAGACTCTAAAATTATTATGAAAGTGGAAATTATGTGATCTATAGGCGACAAGTAATTCATTACGTCGGGCAGGCCCTATTCTCTAAACTTTCGGGCTTTAGAGTCCTTTGTATAGTTAATTCCTGTAGCGTGCTAAAAATAGAGGTGCATTGAATACTTATACGAAGGTGAATACGATACGAACAATACGTCGTGCCCGTAAAGCTTGCATGATTTGAACATTTTGTATATTAGTGCTAGTAATGTCCTTATTTATTATAGTGTGAATAAATTAAATTTTTTAGAATCTACATTAAGTTAAATGTTAAATTAAATTTTTAGAAGTTACCTAATTTAAATTAAATTAACCTTCGGGTTGACCTTGTATAAACTTTATGCCGTATATAACGCCATAGGATTTGCATGTCATATTAGAAAATTTTTTTTTGTGTGTAGCGTAATTATATTGTTCCGTAACTATTTATGATAGTACAATCCAAGCTGTAAAGCCAGTTTTTATCAATAGAATTGTTGGGATAAGAACAGTAAACTGTATTTGAGTATTTAATACGCAAGATAATGCAATCCCGTTTAGCAAAATATTAAGTAATATTAGTTTATGTGTAATTTGTTTGTTTTTGTGCTTATTGAAACCTAGACTAAACATGATTAGATCTATTGTAAATTGTAAATAAAGTATGTGCACAATAAATTATGATTAATTAGTGAAGTACGGTTCGTTCGATTTAGCAAAATTTTTTTTTTCTCACACATTACATCTTTAGTGGCGAATAATGAATAATACCTGCATCCTAGCCACTATTTGGGGTGAAGCCACCCTCTGAAACAAAAAAAAAAAAAAAAAAAAATTGTATATGTTGTGTTTGTCTTATGCTCGGAATAAGCGGATTAGTGAAAGCAGTGACGGAAAGGTAAACGGAATTGAAACTTGTTCTCCACCACGAATTTTTGGCACCACAGTTATTTCATCAGTTGCCGCACCTACACCATAATTCGGTACCAGTGTTATATACGTATACCATCTTATCATCTTTTATCACCTATTTATATGCAATATTTGCTTCCTCGGTGTCAGCTGTTTCAACTTATTTTTGGTACAATATTTGTATCCTTACTGCCGATAATTGTTGCGACGTTTGGTACAAGCTTTAAATTTTTCCATTGGATTTTGGACATTGGAGTTTCCTGTATCCAGCCTTATTTTCACCGACAATTGTAAATCGAGTCAACGATTAGTTATACCAATTGCTGCTGCATATTGTTTTTCTACCTATCATTTTTGATTCAACAATATTTTACATCAATTACAACATTTTTGATGCAACAAAATTATACAAGTTGATATAACGTTCCTACTTACCATTTTTGATTCAACAATATTGTACATCAATTACATCATTTTTGATTCAACAAAATTTTACATCAATTACAATATTTTTTCGATTCAACCAAATTTTACAAATTTATATAACGTTTCTACACATCATTTTTGATTCAACGATATTTTGCATCAATTACAACATTTTTTTTTGATTCAACAAAATTTTAAAAATTTATCTAACGTTTCTACTTGTCATTTTTGATTCAACAATATTTTACATCAATTACATCATTTTTGATCCAACAAAATTTTACAAAATTTATATAACGTTTCTACACATCATTTTTGATTCAACAAAATTTTGCATCAATTACAACATTTTTTGATTTAACAAAATTTTACAAAATTTATATAACGTTTCTACCTATCATTTTTGATTCAACGATATTTTGCATCAATTACAACATTTTTTGATTCAACAACATTTTACAAAATTTATATAACGTTTCTACCTATCATTTTTGATTCAACAATATTTTACATCAATTACATCATTTTTGATTCAACAATATTTTACATCAATTACATCATTTTTGATTCAACGATATTTTGCATCAATTCCAACATTTTTGGATTCAGCAACATTTTACAAAATTTGTATAACGTTTCTACACATCATTTTTGATTCAACGATATTTTACATCAATTACATCATTTTTGATCCAACAAAATTTTACAAAATTTATATAACGTTTCTACACATCATTTTTGATTCAACAAAATTTTACATCAATTACCATATTTTTTTTCGACTCAACAAAATTTTACGAATTTACATAACGTTTCTCCTTACCAATTTTGATTCCACAATATTTTACATCAATTACATCATTTCTGATTCAACGATATTTTGCATCAATTCCAACATTTTTGGATTCAGCAACATTTTACAAAATTTATATAACGTTTCTACACATCATTTTTGATTCAACGATATTTTGCATCAATTACAACATTTTTTTTTGATTCAACAAAATTTTACAAAGTTATATAACATTTCTACTTACCATTTTTGATTCAACAATATTTCACATCAATTACATCATTTTTGATTCAACAAAATTTTACATCAATTACCATATTTTTTTTCGATTCAACAAAATTTTACGAATTTACATAACGTTTCTACTTAACATTTCGTACCACGTTTGTACGTGCTACGTCATTCAACATTTTTATTATACAAAGTATTTTCGAGAGATTCCTAACGTGATCACCGTGCTGATGGAGGGCTGATCTAAACAGGATAGGAGGTCCGGATTTAATCATGGGGTGAGTAAATTTATTTTATTACTTCGGTCATAATGATAAAGGGGTGTGAATGTGTGTGTGTGTGTGTGGGCGTATGTGAGTGAACGTGGGGGTTGGACGTGTTGATCGTGGGTCTTTCGCAACAGGGGTCGCCAGAGTCTTCGTTTTTCCACTTGTACTTCTTTCCATTTCTGCAAACTTTCGTGAATAGCGTACATGTCTGTATTTGTGCTGAAGTAGCAGGGTTACTTTATCGTTCCCATGGGCTGAAGCTAGTTTGGGGCTTGAAAATCAATCTCGCTAGGTACGCTTCCTGCTATGTCCTTCTCATTGGTTCGCCAAGGAGAAAGCGCTTCATTACACAATCCTAATGACAGCTATAACTTCTATAACCTTTTTTCGGAAGGTCTATTTAGTGATCTGTAGATAAGTTTCGGTAAAGCTTCTAATAATAAATATAGAAGTATTTGAGAAGCTTTCATTCCGGTGGTGGGGAGAACTTGGAAGTCGTTTCGAAACTTTATAGAAGTAAAATATAACTAGCTTCCACTTAGAAGCTTTAGCGAAGCTTTATTGAAGCTAAAACTTGTATAATTCAAAACTGAGTAGTAAGTTTACTAGTTGGGATATTACATCTACATTGGTTTACTTTATCATCATGATTAAGTTTAATCAACTAAATACATTTTTGTATAATAACAATGCTATTAGCATGTTTGTGATGTTTGAAGCATGGATTTTTGTTGCTGTTTCTATTCCTTATATAACTCTTTTCATCTATTGGAATGTTAATACTAGTGGTGTAATTGATTTTGTATTGTTTGAGTTTAATGCCAGATAGTAATTGTATTTTAAATGATGTTAACGGTAATTTTATAATTCATCAAAACATTCGAGGTATGCGTAAAAATCTTAATGAATTTTTATGTCATATTGGAAATTTTTAAACTAAACCTCTGCTAATATTTTAAAATGAAATTTGGATTGATGATATTGAAATTGGTAGCTATAATATTAATAATTATAATTTGTTTGCTAAATGTAACTCTAACAATCAAACTGCTGGTGTCACGGCTTATATTCATGATTATATTCATTGTTTGGTTAAAAATATAGTGATGAAAAGTTTTGATTGTATTCAGGTTGAGTACGTTTTAAATAAAGAACAGTTTACGACTATTTGTTTATATAGACTTCATAGTTGTCCTGTTACCGCTTTTTTAGAAGAGTTTAGTACTTTCCTTTCATCTATAAAAAATAAAAACTTATAGGTTTTAGGTGATATAAATATTAATATTTTAGATTTAAATTCTCAAGCTTGCAATGATTATCTATTATTAATGGCTTCACATGGTCTAAAATCTCTAATAAATGAAGTTACGAGTATTATATCTTAATATTTTGGATATTAATGGAACCCTTTGTAATGATATACCCGTTGTATGTGACTTATTTAATAATTTTTTTATTGATATACCTGATAAACTCAAAAAAGAAAATATTACATCAGTTCATAATTCTCAAGCTACAGTTGACAATATGGTTTATTCATATAACTATGCATCTTCTACTTGCTTTTTATCTCCGATTTCTACTTCTGAAATTGAAACTATCATAAATAGCTTAGATTCCTCTTATTCTACTGGTCATGATAATATTTCAAATTCTCTGATTAAAATTATTTCACTACATTAGCTCACCGCTTTCCTTTATATTTAATATGAGTTTTAGTTCAGGAATTTCTCCTTCTGAAATGAAAAAAGCAGTGATAGTTCCTCTGTTCAAAAGTGGTGACTCAACGAATATTTCTAATTATAGGCCAATTTTGCTGTAATCGGTTTTCTCTAAATTGCTTGAAAAATTAATGAAGTCGAGAATTTTATCATTTTTAGTGAAAACTAAATTCCTTAGTAACTTACAGTATGGGTATCGTGAGGGTCTAAGCTTTGAGTCTGCTCTGATTGTATTTTTGTCCCCTCTATATGATGGATTAAATAAAGGTAAAAAAGTAGCTGCATTATTTATTGATATTACTAAAGCTTTTGATACTGTCGATTATATTTTATTATTTAAAAAATTCAGGTCTGCCAGTTTCAGAGGAACTGTGCTAGATTGGTTGTGGTCATATTTATCTAATCGTGTTTATTTAAAAATGCAATATTTAAAAATATACTTTTTTAAATGTTTATTTTTAATTTTTTATTTTATTAATAATAATATAAACTTCCTTATAGTAACAATTTTGAATTTTATTTTTTATTTTATTGAATATTGATTTCGACTTACGTCATCCTCAGTTCTTAGATTATTATTACTTTAATTTGAAGGGTTCTTTAATTGTTTTTGCAGATGATACTGCTCTGTTATATTGTTATGATTCGTGGGTCAATATCAAACTCTGTATTGAACATGATTTGATTAATTTAAAAAAATGGTTTAATATTCACTCCATGGTTCTAAGTTCTAAGACACGTTACATGACGTTTGATTTCTTTGATGAGAGTAACTCTCTTTCTAATGATTTTATATGTCATTCCATAAAATGTTCATCTATTCAATATGATAGCAGTTGCATTGTTATTATTAAGAAATTAAACTATTTTAAATATTTGGGGTTAGTTCTGGATAATAAACTAAATTTTATCACTCATATTGAGAAAATATGTTATGAGTTATATGGAACTATACGGAAGTTGTATATTTTAAGTGAAATATGCCCCCGTCATTTGCGGAAACAAATTTACTGTTCTCTATTCAATTCTCGCTTGCTATTAATTGCTGGGGTGGTGCCTATTTCAGTAATATTAAACCTTTATTGACTGCCCAAAAGTTTGCTCTGCGTGTCATACACTTCAAATCTCGAACTTATCTTTCGCTTCCACTTTTTAAAAGGTCTAATATTATTTCATTCCGCTATCTCTATGTTTATTAAGTTTTAAAGTTATTTTATTCTAGATGTGGGTATTAAAAAAGCAAAACAATTGTTAAATATAATAAACGTACCAATAATCGTTGCGTAGCGATTTTTCCCAGAGAGGAGTATAGTAGAAGTTTTTTTGTTTTCATGGCTCCCTATTTATACAATCGTCTACCTGTATCTATCAAGTCTTTTCATTCTATAAATATTTTTTTTCAAAACTTAAAACTTTGGCTATTCTCTGTTAATAATATTGAACTTTACTTTTAATATTTTTTTATTATTTTCGTAAGTAGTATTTTTCGTGTACTTACTGTACATATTGGTTATTTAGCTTGTTTGTTACTTTTTTAATTACGTTTTTGTTTTCTTATGATTTTTACTATTTTTTACGGAGCTTTTACTACAAGTGTTCGTTTGTTACACTTCAAAATGCTCCAATTATTTCATTTCAATTACAAATTTAGTTATTATCTAGCATTTGTTTATTTAATTATTGTAAGTTTATAAAAAAAATTTGTAAATTACTGTATATGATTTTTATTTGTTTTTGATTGAAATAAAGATTATAATTATTATATTATTATTATTAATATTATTGCTACACCCAAACAGTATTATTAGTTAGTATTGAGAGCAATGGACTAAAATAAAACGTTAAAATATCATTCATCTACTGGTAGCATACATAAAAACTTTTATATCCTTTCCTTCTAAAAAAATCCCGAGTTGAAACAAATTGGCAAATTATTAGCGAAAATCTTTAAATATGAATATTCGAAATAGTCAGTTGCTATAATGGAAAATAAGGAAAGTATAACAATAGCAAAAGAGATCTCCGAAAAAATTATCTATATATTCGGAATACGGAAAACACCTAAATCGGATAGGGGTACGGAATTCTTAAGCTAAACCCTAGCAGAAATTTCTATAATACTAAGGGTAAAACAAATTTTCAGCACTGCTTATCGTCCATAAACAATTGGAAATTTAGAAAGAAACTACAGAGATTAGGACAAATGGATACCAATATATGTTTTATGTTATAAACACCAAGCGCGTATCATGTGTATACACTATTTCAATTAATTGTCGGTTGAACCACAAATTTAAATGATTTACAAAACGCTAGAAAATCATATAACGTAGAATAATATGCAGAGATAAATATGAGGAGATAAATAGACTAAAAACTTTTAGTTACGAAATCCAGAGTAAAGGAAGTAATAGAAAAAAAAACAAAAACAGAAAATAAAATTTGACAAAAAGAACAACAACCCAATTTCTAATAAAATAGTAAACAAAGTTTACATAGAGTCGGAAGGTAAACATAAAATAGATAGCATTTACGAAGAAACTTACGATGTTACACAAATTTTAGGTAATAATATCCACGTAATTTTATTATTTATTCAAGAGCTAATAAAGTACAACTAATAAAGAGCTAATAAACAGGAGCTAATTTAAACATCTCCAAGGCATTCGATCGAGTCTGGCATGCCAACTTAATCAACAAGCTCGTTGCGTACGATTTTCATCCCAATGTTGTGAAGCTGATTCAAAATTTTCTATCCAACCGATACATTTCGGTAACCTTAGACGGATTTTCTTCTGAGTCTAAACTAATTAACGCTGGTGTACCTCAAGGCTCAGTATTGTCCCCAACCCTATTTTTGATTTTTATCAACGAATTGTTGAAAATCACCAGCAACCCCATAAATAGTTTTGCAGATTATAGTACTCTGCACAAGTCATTCGAGCCCCTTCCTTCAAAAGGTAAAATACACGAATGCATTAATCCTGCCCAGAGAGAGGCTGCCATAAACGTGAACCTGAATAAAGTCGCCGACTGGGGTGACCAAAACCTTGTCAATTTTTACTCTACCAAAACACAGCTGTTGATTGTTTCCAGATTAAAGACCGAGTTCCCCAAAGATATTTTATTCATTTTGTGTGATGAGCCAATAAGTGGATGTAAAAACATTCGTTTATTGGGTGTCACAGTTTCAAATGACCTACTCTGGTACGATCATGTAATGGCGATGGCAAAAAGCGCGTCTAAGAAACTCGGCCTCCTAAATAGATGCAAAACATTTTTCACTCCATATCAATTGCTCCATGTTTATAAGTCCTATATTCGTCCCTGTATGGAGTACTGTTGACAAGTTTGGGGTGCTGCCTCTGTTTCCATCTTGGCCCTCTTGGACTCTGTTCAAAAGCGGGCTAAACGAATTGTGGGTGATCGAACTTTGACATCAAAACTTGATTCCCTACATCATCGTCGCACTGTTGCTGACCTCGTTGTTTTTTACAAATATCGTCATCAGCAGTGCTCAGATGAAATCAGCGGCATCATGCCTCAAACTTATTCTTACCCCCGTTCCACTCGGCAATCGGCTGCCGCAACCGGTGAAACGGTAAAGATCCCGCGCTGTCATACTGGCAGATCGCAGAGAGACTTCTTTGTCCGAACTGCGTACAAATGGAATAGTTTGCCGGAGCACTTAGTCTCAGGTGGCTTCAACCCGCAGATGTTTAAAAACGCGTTAATCTACACATTAGAACGCCAGTTGTTGTGGGACCTAGGTCTTAAAAGGTATTTATGTGTTGTTGTGACACATATTCTAAACCCTATTACACAACACATTTTATTTAAAAAAAAAAAAAATAAAGTACGACTAATTAAGAAACTATAATTTCATCAAAAAATCGAAATCAAAGTTAAATATATTGAATTGAGTACTTGCTGATTTCTATTTGCCAATGGCATAGAATAACTCTGGAACATCGACTTCTCAATTCTAAGAGAATCGTACAAAACAAATAAAATAGCATTACAGAAACGTATAGCGTCATTCGAATTGAAAATGTTTTTTTTAAAGAAGGGAGGTGTAGTGGGACTTGACGCTGAAGTTCTAGTAAATCTATTAGAAGGTGAAACAAGTATATTTAGTTTTGTAGTGATTATTATTAATCTATTCTGATTGTAATCTTTAGATGTGATTAATAAATACAACAAAAAATATTAATACAGTTAATCTAAAATTATGTGATAAATAAATTTAATCATAAATAAATAATAATACATGACAAGGCTATATAAATATCAATATTCCTTTAATCTATTAGAGGATGAGAAATTTTCTTGAATATTAGATTTTTATTTCTCATGGTCGCAATTGTGATATATTAGAACCCATTTAGTATTGATATAGTAGGAAATAAACTAATACAGGGCTACGTAAAATTGTAGTTGAGTTGTTGTTTTTTAAAGTAAATTACATTAATAAGAAATATTTTATGTTTAATTATAAAAAAACGATATCTCACCATGGTGTTCTTTTTATTTCGCACATTAATGCTTTTTCCAAAATATTTTAACTCACCTTACGCAACATTTGGTGCTTTGGTCTCGATTTAATTGGGGTTTTTTGCATTTTAGTCACACGATTAATTTATTAACTAGATCCGCTTTATTCATTTGAATATTTTCGTTTTTTTGCAAGAGGCCGTTTGAATGATGACCGTTTGAGAGGCCGTTTGAATTGGTCAGTGCAAATGAACGATCTATTTGGAACGGCTTAATGATTTATTTGATGTTGCCCTTTCATAGTTTCCAGAAGTATATTTTTATGCATTTCAGTTGTAAAGTTTGTTTAGGTGCAGATAGGTGCATCGTATTATATAATAGTTGAGTTTTAAGTATTCAACTAAAATTAATATGTTGTTACCTTACTTTTGACAAACTTTATTCAAGCTAGTTTCGATGGATAAATTTTATTGGCACCCCTTGCGTATATATTTTTTAATTTTTAATTTTTATTTAAAATTTTTATTAATTTAACAACATGAATTTGATTGCTAACGTTGTCATATTTTTCATTTCTCTATGTCGACTTTTTTTCCCTCACATTAATAGCATTAATTCCTGTTCCATACAAATTAAGTAAACAAATTGAAACCATTTTTTCAATAATGTTTTATAGAAAATAGTTATTTGTTTAACTAGGCAGCAAAGTAGTAGATTGACTGCCGCGGCTGATAGTTCATAGCCGAGCGAGCGAGGCTAGGAATTCAGCCAAGGCAGTCAATCTACCTTGCTGCCGAGTTGAACATATAATTTTTTCTCCGATTAATTACAATGATATGTAATTTAATAATTATTACTTTAAAAATAAAGCAAAATTTTAAAAATGAGAAAAAAAATCGATTAAAAAAATTTTTTTTTAAATCGCAATATCTGTTTATTTCTATGAAGTCTAATTATTTTGCTGCCTAGGCAGCAAAGTACTTCCTTTGCTGCCTAGGCAGGAAAAGTGCCACTTTGCTGACTGAAATAAGTCTGCAAAATTAATATTTGCTGTCTATCGGAGAAAAAATATTTTGATTCCAAATGCATTCGCGTTTTAATTGCTATAGATTGCTAATATTATTTAAAATCATTACGTTTATATATGTGACTTGCAATCGTCATAAAAAACCTTTTGATTTGTAGTAGTTTTTTGTAAAAAAACACACGGTCTCAGCTTCTGTTTTTAACTTTTAAGATTTATTTAATTAATATTTCGCCTAATTGGCATCATCAGAATTTTAATTTTTTAATTTAATAATTTTCTTACATAATATAAAATGAGCGGCAAATTGACTATAATTGGACAAAGTGAACAAAGTCATTGTTAAACATTATAAATAAATAATAACTAATTCATAAATTAATATAAACACATTAAAAATATTACTTACATGGTTTTAAATTTAAAAATCGTTTGTTTAATTAATCAAAATATATCATGAACCATTTTATAATTTAAATTACTCTTAAAAATTTATTTTAGTTTTACTTAATCACTTGATTAGTTAAAGATCTCTAAATTAATAAATTGAAATTAAAATGCGCATGATTTGATATCGAACGCGAGAATTTGAGTGATGGTAGTCTCATCTAACAATTTGTATGTGAACTAACAACAGTTCTAAAGTTACTAACTTTAAGTGTTCTAAGCCCGAAATTCGATGATCAATCTATTTAGGTTTCGATACCTTCCTTTTATCTAAACCTCAAACCATTTTATCGGTAAGTTAAAAATTATTGTTTATATCTCGAATAAGCAAAAATAAAAATAAAAACAAAAGTTAAAAATAATAAAAATAATAAAAACAAAAATTGTAAATGTTAACGGCTTCATCATGTTTATTATTGTTTAGAAAGTTAATTTGTCGTTAGTTATTCATGTTTTTGTAAATGTTGATTAGTGTTTTCTGATTGGAACTCAGGAATTGCGTATCTGTTTTATTGTTTACCGTGTTATTCTGGTTTAAGTAAATGTGAATCATTTCCAAAGTTTCCCGTTTTCGTTTTTTTGTCTCTATCTCTAAAATTTTTGTATTTGTAAAATCAAAAGTGTGTTGACTATTTTTAGCATGTTTTGCCAATGCTGTGGTCTCTGCTTGATTTGAAACATCTCGTTGATGTTGTTTTAAGCGTTCATTTAAGGTTTTAGAAGTGTGACCAATGTAGGACTTGTTCTGGCAGTCTAAACAGTTTATTTTATAAACAACATTGGCGGTTTTTGTGGTTGGAATCTTGTCTTTTAATTTTGAGAATAAAACTTTTTGGGATGTGTTAACCGTCTTTTTTGCAATCTTTGTTTTTTGTTTCTTACTAATTGTTCTCATACATTTTTCTGTGAGATGTGGTATATATGGCATACTTCCGAATACAACATTGGATTGTGTATTTGCAATTGTCATATTATTGACACCTTCGGTGTTATTGTCGGACGGATTATTATTTAATGTAAAAATTGTTTTGTATATGAGTCTGTTTACTAGTTTTTGTGGATAATTGTTTTCGGTTAAGATCTTTTTAATTTTGTATATGTTTTTCTGCAGAAATTTATTATCACTAAGTTGTATAACCCTTTTTATAAACGATATAGCCAAATTAATTTTCATCGATTGTGGATGACTTGATGAATAATTTAGAAGTCTGCCAGAGGTAGTTGGTTTTTTAAACCAGCATGTCGTAATTCTTCTGTCAGTTCTTATTAACTCTATATCCAAGAAAGTTATAGAGTTCAGTTTTTCTTCTTCAACGGTAAATTTTATACTGTCGTTGAATAATTCAAACACTTCTTTAGTAGAGTAGATCAATTCTTTAGGTATCGCCAGAATTATATCATCTACATACTTTTTTATGAACGTGGGCTTTCTGGTTAACTGGTTAAGACTGTCTTCAAATAGTTTTTCCATTACAATGTCCGCTAGGATGGGTGATAGTGGATTACCCATTGCCAAACCTTTTTCTTGTTTAAAAATCCTATCATTGAACGTGAAAAAATTATTTTCTATTATACAGAATTTCAAAAGGTCTAAGAATTCTGTTTTTTGTAATGTGGTTTCATATTTGATTTCTTCAAATCTGTTATCGATCTCATCTATTGCTACTTCAATTGGTATATTCGTAAACAGAGAGACTACATCAAATGAGCACAAGACGTCGTTGTCTGCTAGCGTAATATTGTCTACGAAATGTTTAAAATCAATGTTTCGTAGACAATATTACGCTAGCAGACAACGACGTCTTGTGCTCATTTGATGTAGTCTCTCTGTTTACGAATATACCAATTGAAGTAGCAATAGATGAGATCGATAACAGATTTGAAGAAATCAAATATGAAACCACATTACAAAAAACAGAATTCTTAGACCTTTTGAAATTCTGTATAATAGAAAATAATTTTTTCACGTTCAATGATAGGATTTTTAAACAAGAAAAAGGTTTGGCAATGGGTAATCCACTATCACCCATCCTAGCGGACATTGTAATGGAAAAACTATTTGAAGACAGTCTTAACCAGTTAACCAGAAAGCCCACGTTCATAAAAAAGTATGTAGATGATATAATTCTGGCGATACCTAAAGAATTGATCTACTCTACTAAAGAAGTGTTTGAATTATTCAACGACAGTATAAAATTTACCGTTGAAGAAGAAAAACTGAACTCTATAACTTTCTTGGATATAGAGTTAATAAGAACTGACAGAAGAATTACGACATGTTGGTTTAAAAAACCAACTACCTCTGGCAGACTTCTAAATTATTCATCAAGTCATCCACAATCGATGAAAATTAATGTGGCTATATCGTTTATAAAAAGGGTTATACAACTTAGTGATAATAAATTTCTGCAGAAAAACATATACAAAATTAAAAAGATCTTAACCGAAAACAATTATCCACAAAAACTAGTAAACAGACTCATATACAAAACAATTTTTACATTAAATAATAATCCGTCCGACAATAACACCGAAGGTGTCAATAATATGACAACTGCAAATACACAATCCAATGTTGTATTCGGAAGTATGCCATATATACCACATCTCACAGAAAAATGTATGAGAACAATTAGTAAGAAACAAAAAACAAAGATTGCAAAAAAGACGGTTAACACATCCCAAAAAGTTTTATTCTCAAAATTAAAAGACAAGATTCCAACCACAAAAACCGCCAATGTTGTTTATAAAATAAACTGTTTAGACTGCCAGAACAAGTCCTACATTGGTCACACTTCTAAAACCTTAAATGAACGCTTAAAACAACATCAACGAGATGTTTCAAATCAAGCAGAGACCACAGCATTGGCAAAACATGCTAAAAATAGTCAACACACTTTTGATTTTACAAATACAAAAATTTTAGAGATAGAGACAAAAAAACGAAAACGGGAAACTTTGGAAATGATTCACATTTACTTAAACCAGAATAACACGGTAAACAATAAAACAGATACGCAATTCCTGAGTTCCAATCAGAAAACACTAATCAACATTTACAAAAACATGAATAACTAACGACAAATTAACTTTCTAAACAATAATAAACATGATGAAGCCGTTAACATTTACAATTTTTGTTTTTATTATTTTTATTATTTTTAACTTTTGTTTTTATTTTTATTTTTGCTTATTCGAGATATAAACAATAATTTTTAACTTACCGATAAAATGGTTTGAGGTTTAGATAAAAGGAAGGTATCGAAACCTAAATAGATTGATCATCGAATTTCGGGCTTAGAACACTTAAAGTTAGTAACTTTAGAACTGTTGTTAGTTCACATACAAATTGTTAGATGAGACTACCATCACTCAAATTCTCGCGTTCGATATCAAATCATGCGCATTTTAATTTCAATTTATTAATTTAGAGATCTTTAACTAATCAAGTGATTAAGTAAAACTAAAATAAATTTTTAAGAGTAATTTAAATTATAAAATGGTTCATGATATATTTTGATTAATTAAACAAACGATTTTTAAATTTAAAACCATGTAAGTAATATTTTTAATGTGTTTATATTAATTTATGAATTAGTTATTATTTATTTATAATGTTTAACAATGACTTTGTTCACTTTGTCCAATTATAGTCAATTTGCCGCTCATTTTATATTATGTAAGAAAATTATTAAATTAAAAAATTAAAATTCTGATGATGCCAATTAGGCGAAATATTAATTAAATAAATCTTAAAAGTTAAAAACAGAAGCTGAGACCGTGTGTTTTTTTACAAAAAACTACTACAAATTAAATATATTATCAGCATTTTTACAATACTACTAATTGAAAAAACCTTTTGATATAATTTGATATATTATTTATCCATGCGTTGGCACTTTTTCATTGAAATAATTTTATATTAAAAATTTTGCGCTAAACAAAGTTAAATTTAAATATCAGAAACGATGCAATACAGGTCAAAATGATTTTCATTTTATATTTTAAATTATAAATTTTTGTAGTTTTATTGGTGGATGTTGATGTTCTGAATAAAATGGATGAGGTGCATATTCAAGAAGTCGGGTCGAGTCATCTCAAAATTATATTATAATCGAAAATCAGTTACATAACCCTTTTTTATTTCTGTAATGTTTTATGCATGTTTGTCTGTTCTATTTTGTTTTACACAACATTTTCAGTGTTTATTTTTCAAACGTTTTGTTGCAAAAAATATTTAACACCATTGGGTTCGTTCTTTAAAAACTACGTCAGTTATTTTCAGTTCACAAATATGTGCCGAGTTTTTAAATTTTATTTCTGAAAAGGTATTAGTAAAATAAAATTGTGGGAAAATTAAAATCGATTACATTCAAAACTCTCATAAAATAATTTCTAACAAACTGTTCTCACAACAATCTACGCCAACCATAGGGCGTAGAGCTTAGTATGATTTTTAGCCAACAAAAATACTATTCAGTTATAATATTTTATATTCGAATTATAACGACTTTATACTATTACCCAGCATAACCGATAAACAACCATAAAAATCTTAAACTCATTTTAAATTATCATCAATTTACCTTTTACGGTCCCAAAACAGAAAGAATATAATATAATAATCTCTTTAATAATATCACAAATGGTTCTCTCATAATACCTCAGTATTAACTATAAATCACTTGAATCCGTAATAAATATTCACGACAAAAAAAAATCGAAATTTTCTAGATTAACGTACATACATACACACACACACCCTCGAATATGAACATTTTCACAAAAACGATAAAATAATGAAAATATTTAATAACAAACAGAAAAAACCGAGAAAGAAAGAAAAATTTATTTATGATCGAATAATGAAAGTGAATTTTCTAGAAAATGATTTTTCCCTTTTCGCAAATTCATTTTTCCTAAATTTTATGAAAATCTAAAGTCGATTATGCTCTGAGTTATTTCCAATTGAAAGATAAATTACAATAAAAGTGATTATTTATGGAATTTGTTCTGAATATTTATGATTTTGATATGCTATTACTTTTCTTTTTTGTTTATTATTAATTTGATATTCATTTGGAATGTGTGTTTGTTTTGTTTGTCAGGAAATGGTTTTATATTTTAAAGTGATATTGATGGGAAATCATATTGAGTGGTGATGTGAGAATGAAATATGTTTGTTATAATCTCATCAAATCAAAATTTGTGACACCCTATACTTACTTGAACAATAAAACTTGATGATTGTTTTGCGAACATTAATTACCGAAGCAATTAATAATGTCAATAATAAAATCAAGAAAGTCTGTTAAATCAATTTTAATTACCAATCTTAATTCCAACTTCACTTCCATATATTATGCAATCATACTAACAATATAAACAACAAAACACATAAAATAAAACTTACTTCGTTTTATTACTTGATATGGGAATTTGTTTTAATTCTCATTTATAATCAGAGCGGAATAAAGAACCAGACAAATCTTAAATTCCATTTTCCTACATTTAATTTTTTTATTCGTTTTTAGAATCTCAACAAATGTTCTTAGTCTTACTCCTTACCCGTTTATGGATGTAACAACAACAACTTCAAACAACAAGAAGCATTTTTTGTGTCGTTTAAATTAAAACAATTTTGATTGGGTCAAGAATGCATAATTTTCTAAGGAAAACTAATTGGTTTTTGTTTTGGAAATAATTGGGAAATTAATGTTAAATTATAGTAATAAATTTTTAGTAATTTTCATCTAACAATTTTAATAGTTTTGAGTATATAAGGTTTGAACAAGTCATATGCATGTGTTTGTAATCTCTCGAAATATATATTGTTATATGTGGACGAGGAGGTTTGCATCCAGAATTTTAATTATTAAATTTAAGAATTATGGTTGAAGATTATTGGTGTTAGGATTTAATGAGTAAAGTGATTAATTGGTTTTTACTGCAATAAAAATTTTATTATTTATTTTAGAAAAGGAATTTTAATCAAAAATTTTGGTAATTAGATTTAATTATTTATGTTATATGGAAGTTAATATTGGAGAGTTAGTGTAAGATTTATGGAATATAAATTGATGTTGGTTTATGTGAAAGATTCATGTTAATGATTTATGGTTTTGGCTTTATATTTATAGTATCTAACGTACAGTTGAACAAAACGATTCAGAGTTATATAATAAACATAATTTTTTTTTATCAAACCAACTTTTATTTTCACTACAATCAGTACACTTTGCTTTGGTCTATGATGCTGTTTTAAGTGATTAATTGGAAAATCTTGAGTTTGTGTCACCCAGGTAACCCGTGAGGTATTGTTGCAGCGACAGTTAAATGATGCGTTTTAGATAATGATGGTTGTAATACCAATACAACTCACGTGTTTTTGTTAGTTAGTACACAGAATTGAAAACATTAGTTTTTGATTAAAACACATGAAAAAATTATTTTTGCTCCTAATGACGAAAGTTTTAAAAACCACCTGTTGTTTAACTTCTAAACTAGCGATGCATTAATTCATAAATTTAAGCCAAACCAAATATTTAGAAGTAGTTCAGAGCCAGCTTTCGTGGTGAAGTTATATGAAATCACTGGAAAACATCAACTTTGAGCTTTGTTTTGGTGGCAAAACCTTGTGGGTAAAACATAAGTAGATGAGCTTGGTATGATAAGGTTGATGTTTACCACGATGGTGAAATATATTGAGCAATCTTATCAAATAAGATACGTGGAACTTGAGTTACCATTATGCATGCAGTTTAAGAACGTAGCCAAAAAAGCCGTTCTGACTCATTATGAAATTTATAATATTGAGAAAGGTTATCTAGAGACATTTTTCAATGGTAAATTTTTGGCTGGAGTTTCTTAAAAGATGGCATGGATTAAGCAGTTTAACCTCAATCAAAAACACAATATATTAATGTAAAACATATGATAATTAGATAATTTAGAAACTAATAGAGGTGTTGAGTCAGGAGCATTGGGACTAAAAATCAAATACTTTGAAGCAAAAGGCACACCCAGAGAAATGGGTTTGGAGAAATTAAACTTATTGAAGTAATAAAAACGCCAATTTTTGTTTATGAATTAAATATTCCTCTTATGGATTATACAAACTTAATTTTAACATTATTCCTATATGAGAAGGATTTATTCTTAAGTCAAGATGAAGTATACAATGAAAAAAGTGCTTATTAAAGTATGATCACTGAATATTTTGAATAATTTTAGAGAAAAATAAAAGAAGTTTCTGTTATTAATCCTTCAAAATATTTCATTATTCTTCACTACAAATACATATATTATACTTAATATGTTTTATTAATTCCAAATTTTCATAGTTTACACAATTTTGTGATTTTTCTTCCTCCTTCTCTCAGTCAACCACAATTCAACATACAATATTACTCGATAAATTTATTGTTTTATCAAGATTCCTCATAATTAGGTAGTGTAAACTGAAAACGCGGCGTAAAAATTTATATTGGGTGATGTATATATTGTTATTCTTAGTGTTTAAGGTAAGTTTGAAGTTAAAATAGTTTATTCCTCATAATAATTATATTTATTACAGTAATGCATGGAGCAATTTATAATTCTTTATTGAAATATATAATATAAGGAAATCTTAAAATACCAATAAAATAATAAAAATAATAGAATAAGAATAATGAATAAGTTATGTGTTTTAATATACCATCATATTCTACATAGGTATAGATGAACTGATCGTAAAATTATCACACTAAATATTTAATGCCGGGGTACTATTCATTCAAATTAACGATAGATTTATGGTTAAAGTATGCATAAACCGTACATAAATTAACGACTTTTTCATTCATACAAGGAATAATCAATTTTTAGTACAAATTTCATAGATAGTACTTAGTATGTAATTATTATTCCTTGACTAGTCACGGTTGCTATCCTTTATAGGAATGTTTTATCCAAATATTTCTCTGGGCGCACCTACCTGCGTCCGAAAAACTGAAATTTTCATAATGGCGAGTAGTGCTCATCTTAAGTTTTATCTTAAAAAAACTATCGGAACGAGATGATTGCAATATAGTCAAACATCCGAGCAGCAGTTAAGATACCAACCGCAAACATCATCACCTACCAAATACCTAGCGGCTACTTGGGAAAATTAAACAAACATGGTAATGGCAACAAGATAATATTTTACTGGATACTTGGTCATGCTGTTTTGCAGGTTATAAAGGAGCAAAAAACTTGTAAGGAAGGGTCTAAGGATTTAATTCAAGCAACTTGATTTTATCTTAAATCCCACAAAATTTTAAGGGACTACAGGGAAATATCTGAGGGAGCATTACATTGAGCGAGTATGTGCTGCATATACTAAGTCATTTGCATATCATTAAGTTCGATTTAATAGAGGAGATGCTCCAGTTAGTTACTTACCAATGAACTAATAGGTGTGGCAAAATGTATTCTTTCTGTCGCAGTACAAGCTTTTCCTCCCACTTTTCAATTTAATCTATTTTATTTAATATAGATTTGATTTAAATTGCCATTTTGTAGCAATTTTGGTATCAATAATTCCGTTATATGATTAAATTTAAATTTATGTGTGACTTTGTTATTTTGTAATAGAAGAAACTTTATATTTATGTGAAATGTTAAACACTACTAAAAATATACATGGTCAAACTAATGTTAATGTGTATTAATAAAAATTCATTTACATCAACAGACAAAAACGCAAATTTATTTCATCCATTCATTTTTGGATGATGTTTCTTTTTTTTCAGAATTATTTTCGTATTACTTGAAATATTTAACATAAACGAAACTAAAAACATTTATTTATTTTCAACATAAATTTTTATAATTTATTGTACGTGAATTATTCTGAAATAAACTACCGAAACATCATTCTTATTCTAAAGCTAAATTGAAACTAATTTTTATTATTATTATTTATAAATATTTGAAGATAGAAAAGAATTTTCGTCAATATGTAGTATGAGGTCTGGTAGACCATGCTGGTCTACCAGTTGGCCTCGCACGCAAACCACATTTACTCACCGTTACCTCAGGCTGGCTTGAATCGTGATGACCAACCGCACCCACAAGAAAATTTAAATCAACTCCCCCCCCCCTCCAAAAAAACAGCGCGTGAATACAAGACACCACTCATGATCTCCAGAAGGGAGATCTGTCATGGCACAACACTTCTCATAATATTAACACTTAAAAAATCATTAATATATTAATGAACAACAGAATAAAACCACTAGTTATATACATTAAAATTTATTAATACGTAAAAAAAACAACTTTCCTGAAAATGCTGATGATGAAGTTCAGCTTAATTTCTTCTTTAGGGATCATCCACATGGTCTTTTTATTAATATTCATCAAATTTAATTCCAATTAGCGATTCTTTCAT
>OY856187.1:192802033-192970013 GCA_963693315.1 Diogma glabrata | reverse complement strand
TATATATATATAATATATATATATATTATATATATATATATATATTATATTATATATATATATATAATATATATATTATATATATATATATATATATATATATATATTATATATATTATATATATATATATATATATATATATATATATATATATATAATATATATATATATATAATATATATATATATATATATATATATATATATATATATATATATAATATATATATATATATATATATATTATATAGATTTTATACGTCTTAAACCCGACAAGGTAGGAATTTTTATTGAAAGAGATAATTAATTTCCTTAACCTCACTGTTTGTGATTTTCGAAAGTTAGTAGGTATATTCCATACTATCCTAAGTCACGTGTGCAGTTATTATTGAATGTTGCCAATCAATATGAAATCAATTTTACGACATAAATGTCAAGTAAATTAGTGAATCGTATGAATTTTTCAATTCGAAATCAGTTTTTTGGGTTTATCTGAATAAACCTTATAGTTATTTGTTAATAAAAACAACTTTTATCTCTGAACGTGTTTCGGTTGGGATTCGAACTTAGAACCTCATCAGTACCAACTAAGTTTGAATCTTTTGGTAGACACGCTGTCAACTGCCCCTCGGCGTCGACATTAGAAACATTTTTAATTACGATGTTGTAATTTCTTTTTTCTTAGTGAAAAACTTTGTTGTCATACTTCACTGGCTACAGAGTTAGTATTTTTATTATATAGATTTTATACGTCTTAAACCCGACAAGGTAGGAATTTTTATTGAAAGAGATAATTAATTTCCTTAACCTCACTGTTTGTGATTTTCGAAAGTTAGTAGGTATATTCCATACTATCCTAAGTCACGTGTGCAGTTATTATTGAATGTTGCCAATCAATATGAAATCAATTTTACGACATAAATGTCAAGTAAATTAGTGAATCGTATGAATTTTTCAATTCGAAATCAGTTTTTGGGTTTATCTGAATAAACTAAATCTATATAATACTCTGTCTATAATACTCTGTGAGTGAGGATATTTACACTCGATAATAATATATTGGATTTGCATTTTATGTTTTTATAAACTAGAAATTATTATGATAGTCATCAATTTTGAATTAAATGAAATTGCAAATTTATTTAACGGTTTTGAAATAATTTTATATTTTACCAATATTACCAATTTTACCAATCTTACCGGTAATTTTACGGTAAAATTACCACAAATATATTTTACCGGTAAATTTACATTTGTATATATATATATATATATATATATATATATATATGTATATATATATGAATATATATATATACGAATCTGCTAATTTCTCCTAATCAAACTTCTGATATTTAACGTTGTAACATTTTATAACATTGTTTCGTGGGGTATAGTAGAAAAGACAACACCAAAATATATTCAACTGAAAAAAAAAAATGTTTTTTTTTCTTTTCTTAATCAAGAATAAAATTTTCACAATATAATTTAACTTTTAAACATTCTAATTTATAATCGTTACAATAATATATTTTTAATTTCTCGGAGTTGAACTAAGTGGTAAAAAATGAATGAAATTCAAACACTTAACTGCTATTGGTATTTTTTTTTTAACTTTAAAATTTAATTTATTTTATTTTATTGTTTTGTTTTTCCTCAACTACCCCGTTTTAATTAAAATATAGTTTTAATTAATTAATTTATTATTTGATCTATATATTTCGGGCTAGGCCCATCTTCAGAATCATTAATAATAACAATAAAAAATTATATCACAATCAGAAAAAAATAAATATAAATTATATAAACAAAAAATTGATATACAATTTAATATAAGTTACTATGTTATAATTAACTTAAAAAATGGTATTCAAGTGAAAAGCTTAAAGTTACTTTAAATTTTAAAACAATCGGATTATATTAAAATAATTATTCGAAAAATCCTTCTTATCACTTTTAAAATAACAAATTGTTTCCTCATTTTTATAATTTGACACACCTCGTCTATCTGTAATTTTGTTTTATTTCTTTACTTAGCCAAAATTTGAACTTCATCGAATTTAAATTCATGTTTATTTTCTATAGAATATTTAACAAGTGCAGAGCAATTATTACTAACTGAAGCTTTCTTAGAATCATATTTATGTTGATCCATACGAACACCTAATTTTTGAATTGTTTCACCAATCTATGTTTTGTTACAGTTATTACAAAACTATTAGTTTAAAATTTAAACTAATAGTCACTAAAATATATTTTTGTTTTGTTTTATTTTAAAACTTTCAACTCATTCTACACTGCACAACACCACACAATTTTAATGGTATCACTTCCAAAAACTAAACAACAACCAACTGCCTTTTTAACTTAGGACGGAAAGTACAAATATAGCAAATTTAAATAAAAGCTTAATAGACTAAGAACCCGCGACGGCCAGACCTTCGTTATTTTATAAAAGCTGAAAGTTTCTCTGCGCATACCCCCTACTCAGGTAGGAACGACTAGCGACATATGAAGTTTGGATCATAGTGGCTTTGGCAGGAAGCAGGTAACAAAGAGGCCTCCAAAGTTTCGTGAAAGTATAAAAGCAAAATTTTTTTATATATTCTTCGAGATAGTATTAGAAGTCACGTGACCCATTGCCAGACACTTACTATCGTGGAAACCCCCTGCCAGACACCCATAAACTTTAAAGTTTAATGGTGTCTGGCAGGGATTACCACGATAGTAAGTGTCTGGCAATGGGCCACGTGATTTCTAATACTATCCCGAAGAATATATAAAAAAATTACCTTTTATACTTTCACGAAACTTTGGAGGCCCCTCTGTTACCTGCTCCCTGCCAAAGCCACTATGATTCAAACTTCATATGTCGCTAATCGTTCCTACCTGAGCAGGGGGTATGCGCAGAGAAACTTTCTGCTTTTATAATTTTATAAAATAACGAAGGTCTGGCCGTCGCGGGCTCTTGTTCTATAAGTAAATATTTTTTTAAGCAAAATATGTTGCGTAATAATAATTACGAAAGGTGTCACAACTTATCTATATAAAATATTTAAGACCCTAGGTCCAACGACAATTTGTGTTTTAAGGTGTTAATGGATCATGGCGTTGTAAGGAATTAATACATTCAGGAACGAAGTCTTACTTTTAATCACTCAGCAATAGGCATATCTAGGGCCGTAGAGAGAAAAACCGGGCCCGGGGGGAAATAAATTACGGGCCCTCTTTACATTTATGTTATTTTATTAATATATTAAATTATAATATCACAAAAATTAAAATGTTGTATTTGCTTTAAAACAATTTTACAAGAATGTTATTTATGGGCTAGTTCATTTTTTTTAATAAAATGTGTTTTGTAGTAGGTATTTCAATATGTGTCACAAAAACACATAAAAACCTTTTAAGACCAAGGTCCCACAACAACATGCGTTCTGAGGTGTTGATGCAATGCAAATGGTGATGAATGCAAATTTTTTGCCCTATAAAAAACTGCTCGAAAAGTTCATCTCCATCTTTAAAATTCATAATTTCTAGAACCTTTCTATTGAATTTATGTAAATGAACGAGCTTTACAGTATCATCTGTTAGTTCCCAAGTAACAATGATTTCCATAACTTCATCATCAAGCATCACTGGATGTTCAGACATCTTTAATATAAATAAATCTCTCACTTATGATATGTAATAAATTTAATTAAGAAAAATTCAGCTTACCTTCAATTTAATAAATTTATTTAAATATTATTTATATTATTTAATGATTTTCACTTTAAGAACTTCACTTTAAATTGTTTACATACACAATAACACTGCTTATAGCAAATATGAAATTAAAATGTGAAAAAAATTATAATTTTCTTCTGTTAAACAAATAATAATAACTGTTATTTTCCGAAAAACAGCAAAATTAAAGTGACGATTGATCTCCGAGGAAGATCGTGGCACAAAAACAAATTTAAACTTTACTTCAAATTGGTTTAAAACGGTTTTTCCTTGTTTTAAAGGACATCGCAATTTATTTCAAAGGTTTTGAGTTGTTTTAAAATAAATAATTTGGATTCTTTGAATCAAAACACGCAAAATCTTTAGTTTAAAAGAAATTAGGTTTAATTTAAAAGATTTTTGAAACTTTTAAATCAAATAATATGGTTTATTTAAATTAAAGTCTCAAATTTTTCTGTGTGTATTCTCTATTTTTATACTTTTTTCTAAATATCTAAGCACATATAAAATATGACATAGGCCAATATTTCGTGATAGGATAGCGAAAATAAAAATAAAATAAGAGATAAATAGCAAATTTAATTTAAAATTTTGCAGTTACAAAACAAAAATGGTGTTGCTAATAATCCAGCTATACGATTTTCCTCCATCTATAGCCCACTCAAAGAGTTATATGATGGCTCGATTCGTCGAGCAAGCAATAACGTACTATCATCAAGGAATAATTCATAGGTAAGCTTGGGGGTGCTACCGTTGGTTCAATAGATATCATCCGCCAGCACCCCTAAGCTATCACCTTGGCTAGTGATATCTCAATTTTTCACTGCTATACTGCCAGTTGTATATGTGATATACTGCTTGAACTCGTATCTCAATAGCAGGGACTGGCGTACGCGAGGTTGTCACACCCGTAGATCAAAAATTAAAAAAAAATGTACAGATAAAAAAACATGATCCTTCCATGCGTAAATTTTTTAAGTACGAATTTTGTGAGTTGTGCTTACTTTTTTATAACAAATGAACTTCCAGTGCTTGTGTGATGCAAAAACATCTATAATTTCACCGAAATTTAACTGCTACGCTAATTTTGATTCTTAGTACAGAATCGAGAGACTTGATCTTGAAAGAAACAGGATCATTGAAAATTTTTGATTCAAAAATAGTATCAATATTTTTAATGGCAATTGCATTCAATAAATCTAGAGTGAAAGATTTTCTTCGAAATGTTCCGTATTTTGAGGTGAATTACCATTTCGCCAACTCTTCTAAAATATCTGCCTGGTATATTGCAACGAATTGCTTTGTACAGGGTTATATTTCCTCCTCTTTCCTTAAAATTTAAATATTACGCTAAAATTGTGTTTCTTGGTCATAAAGGTAGATGTTTTGAGGATCTTCATTTGCTTTTCCAGAAAACGTTCCGAACCGTTTTATTTTTTACTTATTGTCAAAAAGGAAGAAATATTTAAACCATTTGTCACCATTTTCTTTCCCTCAAGATGACGTCACATTGCAGATTTTTTAGAATCTGCGAGAAGACTATCAAGATTGCAGACCTCAGTATCTATAATTGTTGTTTGTCTTGTTTGAATAATGATGTTTCTGTCATAGATATCTTTCAATATTTTAAGCCATATTGATGGCATTAATCTTCATGTAAATTTACTCATGTACTTTTTTAATTTCGTTGAAGGCTAGATAAGTTTCGGCTGTTAAGTTAAGAGCTTTTAGAGCCATATTCTTTGTACTTAGTACTTCAGTAATACTTAGTACTTCAGCAATATTTTTAGTACTGGAAGACTGTTTGCAAAAGATCTAACATCATTAATTCTAGCTGACCATCGCGTGTTAAAAAACTTAAGTAGAGACTGCGAAATATCTTTCTTTAAAATCGCTCATCGTTGAGGGCTGCATTTATTAAATTATTCCAAAAAATGTAACCTTATTTGAAAATTATTCAGCAGAATCAATTGAGACTCTGAGCTCCAAATGGGGAATACACAGCATATAGGTTTTCTCTACAAATCCCTCTTTCCGTACTTTTGTTTTCACTTTTGATGCTGCTTTCATTATCATACCACTGTCCTTCGTTCAGTTTGAATTACTAATTCTACATGGCTTGCACATCATTGATAGAGCTCATTTTGGATTTCCGATCATAAATAATGAACTTGTTAACGATGCTAAGCTTGCTTGGCAATTCTTACTTTTTCTGAATGATAACGTAGCAAGGGATCACAGTGACTAATAATTTCTAAAATTCCCAAGAAGTTACCGTTATTAAGTTCATCAACCATATGGCTGTCTCCGCTCAAAACCATGCTCCTTTCCCTTAAAAACAAAATAGTATCCAAAATTCTTTTTAAAATGTGCCTCCATATTTTTGCTTGGCCTTCGTTTTGATCGCAAAATAATTATAAGCTGAAAATTTGTCGTATAATTTGGCTTAAGAATATCCTTAAAGACGACATAGATGAAAACAATTTTACTTAATATTCGTCCTAAATAATCGTCACGATAGGCAATAAAATCGATCTTTTTTGGAGCTCATAGCTAACCAATCTCTTTCAATTTTTTCACCTTTTGGTAAAACTTTGTAAAGATGCGACTTAGAAAGTAATTTATTCAAATGATCACAGGCAAACAATATAGGCATTTACGCATATACCCTCGACGAATCATATTTTCAGTAATTTGTGACTTTTTTATTTTATCTTTTAAACTAACTACCAACATCAAAACCATGGCGAAACCCTGTATCCTTTGTTTATTTTTCTGCTTGCGATGTACAAGTTAAAGGAATCGGGAATTCGAATTTACAAACAGAATCAACTTTTATTGCTGAGAAGCTGAAACTAAAGTTTCAATTTAGAAAACATAACGTGTAATATATTCCCATCTTAGAAATTCAAAGCGCGAATGGTTTGTGTTAATTGTTTTGTTTTTGTAAGAGAAAAATAAATATTTATCATGGGTGGTGCTCAAAAACCAGTTGCTAATACAAGTGGTCAAAACAGGATTAATTCACGTTGTCTTTTCAGGTCCTCCATAAAACAATTATTTTAAATTTCATCTCAATACTTTGATTTTTTGGTTACTGTTAGTTTTTTCAAAATCGTACTTTGCAAAATTGACCGTTTTTTATCGTTTCCATTTGTAATCATATATGTGGCATCTATTATATGACCCATCTTTGAAAAGAGAAACTTCCTATTTAAACCTTGAAGCCTTTAAACCTAAATTAAATAATCGTGTATTTTATTAATGGTAAGAATTTAGTGGAAGATCAAATCCATATATACTTTAGTTTTGGTTAAAAATAGGTTTTTGTCTATATAATATTTTCATTTTGGTTGGAGACCGGGCCCTTATAAAAAGCCGGGCCCGGGGGAAACCCCCCCCCCCCCCCCCCTCTTAACGGGCCTGATTGTTCTACTGTTCATACTACTTTCTCGTTTTGTGAACCTTCTATTTGGTCATAAGTTCGACTATCAAGTTACCTTTTGGCTTGCACTTTAGCTTACATTTATGGCTACATATGTCTGATTGTGATGGTTTGTATCACATCTGATGAAACGACTCCTCCTCCTTGTGTAGTACAACTCTTAAAGATAACATTAAACTACTCAGGTGTAGTTAAAAAATTTTGTTAGAAGTAAAATTAAGACCAAGAAAAATAACTTTTACTACACAATAGAATCTTTGAAACTTTAGATTTAAATATAAATTTTCACATACACTTGAATGAAAAACTTCACAACTTACACTCAACACTTGTAGTTTACCTCAAGCGTTTAAAGTAATGCAGAGAACACCTCTTCCAAACGAAAAAAAAAAAACATAAAACTATCAAGCACAAGCCAAATAACCCTCGAAATCTCAATTATTTGATTTAAATCAAATAAAAAATAAATAATAATATTTTCAAAATGTTTTTATTCTTTCATTTTTGTTATTAAAACAAAAATATGAGAAAGAGCTTTTCATTCATTTTCAGAGTTTCCATTATATTTTGCTTTCAACGTCGTTATTTTTTATGTTCAATTTTTTTTTTTTCGTTTTTAGTTTTTTTTTAACATTAGAAGTACTTAAGAATTTTAGGATTTAAAAAAATATAGGAGTTTATATACATAGACTAAGTAGCTACTATATACTCGTATTCGTATATATACTGGGAATGGAACACAAAAATGGAGTAATAAAATAAAAATTTTCAATATTATGAGATCAAAAGTCTACTACAATTTTCAACCACACTAATATAATAATAATGGTTATAAAACTTGAAGATTATGATGATGCTCGCTTTTAGATTTAAGTGGATTTCACCATAATATCTATAACGTAACGTTAATATATTATAACTATTTTCAATGTAACTTACTGAAGGTGATGCTTTTCTAATAATCACCATCTGTCATGTCATTAATGGTTTGTACGCTATTTTTATTTTCACAGGTTGATTGATATATCCGTTTAGATGTCATTCAAATTCATTAGAGATTTTAACATTTTTTGATTACAAGACGGATTGATAAAATTTTATTAAAATGAAATGAAAAATTTATTTGTGTTTTCAAAAATTGATGAATTTTTAGTAAATTTTATTTTGAAAATAATTTTTTGGATTGATATTTGTCTATTTTGATGTCGAGAGAAACGCTGCTGGCTGAATTTATATTTATTTAAAGTTTTAGTAGAATAACAGATCATTATTGGTTTATAATATGAATAATAATATACGTTTTTCGAAATATGGTTAGTAGATAAACAGGAATTCAATAGTAAAATTTAAATATTTTTAAAATTCGTTTAAACATTTTATTTACATTGTATATAGCAATTTGACTGTTATTTTGTGTGCAAATGTTTATCATTAAATTGAGCAAAATGTGGTTTGACTTTTATGAGGTTGGTTTCGAATTGGTTTGGCATTTTAATTTTCATTGACTTTAACAACTGAACCGATTTAAATATTAAATATTTGTATTAGATAGCGGATAAGACCATAAGATGATATGGGCATAAAAGCCTTAACACTAGTTAGTTAATGTAAAAAAGACAGGAAAATCCAGCATCATAAAATATTTTTACAAATCCAATTTCAATCAACAAATTTTCATGGGCTCAAAGTATTTTTTTTGCAGCAGCTAAATTCTTTAACTGTGAGGCGGTGAAGTGTTAAGATATCACTTTTTAAATTAATTTAAATACAATTTTTAAGAATCTGCTAAAAATATATAGACAGCAGATTGTTTTATTTTAAAACAGCACACAACTGTAAAAATCGACCCAATTTCGATTCCTCCTCTATTGAGAGTAAAAACCATCTAAACAACAACTCCATAAAAACAACTTATACAGTTTCCAATTTCAGTTTTTAATGTTTATCAAAATAAAAAAATTAAAAGGTAAAACATCCAAAGAAACTCCATAAATCAATTTATTATTATATTTTTGACCTGCCTCAATAATAAAAATTGGGTCTTACATATATCACGAGAGAATATGAAACTTTCTTCGAAATTTTCAATGTAAATAAGTTTGCGGTTGTTCAGAATTTATTAAATGTGAAATTGTAGGCGTGTTGGATCTTCGTGTTGGTATGTGTAATGATTTTTGTTTTATGAACAGAAATAGCGCTGATGTTGTTTTGATAGATTCTTATCCAACTGCCTCTGTAACTTGCAGTGGCGAAACGTCGGTATAGACACACTAGACAGTGTCTACCCAAACATAATAAAAATTTGAAACTTTATTTTTATATTGTTCACATAATGTCGACTTAATACTATTTTGTCAAACGTTCAAAGAAAATCATTAAGTTTTAATACAATAGAACAAGAACTAAATTAGAACAAAAACAATTCAGCTATGTTCCTAAAACTTTAATACAAACGTTTCCCAGTTTTATACAAACAAACAGAAATGTTTTTCTCACAGTAAACGTTTCAAATTATGACTACCGTAATAAGCAATAGCAACAACAACAAATTTTCAACTTTTGTTCCTTCTTGGATAGACAGTTTTGTTTATGTCTATTTCTGTTTATATATTTTGTTTCTAAATTTTTTGAGAAACATATTATGGGAAACATTTTTGACAAAATTTGTAATTAGTAGTTAGATGTTTCTTGTGCAATTTTTTGTGTGATTCCAGATTCGATTCCACGACTTCTGAATAACAGGAACAGTTGGAAAAGAAATTTGAATCTTTGATTTTGGATTAATTTTTGAAATATTTTTCGAATTTTGAAAAAAGTTTCAATCTTCTTTGGTTTTGTTATAATTTTTGCAATATTTTTGGCATTTCTGGAAAAGTTTGAATTTTTAATTTTGTTATAATTATATATTGCAATATTTTAAGAGTTCTAGCAAAAGTTTGAATTTTTGATTTTGTTATATTTCTTGCATTAATTTTGGTATTTTGAAAATAGTTTCAATTTTTGATTTTTTAACAATTTTTAGAAAATTTTTGAAATGTTGAAAAAGTTTAAATTTTGGATTTTATTATAATTTTTGGAATATTTTTAGAATTTTGAAAAAGTTTATTTGTACTTTTACAAAGAATTTTATGTTTAATATTCATCGCTCCCCAAAACTTAAAACAATGTTTTTGTTAATCTACAATATCCTTTATCTTTTGCACAAAATATTGTTTCAAAATTTTTAAAATTTTTAATTTTGATTTAGATTTAGATTGAACAATCTTTTTTAAATATTTTACCTGCGGCGAATAAAAAATATAGTATATGATGCACGGATGTAAGTCATCTTAAACTTAATGTGGGTGAAAATCTCGGTTGGCGCTTCAATTCGCAAACTCCACATACGTCCTAATGTACTTTAATTAGTTTCTACTGGCATTAATAAAACTTTTGAATATGTCTACCCTAGTTTCAGGAGCACGCTTCGCCAATGAATTGAGATCATGTGATGGAAATTCTGAATAAATATTGTACGTGAGGGTGATCAATGTTCATTTGAAAGGAAACGAAGATAGAAAAGTCTCGCTAATAAAACATCGCGCATTCCTTTCGATCAAGTCAGTATTTAGTTGCGTCATGAGACAAATATCAAGTCAGTTATGATATTGAAGTTTGCTATTTATTTAATTTTAATGTTCTGAGTTTTTGTAAAAATTGTTTAATAAATCATTTAGTGAATAAAATGAAAAAAAAAAAACAGAAAAATATCTGTTCAGGTGAAGTTATAACGTAACCGTTTACCACCCTTTTTCAACCCAATGGTTACCGTGCTCATTTAATTCTTCGTCATTACATGATTAATGCAAATATTCATAAATTTAATGTAAATCAACATACAACCAAAAGAAAATCAATGTTATTGCTGAGCTCCGGAATATAGGAATGTATTGTAAATTGTAAAATGCATGCCATTTCCTGTTAAAAATATTTTATTTTTAATTATTTCCTTGAATTAGTTGTGGTATAACCTCTCTCCGATGGAATGTTACGTTATCGTGAATAATTAGACTGAATCTAACAATATATGATGTCCAATTAATGAAATTTTTTGCTTTCCGTACAATTGTCAATCTGTTTGTTTTTGAACCAAAAAAATAATTTTTTTTAAACTTAAAAAGCTTATGCTTCTCGCCAACAGGATAAACTACCAAAAAATGTTGCCGCTTATTAGATAAAATGGTCTACTGTTCTAGCGAAGTATAAGAAAACTAAAAAATTTCATCAACATATATTAATTATATTCAGGTTTAGTCAATTTATTTCTCTAGTGATCACTATTGTTGTAATGCTCTAGCCATGCTAGTATTAAATAACAAACTTGAATCGGCGAGAAGAAGCTGACCCGTCTTCATTCTTGTCTATTGAATAAACCTAAAACTAATAAATATATGTTTATGAAAATTTTTTGTTTTCTTATACTTCTCTAGAACAGTAGACCTATTTTGGTTTATCAGCGTAAACATTTTTTGGTAGTTTATCGGTAGTCGTCTTATCTTTTTTTTAGCGACTGAAATGAACAATATCTTCCCCGGTAGATATTACATAAATCATAGTATCAACAAACGTAACTGTGTATTTATTTTACTTTTGTGTAAGCATACAATAAAAGCATATATTTAAAAATAAAGTTACTTGTTTTTCACATTGACCAGTAAAAATTTTCATATAAGAGAAAAGGAAAAAAAATACCTACCCGGGTAGATATTGTTTTCTTACGTAATATCAACTTACATAATATCAACAAACGCGTAATAATATCAAATGTGTATAAATATCATAATATCATTTTGCTTTTGTGTAAGCATACAATAAAAGCATATATTCAAAAATAAAGTTACTTGTTTTTCATATTGACCAGTAAAAATGTTCATATAAAACCCAAGGAAAAAATATCTACCCGGGTAGATATTGTTTTCTTACGTAAAAACAACCATAAAAATCCAAAATAAGTGTTAAAAGGAAGTCTAAAATAATTTTTTCTCAGATTTTGCGAAATCAATTTAAAAATTAGTCACATAGCTGAACAGGCATGATGATGGTTAAAAACTCATAAAGTTATTGAATTACAAAAACCGTGATATCTACCCGGGTAGATATTGTTCACGTGAAGGTTAAACTTAAAAAAGTTAAATTCCCATCAGGAGAATAATAAACTTTTTAAGCTTAAAAAAATAAGATAAGACAAGATAAGATAAGATAAGATAAGATAAGATAAGATAAGATAGGATAAGATAAGATAAGATAAGATAAGATAAGATAAGATAAGATAAGATAAGATAAGATAAGATAAGATAAGATAAGATAAGATAAGATAAGATAAGATAAGATAAGATAAGATAAGATAAGATAAGATAAGATAAGATAAGATAAGATAAGATAAGATAAGATAAGATAAGATAAGATAAGATAAGATAAGATAAGATAAGATAAGATAAGATAAGATAAGATAAGATAAGATAAGATAAGATAAGATAAGATAAGATAAGATAAGATAAGATAAGATAAGATAAGATAAGATAAGATAAGATAAGATAAGATAAGATAAGATAAGATAAGATAAGATAAGATAAGATAAGATAAGATAAGATAAGATAAGATAAGATAAGATAAGATAAGATAAGATAAGATAAGATAAGATAAGATAAGATAAGATAAGATAAGATAAGATAAGATAAGATAAGATAAGATAAGATAAGATAAGATAAGATAAGATAAGATAAGATAAGATAAGATAAGATAAGATAAGATAAGATAAGATAAGATAAGATAAGATAAGATAAGATAAGATAAGATAAGATAAGATAAGATAAGATAAGATAAGATAAGATAAGATAAGATAAGATAAGATAAGATAAGATAAGATAAGATAAGATAAGATAAGATAAGATAAGATAAGATAAGATAAGATAAGATAAGATAAGATAAGATAAGATAAGATAAGATAAGATAAGATAAGATAAGATAAGATAAGATAAGATAAGATAAGATAAGATAAGATAAGATAAGATAAGATAAGATAAGATAAGATAAGATAAGATAAGATAAGATAAGATAAGATAAGATAAGATAAGATAAGATAAGATAAGATAAGATAAGATAAGATAAGATAAGATAAGATAAGATAAGATAAGATAAGATAAGATAAGATAAGATAAGATAAGATAAGATAAGATAAGATAAGATAAGATAAGATAAGATAAGATAAGATAAGATAAGATAAGATAAGATAAGATAAGATAAGATAAGATAAGATAAGATAAGATAAGATAAGATAAGATAAGATAAGATAAGATAAGATAAGATAAGATAAGATAAGATAAGATAAGATAAGATAAGATAAGATAAGATAAGATAAGATAAGATAAGATAAGATAAGATAAGATAAGATAAGATAAGATAAGATAAGATAAGATAAGATAAGATAAGATAAGATAAGATAAGATAAGATAAGATAAGATAAGATAAGATAAGATAAGATAAGATAAGATAAGATAAGATAAGATAAGATAAGATAAGATAAGATAAGATAAGATAAGATAAGATAAGATAAGATAAGATAAGATAAGATAAGATAAGATAAGATAAGATAAGATAAGATAAGATAAGATAAGATAAGATAAGATAAGATAAGATAAGATAAGATAAGATAAGATAAGATAAGATAAGATAAGATAAGATAAGATAAGATAAGATAAGATAAGATAAGATAAGATAAGATAAGATAAGATAAGATAAGATAAGATAAGATAAGATAAGATAAGATAAGATAAGATAAGATAAGATAAGATAAGATAAGATAAGATAAGATAAGATAAGATAAGATAAGATAAGATAAGATAAGATAAGATAAGATAAGATAAGATAAGATAAGATAAGATAAGATAAGATAAGATAAGATAAGATAAGATAAGATAAGATAAGATAAGATAAGATAAGATAAGATAAGATAAGATAAGATAAGATAAGATAAGATAAGATAAGATAAGATAAGATAAGATAAGATAAGATAAGATAAGATAAGATAAGATAAGATAAGATAAGATAAGATAAGATAAGATAAGATAAGATAAGATAAGATAAGATAAGATAAGATAAGATAAGATAAGATAAGATAAGATAAGATAAAATAAAATAAAATAAAATAAAATGAAATAAGATAAGATAAGATAAGATAAGATAAGATAAGATAAGATAAGATAAGATAAGATAAGATAAGATAAGATAAGATAAGATAAGATAAGATAAGATAAGATAAGATAAGATAAGATAAGATAAGATAAGATAAGATAAGATAAGATAAGATAAGATAAGATAAGATAAGATAAGATAAGATAAGATAAGATAAGATAAGATAAGATAAGATAAGATAAGATAAGATTTCGTTCTTAATAAAAACAAAACCAAAAACAATTGATCGTCAAACAATATTCATTTCACTCTAAAATTATTCTAAATGAAAATAAAACCAAGGCGTACATGATGCAATTTTAGCTAGGAGAAAATTCTACTATGAGTTTTATTTTAATCAAAATACTTTCGAGAAAAATAAAATAAATTTGAATAAGGTTGGTCATTTTCCGATTGGTAAAAATGTTAAATACAAAATATCTACATAAGTCTGTTATTTTGTAAGCATATTTAGTCAAGCAATGAAAAACCTCGATGATATTTAAATTTTTAGGCTACTGTTTTTTTTCAGTGCAAATACTATCACGTTAAATTCGCACACTACTTTATGTTAATAAAAAAATTCAACTTAAACAAATATTACTTATCCTGTGTATTTTATAATCTAAGGATTTGATTATTAAACGAGCCTGTTAGTTCATTTATTAAAAACTAAAGGCTGATTTTACGAAAGATATCGACCATAGATCATTTAATTAGCTTCCATGGCACCTTAGAGAAACGCAAGATAAGAATGCTTTGAGACCTGATACTCACGAGCATATTCGTGATTATACATAATTGTAAAATTGTCTGTTTCTAATAACCAATTGCTGACAACTACAATATATTACAGTTGGGATTCATTTGTATTAAAATAATAGAAGATTTATTTTAACTCTATAGTAAAATATAATAATGATAATATAATTTATCACAGTTTTTCTTTGTTCTTATAAATATAAAGAAAAAGAAAATATCTAGACGAATTCCTTTGAGATTCTCATTTTGTATAAGAAACAATGTCATCACATTTGTTATCAAATTTAAATAACAAAAAATCATTTGTAATAAAAATGAAGAAAAATCTTCATACAACGATATAGCTATGTTTGTTGTCTTGTCTATTCAATAGAAAATGTTTAAATTTTATAACTCCTATTCCCAAACCTTGTTATGGATATTTGTTAATCAATCGAATAGAAACTTATAATTAGATTAATTTAGGAATAGGGATGAGAAGTGATTGATGTTGAAACAGTTTTATTATGATTTCAGTTATGACTTTCATTAGCCCTTGAATAACAAAATCGAGTAATATTATCGCAATGCTGATATTTTAATTTCCAATTAAAATGTTCTTTTTTCCTTAATTACAATTTCTAACATAACACCACAACCGAAGTTGTTTTTTTTTCATGATCACAATTAACTTACTTACTTAAACCTAATTGATTACAGTAAGCATAATGACTTTGTACTTATAAGAAGAAAAAAAAAATTTAAAAGACATTAAAATTTGTTTATATAAAAAAATAAAAAACTCAATAAATGGGGAAAATTAAATTTAAAAAAAGTAAATTTATTTTTTTTGCACATTTTCCAGTTTCATTTTATTATTCTTGTTTAAGTGGCGGAAATGGTTGTGATTATTTTATTTTAGATTTTTATTCGAATTTTATTTTTTTTTGCAATTCGAATTTTATTTTTCTTTGTAATGTTTAGCTAAACAACTTAAATCAATAGCTAGAAGAAAAAAACAGAAATTTGATTATTTTTCGACGGAAAATAAAAATGAAAAATGACATTTTTTTGGCATTAGCACAAAGTAATTTTTAATTAATGAATCATGTTTAATGCCAATTAAGTTTGAAACTGTTTTTCTGAAGTTTAGTGCTTAATTTGGTTTTATGACACAATTTTTGTGTTTTTGCCAAAAATCTTGAGCTAAGATGTTTTATGTTTGTTATAAGAAACTCGGGTATTTACCACACAGAGTTGTGGAATATAGATGTATAGGAAAAACGAAAATAACAAATGCAAATAATTTTTGTTCTAAAATCTGAAATCCGGCATGTTCTTAGTTTCGGGAAACTGCATAGAAACGCTATATGGAAGCTTGAAACATCCGGTTAGAGAAACCGTGACATAAAAAACTTAACTTACATTTTTGCTAATAACTCAAAAACTAAACAGCCGATAATTTATTTTGAAATATTTCACGCTTTTTCGATTTTTCTAATTCAAACTCGATTCTATACAAAAAACTTTTGTTTTACTTTATTTTTAAATGTCTATATAACACAGATTTTAACGTTTTCAATTTTTCAGTAGGCATGGACAAATATATTTTATAACTATTTAAAATTTCAAGTTAACAGCACTTATAGTTTGTGAGAAAACTGATTATGTAGAAATTCAGACGGACGTCGAAGTCTCACCAATATGGTACCGTTTTTACTTCTTCAAAGTACGGAACCTTAAAAAACGAAATAACGATAATAATAATAAACAAAAAACTGCAACAGTATATTTATACTAGGGGGTATCCCGTGGGCTCAAACCTTCTCTTTCCTTTCCTTGCACGCCAACACTCTCCTCCTCTTTTCATCCAGCTTTGATATAATATCCATCATAATCCAACCTCTTCTAATCTATTCTGTATGCACCTTCTGCTCAACTAATTTGACAAAAACACATAGTGAGGTAAACTATAAATATTTATTCGAATTATATTTCGAATTGTTTCGCTAGGTAAGCTCAATCACAAATGGATGGAAATAATAATAAAACAAAAATTCTGAAACTTTTGATTTTCCTTATTTTATTTACAGAAAACTAAACTACGCAAAAATAATGATGGAAAACTAATATTATATGATTTTTAGCACTATATCTGTCAAACAAATAATTAATTTTATTATTAAAATGGAAATTATATAAATTTGATTAAACCGGCTAAAAAACAATAGCAATAATTTAAAAAAACTAAATTATCGACAATATAAAATTTAAATGCAGTGAATGGAATTTTTATGTATCAAAAGGAATAAGTTTTATGTCATATAAAAAAAAATAATAAACAAAAACAATAAAATATATATAGGGTCCGCGTTTAATCCTGGACCTTTCTGAGCATTTTAAACTTCATTTTAATATATCTATTATAAATTATTAAATTTATAAAATGTACATTATGACACCCACGGCACCAAAAATATCAAAAGTTTGCAATGTACATTCTTTTAAAAAAAAAACCAAAATCAATATTTTTCTATGCTGTTATGTTCCTTTTATAAAACAATTTTCTGGTTCTGATTCCTGCCGCAATATGTATTCAAAAAAAATTTAAATTGATTTTTAATTGTAATGAAGACGCAATCTTGTAATTAATAACCTCATTATAAATAAAATTTACCAACTTTACTATTTAATGTATAAATTATTCCCCAAAAAATTGTATGTTCTATGAAATTTTCGAAGTTTTAACTTTTTTCATTAAACATACATACTACATATTATCTTATGACTAATTGAAAATCATAAAATTTAAAACAAAAATTTTAAATTACCATTTAAAAAAATTTAATTCCATTCAAAAATAATCAAAAATATTGGGAAAAAAAATATTTATTCCTTCTTAAAAAAATTTAAAAATTGTACAATAATCAGCAACAAAAATGGTGCAACAGAAAAAACAAAAAAATGGAAAAAGAAAACCACAACAAAAATTATAAAAAAACAGAAAAGCCACGAAACATTTCTTCTAAAAAACTGAGAAAAATATTGAGATGTCGTAAAAGTACCCTGATTGCATTCTAAATTTTACTTCGTATTGATGTCACACTGTGCTAAGAGACAATTTAGCAATAACTTAAAAAACTACACTATCGATAAATTTAAATATTGTTAATTGTTCGCAGCGTTTAACTGTGTTTAAATCAGTCTTTTGTGTTGAAAATCTCAATCCGTATAGAAAGAGAACTACATACTCAAATAGTAGTTTTAGTTTTTCCTTATTTTCAGGGGAGTAAATTTATGGAAAATAATTATCGAAAAACCACTTGTATATTATTTTTAGCACTGCATCTCAAAAGTAATTAATTTCCTGGTTAATATCGAAATGATAATAATGGGGGAAAACACAGTAGCAATAACTTTCTAGACTACATTATCGATCAATTTAAAATTCGTAAAACGAAATTTTTATGAATTTAATGTATTTATGAATATAAAAAAACAAAAATATTTATGTTATCTTAAAAAATATTAAATAAAAAAATGTACCACGTCAGGAATTGAACTCTCGACCTATAGTGCCTCAGTCGACCTCGGAACCCATATTTCAATTTGAGCGTTACGCTCGTAGTAGAGGGATTTACTCACGGATATTATATTATGGATGGATTTGAACGAATAAATGATTTAATTTAATTTTATTTTTTTAATGATTTAGAGTAATATTAAAATGATGAGTTTTAGATGATTTTTTCATCTAAAATTATGAGCGAAAAAATATGCTTTGAAAATAACAAAAACAAACACAAAAAACATGTTATATAATTAATTAAAGTAATCTAAAAAATTATTATATTGATTAAAATTTTTCGTGTGCCTTGTTTCTCGACGGTTTACTGATATTAAGAAATTATGAAAAATTGACTATGATTAAAAATAATTACGAGTAGCTTTTCATTTGCAGTGTTGATTTCGATATAAAATTTTACTAGTTTTTGAAAAGTGTATTTAAATGACGTTTTTCCTCTTTCTTTGCAATAGATGCCACTACTAAATCGTCAATAACTGTAGAAAATCTAGGATTTATTATTTAATTCAAAAAGCACTTAATCTGTTCGGCATTTCGAAGATGAAATGGCCTTCAATTTAATCCGTCCCAAAACGAGTTGTTAAAGCAGTTATGTGAATGTTTACGGTAGTTAAGGTCGTAAAATGAAATTTTTTGACTACATCTGTTTCCGAAAAAAAATCTGCATTAATTAATTTAATTTAGCACAACGATTTTTACTGAGACAACGAAAGTAGTCGATTACAACTGTACGTTTTTTTGTTCAGAGTAAATTAACTTCTTGGGTAATTATAGGTGAGTGAACTTTAAGATCTATTTGAGTTTTTTACAATATTTTGTTCTATCGTTTTTTGTAGCCGTTTTTCAATTTCTTTCGCATGTTTATGAGAATATCTCTACCTTATACCAAGCATTGGATTTTTATTGGTTATTTGTATTTCGTGATATACCTCACGAACGAGGTTCGTATTGTAGCCTTTGTTAAGGAACAAATCCTTGTTGTACGTTTTTTAATTAAACCTATAGTATTTAAACTATGAATCACAACACATTATTTATTTATCTAGCGTATGGTTTTTTTGTGACACATTAAAAATTAAACTTAAAACAAGTAGACTTTTCTATGAAATCTCCCCAAAACAAAACATGGAAACACATTAAATGAACTTACAATCGATTTGATTGCGCGGCTTTTAGTAAAAAAGTAAAAAGTATAGGTTGCCGACTGACAGACATACATAATTTTTTTTAGAATCAGTAGGTCCTAAAACGTCAAGAAATGCCAAAAAATGTGGTGGTAAGAATTTCACTTTTAGCCCATGGATGTAATACTTAGGTCTTTCAGACCGAAGAAATTACACTTGATATGTAAACGAGTTGAAAGTGGATAAAAAATTCAATAATTGTAATAATTTTACTGTAAACAATGTTTATTTCTTTTTAAAGAACATATATTTCTTTTTATATTTCGATATTTCATCAATTCGATAAAGTAATCTAATAAGTTTAGTTTAATTATAGTTTTGGTGAGTACTTATTTCGGAGTGTCAGATTCTAAGTCTATTAAAATCTTTAATGTTTGTATTGTTATTTGGCCGATATTGTTCTGAATTGTTAAAATCTGTGTACTATCCTACATTATTATGGATACGGTATTTGTAAAATGTCTATTTGTAATTAATTCATTTTTTGTGACACATAATAAAATCACATTAAATTGGTTTTAATAATAAAAGAGATTTTTTAACCATTAATATTTATTAAAAAATTAAATATAATTCTCAAAATAATGTTTATTTATAAATTTTTTATTCACAGTATTTTTCATTTATTATTCTCAGAAAATTGAAAAATAATAATTCAATTATATAAAATAAATATTCACCTGGTGTTTAAATAACGCTTGCTAATAAATTTGTTAAAATGCTTCTGGTAATCGCAAAAATAGAAGTGATTTTTATATTTGATATTGCTCATAACATCTCCCATACTTAATTCGCTTCCTTTCAGAGCCTTTAGCTTTTAACACCAGATGGCAGCAAATTTATAAAATAAATTGAATGATGAATGCAGCCATTATTTAATAACAATAATCACATTGAATGCATTCATTTAAATATTAATTAAGTGGTGATTCATTGTGAACTGTTAAAGTTTTGACATAATTTAAACTAAAGGTAAGCATAAACAATATATGTAATAAATCACCCAATCCACTAAAAAGGACATTAGAATGAAATTTTATATTTCTTTGAATATGGTTGAAATTTTGGATACTACCTTTTAAAAGTTTACTATTTCATAGTTTATTGCAAGCAAATTTAATTTTTGTCGAATTAATAAATTTATTTTAGTTAAAGTGACATAATGTTTGTCTTAAATACACTGAGCCAAAATTTTACGTTTCCTAAATCTCCAAAATTGGCTATATAATCTGACATATATCATTAAAAGTTTTTGCCTGCAAAGAAGTGTTCATTAATTAATCTTTGTTAC
This sequence comes from Diogma glabrata, assembly GCA_963693315.1. Classification (NCBI taxonomy): domain Eukaryota; kingdom Metazoa; phylum Arthropoda; class Insecta; order Diptera; family Cylindrotomidae; genus Diogma; species Diogma glabrata. Next base: position 192,948,828 of record OY856187.1, on the reverse strand, counting down.
AAAAGGTAAGCATATTTAATTACTGACTAATTATTGTGTCAGGCCAGCAACAAAAAGTGATATATATATGTCCACAGAAAAATTACTTTGACTATAAGTTATGAAACTTTATTTTCAAAAATAGTTCATTAAGGTACCTTGAATTCCACAGATAAAAAAAATTTTATTAATATTTTAATTATAGTTTTTATGTGTTCCGGGTGTGACACATTCTGTTGCGGGCGTGATATTTAATTAAAGTCACACTCGCAACATCTTTTGCAATTGCACACAAATGTAATCTACACAAATTTTATGTAAATTTATGTAAGAATAGTATGCTAGGAAGCATGTAGATGGCAGCACTAACACTTCATTTTGTATTTACATTATAATTAATCAATTATTAAATTTAATAATTAAACAATAATATTATTTTTCAAACAACTTTTTTAACATATATATGTTTTACATTTATGTAAATTATATACTTAACCATGTTTACATTATCGTTTATTTATTTAACACGAAAAAAAAATCAATATTATGAAGACAACAAAAAATGAATCAGGATCATCTTTAAATGCTGCCACTGAAATCTGAATGCAGTTCAATGCATATAAAAAGCGTTGTTACATTAAAGATGTCCAAGTCCAAGAGCGTCATTTTCAGTTCGTTAAAAATAATTTACCAGAAGCTGAAGTTGCTTTACAGGTAGATTTTGCCGAAAATTATTCCACTGTCATACAAGATGCAATCCAAGCCGCTCATTAAGCACATACGCACGCTACTATACTTACTGCCGTTGCCCCATATGCGAAATATGCAGTGTGGAAATATTTGGACACTTTAATTAAAGACATTAAAAAAAAATAGAACCGACTTCAGAAAAAACAAAAGAGGCGCAAAAAAGTGAAAAATAACTCAATTGTTGCTTTTAGAAACAAAAATACGTTACATTTTGATTAATTTAATTTAATTATACCTTACTATAGACAAAAAAATTACGCTATTATACAAAGTTACTACATTAAAATAGTTACTTTTATTTAATTATTATAGTTATTATAGTTGTTATAATAGTTATTATATTTTAAAAGTTATTTGTAGTACAAAACTGTTGGAAATCGGTGCCAAGCCCGAGACATATTAGTCTGTTTTTCGTCAATGTGGTACCGACTTCGAACAGTTTTGTACTACAAATAACTTTTAAAATATAATAACTATTATAACAACTATAATAACTATAATAATTATAATAAAAGTAACTATTTTAATGTAGTAACTTTGTATAATAGCGTAATTTTTTTTGTCTATAGTAGGGTATAATTAAATTAAATTAATCAAAATATAACGTATTTTTGTTTCTAAAAGCAACAATTGAGTTATTTTTCACTTTTTTGTTTTTTCTGAAGTCGGTTCTATTTTTTTTAATGTCTTTAATTAAAGTGTCCAAATATTTCCACACTGCATATTTGGCTCTATTTGGTTCTATTTTAGTTTAGTCATAAGGCAAATGTCGGCTAGAAAGCGTTCTAAAAGTAACAACTTCAAATGTCGGAAAAACTTTCATCAGTGACAATCTATTAATTATGGTTTTGCGATTTTTTGCACAAACGGCATGCATGTTTCCCATGATAGAAAATTATTTACGATAACCTTGACAAGTATAGCATTATAATACTGCCCAAAACATCAAAACAGATTAATATGTTTTGACGAAATCAGCGAAAATGCTCTAAAAATATGGTTTTTTTCTAATTTTCTGAATAACGGTATTTTTCACATCATAGAAAAAATTATTCGACCCTCTGGGAATGAACCGAAATAGTATAAAATTTAAATCATCCACATCTAACGAGCCGTTTTTGAGAAATCGGTGTACATACATAAAAAAAAACCTACAGTGAAACACAGAACCTCCTTCTATTTTGAAGGCGGTTAAAAAGTCCATATTTTAGAATCCCTACATGTTTTTTCCGATGGTTGTGTAGCGCAATTCAAAAATATGTACAATATGTTGTCCATGTCATATATTCAAGAATACTATGACATAAAAATCACATGGTCTTATTTTGCCACATCGCACGGTAAAGGCGCTGTGGATGACGTCGCCGCAGTTGCAAAGAAAATGGTATCGCTAGCTATTCTTCAACGCTCTGCAACAATCAATTCATCATCAGATTTTCCCATGTGTGCAGAAAAAGTTGTTAAAAGTAAAAGTAAATTATTCTCCTGAAGGTTTTTCAAAAGAAGTTGTGAAAATTCTCGATGGACGCTGGGACAAAGTCAAATCAGTACCAAATATACAATCTGTACATCACGTTGTTCCGACTAATGTAGGAACAATTGATGTAGCACTGACAAAAGAAAGTTCATATAACAGAATTTGTTTGTTGCCGCATTCTGATAACAATAAATCTGGTACAAGTGCAGTTGGAGATTTTGTAGTTTTGTCCTCAACTTCAAAGAAAACAAGCGAAAATTTTGTTGGGCAAATAAAACAAATGGATGGTGAGGATATCCAAATATAGTATCTGAAAAAATTCTCAGATAATGTTTATGTTTGGCCAGATCAGGCAGATGTATCCTGGGAGAAACAGAATATCATTATAAAAAAGCTGTTGCCACCGGAAATTATTAGTTCTAGATTAGAGATGAAATTTATTTGACTGATCTGATATTATTAATTTTTTTAATAATATGTAATTATGATATGTTAATTAACTTTTTATAATTTGTTAATTAAAAAATAATCTGTTTTGTAAGTATGTCTATTTCACTGGCCATACATGTCACACCCGCAACGGGCTGTCACACCCCCAACGAAAATTTTGAATATATCCTACACAAGCAATTGAATGGAGTTAGTAATTTAATTTATTCATAGATTAATTGTTTAAGTATTACTATCCAACATAAAAAATAACCAGTTCACAAAGTTGTTATAATAAGAGAAAGATTATAATAAGATTATAATAAGAGTCTAAAATATTTTAGCTGATGGGAAATTTAGTTCGTGTAAATGTCACACCCGCAATTTTGGATTGGGCGAAATGATGTTAAATTAAATTAAATTAAAATTAAATATTTTCGTTTCAGGAAGTTCATTTTGTTCAAGCTTGAACATAATCCGGCCCGTTGACCATCGTGAACGGTCTGTCAACCATCTATAGGTAATTTACAAATCTTCGTGATAGATCGTTTAATAATACTAGATGCTGTTTTTATAGTGACTACTCTCGTCATTCTTTTGCTATCGGAATGATTTTCGATTATCCTGTAATGTTATTTGTACAAGTACATATATATAGGTACAGTTGTATTCAACTTGTTGTACCAACAGTGTTTGTGGTTCCTTACCTGTGGATGGTTCTCAATAATTATTGATTAAAACACTTTAGATTCACTTAGTTAACTATAAATAACATTAACTATTAATATTAGTTTTATTATTATTTTTATAGAAAAAGTTACAACTTAAACAACTTAAGGATTTATTAGAATTAATTGAATCACTGATTAGATTTCGGACAACTTAAATTTACACTTTAAAACTAAACTAACTGTACTTCTTCGAAAACAAAAAATCAACTCCCCTAAAAAACTAAAAACCAATTATTTATAATATTTTATTTACCCAAAATCAACAAAAACTCAACAAAAATTGATGTATGCAATTTTTGCATAGTTAACAATTTAACGAATTTAATTATTTATACAATTTTGTTGATTTTGGATAATTTAAATTTTTAAGTAATTTCTTAACCTATATTGTTACTGCTAACTTAACTTAACCTATATTGTTAATTTTGTTGATTTTGGATAATTTAAATTTTTAAGTAATTTCTTAACCTATATTGTTACTGCTAACTTAACTTAACCTATATTGTTAATTTTATAGTATAAACCAAAGGAGATTTATACAACATTCCTCCGCCCTCCGAAAGAACCTATCAACAATTTTTTATGTTTACATAATAACTTATAATGTGAACATAAAGTGAACATAAAGTGAACATAAAGTGAACAACCTTGCGAGGGTTGTTTTTAAAATTAAATTTTCATTAAAACTATCTATTTAATACTTTTATTTTTATTTATTACTTTCCTTCATAAAATTAATTAAATATATTTATACTTGTATAAATTTCTTAAAATTTACCATCGACTGGTTATATTATTTTAATTTTAAAATATACGTTTAAAATTAATTAAGCAATACAATATATATGTATAATTATATTAATAATTAAAATTTAATTTTAGCTTTATTTTGTTCTATATGTATTTGTAAAATAGTTAGCATAGCAAAATTAATAGCAAAACTATAATCACTATAGTTCATTTTATTATTATTACTTTTATTTTTATCGTAAATAAAATGTAATATATTGTAATTAACTTCGTCCAGAATGGGTTAATTTTATTTACTCATTCATGAATTAAAAGTTAACTCCTTTTTCAATCTTTTACTTGTATTGCAAATTGTATTGCATAAATTAATGTAAATTAAATTTGTTATACAAATGTTTACATTAATGAATTAAAAGGAGTTACCTAATACATTTTGCATAAATTAAATTTGAGCTCGCTAATACAAATGCAAGTATGAATGAAAACAGGTGTGACCATGGAAGAACATCTGTCGAAGGTAGTGGAAGAAAACCAAAGAAATTGGGATAAGGATCTTCCGTTATTCTTGATGGCCTATCGTAGCGCAGTGCACGATACGACATGTGAAACGCCAGCGAATATCATGTTCGGAAGAGAACTACATCTTCCTAGTGACATCGAGTTTGGCATCCCTGGAGGTCTGGTATCCACGAAAACAGATTATGTGTGACAACTAAGGGAGAAGATGAATAAAATCCATCAGCAGGTTCGAGACCACATTAAGATTGCCAGTGACAAAATGAAAACCAGGTACGACATCAATGCAAATAGTGGCGGTTTTCAAGAAGGAGAATTGGTATGGCTATACAACCCCAGAAGAACTAAGGGAAGATCACCCAAGCTGCAGCCAGATTGGGAAGGCCCATATAAAATAATCAAACGAATTAATGATGTCATCTACCGCATACAAAAGGGACCCCGTACCAAGATGAAAGTGATACATCTGCAAAGGTTGGCACCGTACCAAGGTAACAGCACCAATGCGATATCTGATATTGTTCGGGACGAACAAAGCTAAATGGAGGGCAATGTAATAAACTTCGTCCAGAATGGGTTAATTTTATTTACTCATTCATGAATTAAAAGTTAACTCCTTTTTCAATCTTTTACTTGTATTGCAAATTGTATTGCATAAATTAATGTAAATTAAATTTGTTATACAAATGTTTACATTAATGAATTAAAAGGAGTTACCTAATACATTTTGCATAAATTAAATTTGAGTTCGCTAATACAAATGCAAGTATGAATGAAAACAGGTGTGGCCTATTCAAGATGTACAGACTACGTAGTTTTGATTTCTAGTGGATTATAGAAGTTTCGATTTATTTATTTTTCGATATAAATAAGCAAACAAAAATATCAGATAGTCAGTTTTAATTTTGCAATTAAAAGTGTTATTAAATATTCGCAAGTATAAGGAATAATCGGTGGTACTTGAGCCTGGGTACTAATAGTAAAAGAATTTGAACTTAGTGGAATAGTAAATACAGATTTTACGATTCCGAATATTATTGATTCAAATTGTGGAAAAGCGGTGAAGTTCATCGTGCATAAATTGGAGACCCTGGAATTCATTGTAATTAAAATTAGGAAGTTGCTGTAACTGGTTGATAAATAAAGTTTGGGATTTTGTTAACTAAAGATCTGTCTTTTTACAGTCATATTTGCTCAATAATCTAAAAGAACCAACGAAGAGTCGTTGCAATATTATAAAAACTTTAAATTTTTGATTAAACATAATTATGCAAGATACTTTATTAAATATTCACTATTTAAGATACTTTTATAATTAAAATTTTATTTTCGGTGTAATTTAATCATAAAATTTTATATATAAATTGAATTTATTGAGATAAAAAATTTATATTTTTTTTTTTTTTTTTTTTTTTTTTTTTTTTTTTTGTTTGTTTGTTCATTATGTTAACATAATTAATTTTATATAACATTAAGTGAACACCCTTTCGAGGATTGTTCTTAAAATTAAATTTTCCTTAAAATGAACTATTTATAACTTTTATTAAAAACTAATGGAATGAACGAGCTAACAGAGTTATCGACTACTAACAAAACAATGACCTTAATTGTGTTTGAAATTACATAATATTAATTAATTTAAAATGAAACCAAAACTTTACCCTATATATTTTATTAACAAAAAGTTTTTATGCATTTTTATTTTTAAATTTGTTTCCTATAAATATATGAAATTTTTAAGTTAAACTTTAAAATTATCTACTTAACTAATTTTTCCAAGTTCTCACTGATTTCTTGTAGAGTCTCTCTGGTCTTATTTCCAAAGAGCTCAATATTTTCCGTGACATTTGTGATTTTATTTTTATGTTTATTAAATCTAAACTTAAAATTGAACAATATTAAAACTAAAATGATTATTATAACAATAATGCCAATTGAGACAGAATAGTGAACCTTTGAATGTATCTCCTGTGATTTAAATTTGTTTTCTAAATCTAGCTGAGTTAACCGTGTCTGAAGAAGTTTAAAGTCATTTTCGTATATAGAAAGGTCTGTTAAATTTAGCTTATTAATTTCTAATATTTTTGGCTCAGCTGGTATGTGTATGTCGTTGGTCATCGTTGGAATATTTTTAATTGTTGCCAAAAAACTGTCAGTATGTACTATTTTAGGTTGCGTAATTTGTGTTTCTTGGAGGGTTCTTTTAGGGGGTATTATAAAGTCATCGGTTATAATACTGCATTCGTTAATAATTTTTAATATGCCCTGGTTTTGTAGCACCATTCTATTTTCCGTTCCTTCACAGTTTAATACGATAGTTAGATTAGGATATGCGATATATAGCCATTTATTCAAATCATGCATTTGTTCTAGTTTATTTTGTCGGTTTGGGTATGGTATTACAGGGCAGTATGTTTTCCTTTCAAACGGATTGTGCAGTAAGTTTTGTAAGCAGTCTTTGCTGTTTTCCTTCCTGTATCCATTTTTAAGAATACATAAATGTCTATGTTCCGTAAAATTTACAGTCAGTTCTTTACAGTTACGTAGTTCGCTTTCGGTTGTTGTTACATATAATTGTTTTGGTCTGTTGACTGCAATAAAATTTTCTTTGATTTTGTAAACTAAAAAGGTGTCATTAACCCGCATGGGTAAAGTATATATTTTGTGAATTTCAAATTGGTCTTTTTCTGGTAAAGGGATCTCTATCTTAACAATAATTTCGCTAGAACCTTCTACGGTTTCTATTTCCACTATTTGTGGTAAATGTGAAATATTTACTATATCTTCGTCAAATGTACAACTAGCTTTCATTCGCGTCAAAATTTGTCTTGTATTATCAACTCCGAGTACCAAGGGATGTAAATCCGTAAAAATAATTTGTTCTTTTTGTAATTCTATATGCTTTGTTACTATATAAGAGCTTAAATAAGATATTTTCTTATTCACTTGGTTTCTGACGAATATGTCATGTGATTTATGGTTGTTATCGAGTACCATTCCTCTAAGAGAAATTATGTCGTTGTGAACATTGTTTATGTCTTCTTTTAAGGCTTGTGTAACGTTAGCAAACAAGTTGAAATGGGATGTAGTTATTGTCACCTGCTGTTTCATTAACTCGATAGTCTTATTTGTATTTTCATTTAAATCTCTTAGGTTCGCGTATATTTTGTCTGCGTCTCGTGCATCCATTGTTCCAATTAGTCTGTTTGTTAGATATCCGAGCTCGTCTATAAGTCCTCTTCTTTGTCTTAAATTTGTAGGGAAAATGGTTTTTGACACATCTTTTTTACTTAATCTGAACCGTTTCTTATCTACATTTTGATTGGTGGGTACATAGATTTGAGAGTTTACATTAATTTCTTTGATAAAAGCTAGACATTCATTTATTTCATCTTTGTATGGGTACAGTTTGCAAACCGTTTTCATTTGTTGGGTAGCTAATTCGATTAAGTGAGACAATTCATTAAAGTTCCTAATACTAATTGTTGTAAACACCGTCCATTTCCTTGTGTAAAATGAAGCTGTTCCTACTCGTTCGAATAATGCCCCGGTATCTGCAACTGGTTTAATCTCATACCCTTTACAGGCTAGTGATCCCCAAAGGAATAATAAAACTATTGCGCTTGTATGCATTTTTGTTTTTTCCAGAGTATAAAAGTAAGAGTTTATTGTTTTCTACTATTTTAATTTCCTGTTTTAACCGAAAAAAAAATAACATGATAAAAATATAATTTAGTGTTAAAATTTTAGATGGATAATTTAATGGAACAAAGATGTAAAAATCATTAAATAGTACTATTCTTTGTTTGATAGAATGTGACTGTATAATTTTAAGCGATTGTTGTGGAGCGTTTTCTGTTTGTTACCTATTTCTACCGTGGTGTTGGTCTGGCTATTGATTTTGGATACTGTATATGGACCTTGCCATGCACATGTTAAACCTTTATGTTTAGCTTCGTTTTTGATTAAAACTTGATCTCCTATCTTGAACTCGACTGGGTTGGTTTTTTTATCATAATACGTCTTTGCAAGTTCTTTTGACTTTTTTAAATTTTCCCTGGCTATTAAATGTGTTTTTTGTAGTTTATGTTTAAGTTCTAAAAAATAATCGTCTGCATTATACAGAGGAGCTGGTGCTTTTTTTAAATTTGATGGCATGTCAGCTGTGAACCCGAATAAACAATCCATAGGCGTTAATTTCGTACCGCTGTGAATGGTATTGTTGTGGACATGTACCGCTTGGCGTAGCCACATGTCCCATTGCTCAGGATGTTCATCAACAAAACATCTTAAATAATCTTTTAGTGGGCGATGAGTGCGTTCTAAAGAACCATTGGTTTGAGGGTGATAAGGGCTGGTTTGGAGTTTTTTGATTTTTAATAATTTGCATACCTTTTTAAAAACTTCACTTGTAAAGTTTGACCCTTGGTCGGTCAGTAGTTGTTTTGGTATTCTATACCTGCTAATAATTTCATCGTAAAATACACGCGCCACTGTAGCTGCTTCTTGATTAGGTAGAGCGTAGCAATCAGTAAATTTTGTGAGATCATCTTGGAACGTTAGAATATACATATTACCGCTAATAGTACGAGGTAATGGACCTACAATATCTAAATATATTTTGTCGAATGGTTTTGTTGGTGTGTCTGTCAATATCATTGGCATTTTATTGTACCGTACGGTTTTGACTTTTTGGCATATTTTGCATTGTTTGATATATTTGATAATGTCAGTTAACATATTTTTCCACTGGTATTGTCTTCTGATACGGTGGTAGGTTTTAAAAACACCTTGATGTCCTCCAAGTGGTAAGTCATAGAAGTCTTTCATAACTTGATCTATTTCTGTTCTTTCAGTTAGCCATTCTTCTTCACCATTGCTTAGTTCATCGTCATTGGATGTTATATCTGCATGGTTTTGAACTTTATTTTCTACTTCTAGATTTTCGTTAGTGTTATTATTACTATGTGTTACTGTAGCGTTACTCTCATTACAATTTTGAACTTCAATTCGTGTTTGTAAAGGATGTGTATTATCTATTGTATTGTTTATTTGTTTGGCCTGATTTCTCGTAATCACTAGACATTGTGGAGTATTGTTTTCGTTATCTTCATATGGAAGTCTACTGAGCGCATCCGCGTTGGCATTTAACTTCCCAGGTTTATACTCTATTTTATAGTCGAATTCTGAAAGCTTATTGTGAAAACGGACTAGTCTACATGTTGGATCTTTGACATTAAATACACCTTTAAGAGGTTTATGATCCGTATATACGGTAAATTGTCGCCCGTATAAGTAGCAACGAAAATTTTTTGTAGCCCAGACAATAGCCAATAGCTCTTTTTCAATAACTGAATAATTTTTTTCAGCTTTATTTAAACTTCTACTTGCATAGGCGATTGGTCTTTCTTCTCCTGGTTTACCTTGGGATAACACGGCTCCTAACGCTTCACTACTAGCGTCTGTGGTTAATATAAAAGGTTTATTGAAATCGGGGTATATTAGTACCGTATCTGAGGTTAATTTTTCTTTTAATAAATCAAAAGATGTTTGACATGCTTCAGTCCATATAAATTTTATATTTTTTTGTAATAACTTATTAATAGGTGCTGCTATTCTAGAGAAGTCTTTAATAAATTTCCTATAATAGTTTGCTAATCCTAAAAATGATTGAACTTGCTTAATTGTTTTGGGAATCGGGAAGTTTAAAATTGAATCCGTTTTTAAATCATCTTTTCTCACAAATTCTTCGCTGCACTTATGACCTAAATAAATAATTTCTTTTTTAAGGAAGTGACATTTATCGATTTGTAATTTTAAGTTAAACCTTCTAAGTCGATCGAACACACTGATAACTTTACGATTATGATCTTCTAGATTTTTACCGTATATAACTATATCATCTAAATACACATAACACTCAATGCCTTGCAAACCCGTTAAGACGTGATTTATAGCTCTTTGAAAAGTGGCAGGGGCTCCTTTCAATCCAAATGGCATTCTGTTAAATTCAAAATGTCCTAAAGTACTACTGAAAGCCGTTTTTTCTCTATCCTTAGGTTCAACTAGTATCTGATGATATCCGCTAGCTAGATCAAGGGTGGTGAAATATCTAGAGTGACCAAGTTGGTCCAAAATTTCTTCTATGCGCGGAAGGGGAAATGCATCACCTATTGTTATCAGATTAAGCTTCCTAAAATCAACAACCACTCGAAATCGTTTATTGCCGGACTTATCAGGACGTTTTGAAACAATAAGCAAAGGAGCATTGTAAGGACTCTTATTATGAACTATTATATTATTTTCGAGCATTTCCGAAATTTGTTTATTTATTTCTTCCTGTTGTGTTTGTGGAATTCTATACATTTTTTGGTTGATAGGGGCTTTATCTGGTAACGTGGGTATTGTATGTGTTATTGCTGATGAATAAGAAATTTTATCTCCTTCTAAGTGAAATAAGTCTTGATGATTTACTATTAATTGTACAATAGAGTCTCTTTCTTCTTTATTGAGATCATTATCTAGATTAAGATTATTTAAAATTCTATTTATTCTATCACTATTTCTATTGCAATCTAAATTTTCTGATATTTCTGGTATTTCAAAAAAGTTATCCGAACTATCATATTCTGGCACATAATTTTCTAAATCTACTTCAAAATTATTTATATTTATTACACTTATGGGTACTACATTGTTTTGTATTTTAGCAACCACATTAGAGGTGTATACACCTGGTAACACTTCTTTAGAGAAACAAACGACTTCTTTATCATTATCGTCATTGATTTTAAAATACAATATTTTTTTTGATCGTGGTGGAATTGTTTTTATTTGAGTAGCAACGATATTTGGTAGAATAGATGAGTTTGAATTATCCTTAACTAACGCTTTGTTATTTTCTATTTGAACATTTTTGTAACTTGTACTGAGGATTTCTCTGAAACTGCCTCTATGATGTATCTGATTCGAATTTGTTATCCCATCATTTCGAATGATTCTAGGATTGGTTAAATTCTCGCTACTAGGCCCTGATACATTCGGTACTACTTTGTTCAATTCAACTAACGGTTGTTTTTCGTTAAGGTGTCCAATCTGATTATCTACCACTTGACTTGCTCTGAGTCTATCAAGTTGTCGATTTGGTACTGTTTTGAATTCATTGTTACAAATAGCTTTGATAGCCGTACTATCATTTAGTTCCGATTTATTATTTTTTTCAATTTCTCCTACACTTCGTGGTTTGCATGAAAAGGGGAAAATTACTTGATTTTGATTCCTTGTGCTTAATACTATTAGTTTATTGCTAACAAAATCTACTATTGAATTTCGAGCTAAACATCTCGTCCTAAAATACCATCACTTTGAAAATTCATATCCTCAATTACATGAAACTTAATTGGTAGTAAATTATTTGAAATTGCGCCTATTACTGTACCTAATGTATAATTTGTTTGATTGTGAATACCTCTAATAATTGCTTTTTCTGTAGTATTTAAAATATGTTTTTGGTTTATACTGGATCTTTTAATTAAAGAAACTTCAGCTCCAGTGTCAATCAAAAGTGTAGTAATTATATTTTTTCCTATATCTAAATTAACACTAATTTCTGGACAGTTGCCAGTTGATTTAGTAGCATCATATATGCTTAAGTTAAAATTTTAATGCTCCCGATTATTTAGGTATTTGTTTGGGCTTTGAATTGTGGGTTGCAATTCAGCCCTAGTTAGTTTAAATCATTATTAATATTTTCAGGTGGTTGTTCATTGGAATTTGTATAATTTGAGGAGGTGAATGTTTTAATTTGTTGGGTGTTTGGAGTTTCGTAATACTGAACATGTTTTGGTGCGTATGAGATGCGGGGACCTGAATTACTTAAATTTGGAACTTGAGTACGAATTGTATGTGGAATCTGTTGGTACTGAAAATTTCGTTGTCCTTGCGGATTTTGGTTATGTGTGTAATTTACTGGGTTATTAAATTGTAAATTACTTGGCAAATTCCAGTTGTTAGCTGGCCTATATTGGATACTATGCGGTATCTGTGGTTGATTATAGTGCATAGCGTTGAAATACGTATTTTGTTGAGGGACTAAATTACGAAAAGTTTGAGAATTTGTAGGCTGGAGTAACTGTTCTTGGTAACTAGTTTGTTGGGCTAAATTCGATCGTAATCTTTTTCGACAGTCTGTTAATGTATGTCCGTAGTTTTTACAATATCTACAACTAATATCATTTCTCGGCAAGGTGTTGGAAAACTGTTGTAAATTAGGTTGATTTGCATTATATGAATTTGTGGTTGTATTATATATTTCTGTGTTAGTATGTATGTTTCGGTTTGGCTGTAAACTCTAACTGCATATTATTGAATTTTTCCAGTTCTATTGCGTATTCTAACACTGTTTCAAATTCCGTTTCCGCTAATGAAATTTGAAGAGCTACTTCTCGTTCTCTTAAACCAAGTTTAAAACATTTTATGGCCTGCTTTTTGAGTTCGTGCAACCCGGCAGAACAACTATCACTATAACCACATTTTAAAAGTAAAGCCTTTGCTTTTCTTAATAATCTGTTGATTTTATCTCCGAATTCGGTAACAGATTCGTGGGTACTTTGAACCATTAACCCCATTTTCCCATACAACTCAAAATAGCTAGAGTCTTTTAGTCCTCGGGAAAGATATTTATAAAGTTCTTTCAAACTTGTGAAATTAATACCACTTATAAGTTTCAGGGCGTTGCCCGACAACCGTGTCCTAACTGACTGTAAAAACTGGGCTCTGTATGCGTTTGGTAGGGTGTGGTACGCGCGATCTCATTCATGCTTAAAATTAAAAAATTCGTCTTCCAGTCCATCATGCATTTCACCATTGTATTTTGGTATATTTTTAACTCTGGTTGTTATCATATTGTACTCTTCGTCTAATTTATTATTAAAACTAGGTACATCGGTTCCACTATTCGTCATTTTTAAATTTTTCGCGTCTTTTAATTTATTGTTCAAATTTCCGAGGGCAGCAATTTCCGAATCTACCCTTTCTCTTAAATCTATATCTTCGTCCAGAGCTACCGACTCCAGATTAAGATTCTCTAAACTATTTGTTTTCTTTTTTATAACGGCTTCGTGTGATAAATCGCGTACAATTTCGAATTCGTTATTTAATATATTTAAAGTAGAATTTGATGGCTTACCTTCTGAAATTTTGTGTGCTGCTTTATTTTTTCGACGGTCGTCAATAGCTGAACTACAGGATAGATTTCGTTGTCTAGTAGCTGAACTGCTTGCTTGCTCCGTTTTACTAGACTCTGACATTTGTTAAATAAAAGTATTAAGCTGCTTTCAGATTTTTGTATATCGTCAATAGCTACACTGAGATAGATAGATTCCTAGTCTCTTGAAGATTTCTTGTCAGTAAAATTTCTTTGTGGTAATTGACAGCTTTTTCTAGCTCCGGAACGTTTATTTCAATTGTATAATATTTTGTACTTGTACTTTTGACTGATGACTTGATACTTTTGAATTTTGATAACTGTATGTTATGTAACTTTAAAAACTGTATTTTGAACTTTTAGCTTGTTCTTAAAAATTGTTTATAAATTTTTACTATCACCCACTTAACAATTATTTTATTTTATTATAGAATTATTAAACTTATTATTTTGGTTTTAGTTCGAACCACTTTAAAACCACAGGTTAATACCGGCCGCGCCAAATTGTAATGTTATTTGTACAAGTACATATATATAGGTACAGTTGTATTCAACTTGTTGTACCAACAGTGTTTGTGGTTCCTTACCTGTGGATGGTTCTCAATAATTATTGATTAAAACACTTTAGATTCACTTAGTTAACTATAAATAACATTAACTATTAATATTAGTTTTATTATTATTTTTATAGAAAAAGTTACAACTTAAACAACTTAAGGATTTATTCGAATTAATTGAATCACTGATTAGATTTCGGACAACTTAAATTTACACTTTAAAACTAAACTAACTGTACTTCTTCGAAAACAAAAAATCAACTCCCCTAAAAAACTAAAAACCAATTATTTATAATATTTTATTTACCCAAAATCAACAAAAACTCAACAAAAATTGATGTATGCAATTTTTGCATAGTTAACAATTTAACGAATTTAATTATTTATACAATTTTGTTGATTTTGGATAATTTAAATTTTTAAGTAATTTCTTAACCTATATTGTTACTGCTAACTTAACTTAACCTATATTGTTAATTTTGTTGATTTTGGATAATTTAAATTTTTAAGTAATTTCTTAACCTATATTGTTACTGCTAACTTAACTTAACCTATATTGTTAATTTTATAGTATAAACCAAAGGAGATTTATACAACAACCCGTCCCATAGCCCATTTACAGGGAGGTAGGTTGTCTTCTTTGATTAACACTAAATCGCCTATTTTAATATTTTCTTCACAGGTCTTCTATTTGTTTCTTTGCTGCAAGTCTTTGAGATACTCTTTATGGAATCGTTTCCAAAACTTTGTGTCCGCTGCTGTATTTGCTGACATCGGGATAATCGGGATTTAGAGACATCATTCAAGTTATGCTCAGGCACTAATGACATAAACGATGTTATTAGAAAGTGTGCAGGTGTCAACGGTGTAAAAAATTCATCATCTTCAGATGCAGGGCAGAGTGGCCGGGAGTTCAATATACCTTCAATTTGGCAAAGTAATGTGAACATTTCTTCATATTTCAGATGAAAATTTCCGGTTACCCTATTGAGATGGGTTTTAACCGACTGCACAGCAAATACCCATAATCCGCCGAAGTGAGGAACAATGAGGGTATATGATGCCAGTTTATTTGGTTGGTTGCACAAAATTCTGAATTAACTGAATCGTTTATTTTTGATTTATTAAATTCAAATATCTCTTTTAGTTGTCTGATGGCTCCAACAAAATTGGTGCCATTATCGAAGTAAATCTCGCTCGGGACGTTTCTTCTTGCCAAAAATCGTTTCAATGCCGTAAGGAAATCTTCGGTAGTGAATTCTGTGACTGTTTCAATATGTATCGCTTTGGGGACCATACATACGAATATTGTGATGTATCCTTTAATCATCTTTGCTCCCAGATCTCTCTTACTGGCCAATAGGATTGGGCCAGCATAATCCATACTGCACTTTGCAAATAGTCTGGCTGGCGTCATACAGACGGCTGGAAGTTCTCCCATAAGCTGCTTCGTTGTTTTCGCTTTATTTGTGAAACACTGAATGCACTTTTTTACTACGTTTCTTATGATAGCTCTGCCTTTCACGATTCAATATACTTGACAGATTAGATGGGATGTATGGGATGGGCCAGGATGAAGATATTTTAAATAGAAGAATAAAATTATCATCCTACTCAGGATATGGGAATTATGTAGAATAATCGGGTGTTTAAAATCATATGGGTAAGTGGAGTTATTTAGTCTTCCACCTACGCATATTTTGCCATTATCATCCGAAAATGGAGCGAATGATAATATTTTATTGCTTACAGGTAGCTCTTTATCTTTCATGAGTGCTCGTATTGCGGTTGAATATTCTTGGCGTTGCACCCATTTAATTCTTTTATCTGTGGCGTTGGTAATTTCCTTGAGCGTTATACCTTCATTTTGACGTAAGTTCTTATTTTTTCTCGCATTTTTAATAAATTTGAGTATATAGCGTATAATATGAATTGATTTGGTGAAAGAAAACGTCTTGCTTAGAACAGCTGCATATATTTCGCTACCATCATCCATATAAATTGTGTGGTGTACAACAGTGGTAATGAGTTGTTTTTTTTCTTTATTTCACAAATTGTGTCGTCGTAGTACACATCAAGCTTTAAAGTTGGCCACAATGATTCTCGTTCAGTTAGCCACGGCGGAAATACACCTCTAGATAAGTAGTCGAATGGATTACTTTCTGATTTCACGTGATGCCAATGACGTCTTGGTAGCAACTACTGAAATTGAGATACGCGATTCGCTACGATTGTTTTCCATTTAGAGAGGTGGTCAGATAACCACGCTAAGACAATAGTTGAATCTGTCCAACTATAGTCAGGCACATCATCAGATAATGTATTCTTCACTTCGGTTATTAATTTCGCTAAAAGGTGCGCCCACACAATTCCAATCTTGGAAGTGAGATTTGCTTTATCGGAGCCACCTTGGTTTTTGATGTCATGAGCTTTATTTGCACATCTCTATTCTAATCTATGAAACGACTGTATATTACGGCTGCATAAGTGCGCTTACCAACGTCACAGAACCCGTGGATCTGCATATCATCTTTTTTATGTATTGAATTATTTTGAGCTGTTCGAGCAGTGATAATTCTTCTTTTAACCGATTCCACACTATCGTGATATCGTCTGGCAGTTCGTCGTCCCATTTCGATTTCCTTAGCCACATCTTCTGAAACAGGATTTAAGTCATAATGATTGATGGTGATAATAAGCCAAGGGGATCAAAAACCTTGGAAGCGTTTGATAATAATGATCGCTTGGTCGATATGGCTTGCTCAGGAAAATTGAATTTGAAAGATAATTGATCCCTATTGGAATCCCACTGTAGACCTAATATTTTAGTTGTTGCATTTGGTTCTCGTATAGGTACCATCAACTCTTCCTTTATGCTAGGCTGGTCCGATAACTCAATCGCGTTTGATACCCATTTTTGTAAACTAACACCTCTCAATTGTAATGCAAATTTTAATTTTTCTTTTAGGAATTCGGCTTCTTCAATGGTATCCGTACCGGACAGGCAGTTATCTTTATAAAATTTGTTAAGGATTTCATCCTCTATGACTGGAAAATCTTTCTGGAAATCGAAAACTGTTTGATGTAAAGATCGAATGGCTAGAAAAGCTGAACTGGCCATTCCAAACGTCACGATGCTTAGTTTATAATGTGCGAGTGACTCGCTTACATTTTGTCTCTACAATATGCGTTGATAATCTTGATCCTCTGGGGCTATCATATCTTGCCGATACATTTTCTCAATGTCAGCCGTAAGCGCAATTTTATTGTATCGGAATTACATTAGCGTAGTCCATAATGATGGCTGAGTTGTTGGATCAATCATGAGTATATCGTGTATTAAATTTCCGTTTGTAGTTTTACTGGACCCATCGAACACAATACGCAGCCCTGTTGTGGTGCTCTCCTCCTCTGTGACGGCGTGATGTGGTACTTAGTAGGTGGTCTGTGTTTTATCAAAGGAAACTTCACCTGGAATCTCGATTAAATGCCCCAATTTAATGTACTCTTAAATGATGTTGGTGTACTCTTACTTTAATTCGAGCTTGTGATTAAGTTTTTTCTCTTAATCAAAAAATCGCTTCTTCACAACTGCCAATGAATTCCCTAATGTGGGATATAATTTTTTAAAAGGTAAGTTAACAACTTATTTACCAGTAATATCTCGTGCTAAATTTGATTTAAAATGTTGTTCACATAAGATCTCCTAATTAGTAAAAAGTTTGTATACAGGAAATTCTTCAATTTCCCAGAATCTTTGGAGAGTAGCATCGACGTCCAGACCAATGTAAAAACTCAAACTAGTTGATGATTTTTCGGAATTTTTTACTTTACCCGATAAAATCCACCCAAACTATGAATTCTGCGCTATTAAATTGTCTTCTAAATCATCCAAAAAACCATCTCGCCACACGTTAAAGAAGCCGTTTGCTTCTAATAATAATATATATTACTCCGAGTTTGTTAAAATGCGGATCTACTAATATCAACTTATGAATCTTTGCAAAATTGTTTGCATTTATTTCACAGGTGGGTAGACAATTGGTAAGTTTGGAAAGTATTAAGACATCTACATCTAGCGCAGCATTAGCATATAGTGATATAGTTTTGAGAGTCATTGCACCTTTTGTCGATTCAGCGCCAGGTGTCAACCCTTTAATTAGAATTTTCGCATTGGTGAGTGGTAATGCAAAGCGTTGAGCGCATGATTCTGATATAAACGATGCCTGTACTCCTTAATCTAATAGTATTCGACATCTCTGGTATTGATTGGATGAGTCAAGAACCCTGATGATGGCTGTTGGCAGTAGAGCCGTAAATTGCTTGATAGTAGAAGCATGTGAGACGTTATCCGATTCATCACTGATCATTGTTGTTTGTTGTAAAGTTGGCGGAAAAGTAATTGTGCTTAACGTTGCGGTGCTTGTTGGTGTTTGTAAATCTTGATAGAATGTTGTATGATGTTTTGCCTTACATATTCCACATCTAAATCTTGAATGGCAATTTTGCGATCGATGATTTTTGAACAAACATATGAAGCATAATTTATTTTCGGCTACGAAACCTCTTCTGTCATTTACAGAAAGCTGAAGAAACTCTTCACAATTGCGCAGGTAATGGTTTTTACAACACTTTACACAGCTCATGGATTGGATATCTGCATGCATCACTTTCATGTTTGAATTATGGGATTGGCGATGTACGACTTGTTTGGTTGGTTTACAGTTTTCTAATATATCGCTTTGTCTGTTGAAAAATTCAAAAAATTGTTTGATAGTCGGGAGTTCGTTATCTAAACAGTAGTGAACCCAGTCGTGCTTGGTTATTGGATCGAGTTTGCTCAGCAATTAAATTAACCAAGGATGGCGTGCTTCTGCTTGTTCTCCTAAAACGTTTAGAACTCTAAGAACCTCATCCGATTCATCTCGCATTTGGTGGATAGTCTTAGCAGAAACCTGAGTGATTGATGGCAAACATCGTTGTCACATGCTTCTTTTTGTCATAACAGTTGGTGATAATTTCCCAAGCCTCGTTATAATTTGCTTCAGTTATTGCGATATGAAGCACTAAAGCAGCAGCCTCGGCTTTTAATAAGCTTTGGAGCTATTGTAATTTCCGCACCTTAGTAATCCTGGAGTTACTGTTAATGGATGCTTCGAATAAATCACTAAAGGAAGCGAATTTAGAGTATATCCCAGAAAAAAACGGTACCTTTACACGTGGTAAGCGGACCTCGTTATCGGTTTTACTATATAAATTTTAAACCTCGTTTAGAAATGACCGTTGATTCGCCATGAGTTCTTGCAAACTAGTATTAAAACTCTCGTGTTTTTTATTTGTTCCAGCTGATAATTCTGCTTGCCAAAGTTTGCCCTTGATAGCAAAGTACTTTGTTTCAAAAATGTCTTGCAATTCAACCACCTCTGCAATATCCTTATAATTTCTCTCTGCAGCTTTGTAATGATCATATTCCTCGTTGAGCAACTTTAATTGAGCCGTAATGCGCTCTATTGGTTCCTGGGAAAGATCATTTTTGGCAAATGTTTCAATTTGCGGGATGCGCTTAATTTTTCTTTGTATCGATCGCGTGTCCACCATTTCGTTTATCACTAACTTTCTCGTTTTCAATTTAAAATTGTTCGGTATCACGAAATTATTACGATCGTATCAATTTTTATCAATAAATGTTTATGATACAGTCACTCATTGTTCTTAAAGTTATTAGTTCACAGCACTTATTTTTAAAATTATTTAGAAAAAAATCCACAAAATTTCGATTTTCTAATCGATGATCAAACTATGATCAATATCTCGCGTGGTTTTTTACTAGTATGTTTTAAAAAAAAATGTTTCTTTTTCACAATAAATAGTTTTACGGAAACTGAATTGATTGAATATTGATTTGGATAATGGATATCTGGCTCGAAGGACCATGTAAAATGTCCATTTGTAATTAATTTATATTTTGTAACACATAATAAAATCACATTAAATTGTTTTTAATAATAAAAGAGATTTCGGAGAATTTATATTTTAACACCAGATGGTAGCAAATTTAAAAAATAAATTGAATGAAGAATGCAGTCATTATTTAATAACAATAATCACATTGAATGCATTGATTTAAATATTAATTAAGTGGTGATTCATTGTGAATTGTCAAAGTTTTGACATAATTTAAACTAAAGGTAAACATAAACAAAATATGTAACAAATGATTTTAAATGAAATTATATTATAATTAAATATTTTATTAACATGCTTGTTATTGTTACTGTGCTTTCTGGGATTATTATTTCGATGCTGAAAAATTATCGATACACAATATAGTCAAACTTTTCATTTTCTGTAAAAAGTTTTAATTTGCATATGTATCTTACTTAAGAATTTAATATAAACACAAATGTTGTTATATATATTTTGAAACATATTTATAACGTATTTAGTATCCATTGTAAATCTAATTTACTTTTTTTACTACTTGCATGAGAAATTTCAATTATTTACTCAAAAACCCAAGACAAAAGTTATTTTTCTCAGCTAAGGTTACTAATAATTATTCCCCACACCTAATAATAAGTATTTTAGCACCTTAGTAAATAATGAAAATATAATTTTTGTTCGTTTGTTAACTGAGTTCATTTTTGAATTTTTTTAGTTTCTTCCTAAAATAATAATAATATATTAAAAAATAATAAGCGTTTTGATTTTATTTTAATAATAATAAATAATGAATGCAAAAATTTCTTTGCAACTTTAGTTTAGTTTATTTGAAATTTTAATTCGTGTTAAACAGAATTCTGTTGAAATTTAGTTTAGTTGTGAGTTGTAGACTAAAAAAATTCTAAATTTGGCTCAACAATATTGAACAGATTTTCAATTTAATTCAATTCATGTCAAAAATAAATAAAAGCTATATTTTTTAATGCAAGCATATGGGATTTTTATATAGTCTTAAGAAAATTCATTGAAAATAAATTTCTAACTAAGCAGCCCTGAATAATAAATATCCAATACGCAATCCAATGATATGATACACAATGTTTCACCAAATCAAAATTTTTATTTATTCACCATTTGCTTATTAATTGACATTTTATTTTGTGAATAATTAAGAGTTTTAGTGCATTTTTTATATCAAGTAGTAAAAAAAATAGTATATAAACCTCGGTGAAGAAAATTTTCTCCATTTCGGTGCTTAATTCGCTCGAAACTTCGTTTCTCGCGAATTAATATCCACCTCAATGTAGACTAATTTACTTTATCACCTCGGTATATAATGTACTATTATATGTTTTTAATTTTTATGATTTTCCAACTTTATCTACACTTTTTTTGTTTACATGACAAATAACGTGTGTACAATATAATCAATCAATACCAGCCTTAGAGCGATCTCTCTCATTTGTTAGTTAAAATTACTGTTCACACTTGGGTGAATAAGATCTGATCAGATATTTAATACTACAGTAATTTTCAGTAAATATAAACTTTGGAATGTTTTTTAGGCTAGCATAATGCCTTTTGCATAATGCATAAGACTAGCTGTTTTGCAAGGATGGTGTGGTTTTGAACACTATGAAATAAAATAGAGTGAGAGTGAATAGAAATTATTAACAGAAAGAGGGAAGTGGGGTAAATATTATTGGGATTACTTTTTGTTTTATATTTTTCCGCCCTTCATTTCTTTTAATACTTAATTGGTTGCAGATAGGTCCACCCCAAGCCTCAACTGAGCACGAGCTGGCAAAACAAATTGATCTGAGCTGTAGTCACCCGAGTTTATAAGAAAAATCTCCCTAAATAAGATCCAACTTTTCTTATGGATTTTTACCGGCTGATCACAAAAATCATATTCAATTTTTTAGGTTAACTCTTTGAGATATTCGCTAAAAACAATTTTTTCGGTGACAAAAATTTTTTTCCGGTTTTCGGATAGTGCTAATATGCTAAAAAACATTTTGTACATAAACATCCTTTTCAAGGCGTAAAGCTTTAAACATTCCAGTCACTATGTTTCTTAAATTGCACTCAAATTAGCTTTTGTAAATTTAATTACAAATTGCTTGAACCTTTTAAAATTATCAATTATTTATAAGTTTTTTTAATATAAAAAAATCAATATCTTCGATCAACAAAACGATAGATGTTTTTCGATAGACTAAAAGTTTGTTTTTCTCATTATACTTTCTCTGTGCGATACTATCCGGTAACAATAATTTCATGAATTTTTTAATACTAAAACAAGCAAAAAAAAAATATAATAATAATAAATTTTTCTTGTTTTTATTTAATAATTCATTTTCTTTGTTTACCTATTTCACTTATGATATTGTTCCCATATCAAAACTGTTAACAGATACAAAAATTTTGTATATAGAAAAACTTAAATTGCTGTAAGCCAACCGTTGAAAAAAAACAAAAGAAACAATATAAAGAAGAGTTTTTAACAACAAACTAAGTAAATGGAATGGGTGGAAAATATAATATAACTGAAGGAAAAATAAATAAAAATTGCGTAATGTAAAAGAGGTTAAAGTTTCTCGTTAGATTATTTGTTTTATTTTCTAGCGATTTTGCTGCACCTGTTCTCATACATTGTGTGTTTTCAGGGATTGAAATATATAAAATATGTGTTTGTTACTTACCAAATACATCAATGCAACCTATTTGTTTTTTCATAGGACTTGCATTTATTTGACACATATAACAACCACGATCAGATTCTCGAAGATTTCTTATTCTTAATTTCCATACATGCATATCTTCATGTATTACACTAAAACGTGCATTATGCGTTACAACCCTACCCTGTAGGGCCAATACTGTTTGATCTGATGCTCGCATCCATCCAACCTAAAAAGAATAATAAAACATTTTTTAATAAACAATTTATACATTATCAAAAGATTTCAAAAAATAAATATATATCACAATATAATATTGCAAAGACATTTCTTTCCGGTTTTCGTTTCAAATGTTACAAGAATGGGATGGAATTTTTTTTAATTTGATGAAGAATTTGCTTTTTTAAGTTATCGAAAAAAAATTTTTGGGAGGATGATCAAAGTAAATTTTTCCGTTCTAAAAAACTTACAAGCAACAGTATTTTTTGAATGGTAGAAATTAAGTACAGTCGAAACTCGATTATCCGGGACGCTTGGGACCGGAGGCTTCCCGGAAAATCGAAATTCCCGGTTGATCGAATTTTTCAGTTTTATAAAGAAGTACACAATATTCAAAATAATTTTGAACATATCTATGTATTTTTAGTAATTCATATATAAATAATAATTCATAATTCACAAATATATGTACATATTTCATTATGGTTCTTGGTGACTTCATTATGGTTCTTGGTGACTTTAATAAGCAGGTTGGAAGAGATATCTCTTATGGAAATGTGGTGGGCCCCAACAGTCAACATTTGAATTCGAATGATAATGGTGAGAGAATGACTGAGTTTGCATTATCTAATAATTTGAGAAATGCCAGTACGTTCTTTTCGCACCGATCGATTCATAAACAGACTTGGGTCTCATCGAACGGAAACACTCGAAATCAAATTGATCATGTGCTAGTTACAGCATGTTTCTTTTCGAGCGTTCTGGATGTGCGATCCTTTAGAGGTGAATACGTTGGAAGTGACCACTTTCTTGTATACGCTAAAATAAGGTTCCACTTCCCAAACCCAAGCATTCCGAAATTCAATCAACGGAAACGTTTTAACATCTCATCACTAAAGAATTCTGAAACAGAAGAGAGATATCAAAACCACATTGCTGAAACATTGGATAAATCAGAAACCATTAATGGAGACGTCGATAAGTCATGGTATTTGCTCAAAGATGCTGTTTTAAGCACTGCTGAGGAAAGACTTGGACGACCACAAAACCATTCCCAGAAGCCATGAATGGATAAAGCATGTCTTGACGCGATTCAATACAAAAGAGATTGCTATCTGAAGTGTCTACAAGGAAGCAACACCAGGTCCACGAAGGAGAACTATAAACTGGCAAGACAAGCCGTTACAAAGCTATGTAGACAACCGAAGCGAGAATGGTGGAAATGAAAGTGTGAGGAGATTGAAAATCAATAAGGAACATCAATCGCGTAACTTCTTTAAACAGGTTCAAACCTTAAAGAAGGTACCTCAAACTAGATTGGCTGCTATTCAAAACGAAGATGGGAAGCTACAAGTAGACCTTAAAAATATTTTAGATGCTTGGGCCGCTTATTTTGAAAATCTTTTCAACTTAAGTGACCAGCAACAAGCCGGGCGACGAGCAAAGCTTACTCGTGCGTCAAAGGTACATGTAAACAATCCAACCAAAGAGGAATTCTAAGCGGCGCTGTCAAAATTAAAACGCAATAGAGCACCTGGTATCGACGATATAACATCCGAAATGATTGTACATGGTGGCGAAACTCTATCCTTAAGATTGTTTGAACTTGTTCAAATGATCTGGAGGACTGAAACCATGCCATAGGACTGGAACACAGCTATGCTGATACCAATCCATAAAAAAGGTAATCGCTTTCAATGTGCAAACTACAGAGGAATCGCTCTACTCTGCACAGCATATAAGATCTTTTCCTACATTTTGCTATCCAAAATCAATCCTTTTGCTGAACAACTATTTGGAGAATATCAGTGTGGCTTCCGGCGGGGCCGAGGTACCACCGATGCACTTTTCTCGATAAGGATGATTTTGGAAAAGTACCGAGAGTTCAACATACCTGTGAACCAACTCTTCATTGATTTCAGGCAGGCCTACGACTCTCTCGAACGAGAGACTCTATGGTCTGCTCTGGTTTCAATGGGAATTACTGGTAATCTGGTATCACTATGCAAAATGACAGTACAGAACTCTCAATGCTGTGTACGAGTAGAGAACGAAATATCAAAGTTTTTTAAGGTCGACTCCGGTTTAAGACAAGGTGATGCTACCTCGCCTATACTTTTTAATCTAGCCTTGGAATATGTGTGCCTTCAAAAGAAACTACAGACTAACACTAATATTTCGTCAATAAACTCAGTACAGATAATTGCTTACTCTGTTGATGTTGTCATCATCGGCCGAAGTGAAGCTGTTAGCTGTTATGAGTGAGACTTTCAAGTCGCTTGAGAGTGGTGCTAGAAAAACTAGTCTTAAAATTAAATACATTAAAACCAAACATATGAATGTTTCAAGAGAGGCTGAGAAGAAAGATTTGATGTGCGGCGATGGACGAATTGAGCGAGTTGAATCTTTTAAATATTTGGGATCAATGCTTGACTCAAACAACAGCATACTGACAGATATAAAAACTCGAATCGCTGCAGGTAATCGAACTTTCTACTCAATTAAACCTCTCCTTGGATCACCGTATGTATCAACTAACACCAAGCTCAAGTTATACAAGACATTGATTAGACTGGTTTTGATGTATGGGTCACAAACGTGGACCCTTACACAAAATGACGAATCGCATTTATCTGTATTTGAGCGTAAGATCCTACGCTACATTTTTGGTCCACTTAAGACAGACGATGGAGAGTATAGAACCCGATATAACTTTGAGATCAGAGACCTTCTTGAGGATCCTGATATAATAGGTTGTATCCGTTCTAATAGGATTGCTTGGTTTGGGCATGTTCTACGAGCCGATTCACAGTCTGGAATGATTAGAAAAATGTACGTTGGTACCCCAGGGAGTGGGCGAGGTAGACCACGACTACAATGGGAGACTGACGTAATAAACGACCTTAAAAAAATCGGTTGCCATGGTAATTATGTCGCTGTTGCGAATGACCGTGGTGAATTTTCAAAATATTCAAAGCTAATTGACCTGGCAACGCTCTTACATGGAGCACGAACGCCGTTAAAAAATAAAAAAAAATGTCTGCAATATTAACTATTTCCAATACTTAACGGAAAAAGAATTAAAAATCGGGTTAATCAATCGAAACCCCGGTTGAAAAAGTTACCAACAAAAATCACGGATAATAGAGGTTTACGGATAATCGGATCCCGGATTATCGAGTTTCGACTGTATGAAAGCCTAATGGCGATGAGTTTACGTATGCTACTAGTGATGAAAAAAACCTAGTTTAAACGAGAAAGAAATTGTTTGTTTTCGTTCAAAATACACGGCTATTGATATATCAGTTAACGTGAGATACCACAAACTAGCTGTAGCAGTATTAGATCACTAGTCAAGGTGATATCTTTGAGTTGCTGGTGGATGAACTTGATTTAGTCATCGGTAGCATCCTCAAGTTTTGCTCGAAGTATTGTTCCTTCATGTAACTCTATATCTGGGTTTTAATTACATGATCAAGTAATATGCCACTAGCTGGGTTTTCGGCAACCACATTTTACTTTTGTTCCTGCAAATTTTCAAAACAAATTTGCTCTTTTATTATTATTTTCTCAATCACTTCACGAAATATTAGCCTATGCCATATTTTATATGTGACAGCATTTATAATGTGTACAGGGGCCATTATATAACTTCTGAGTTTAGTTTTTAAGTTTGAATGAAACTTTGACTCACGTTCGATTTACAAGAGACTGGTTAACATTTTGGGTGATTTCGGTTAAACTGTTGCAACTGTTTTTAAGGTAGATTTCATATAAAAATCTACCTATTGCATTGTGCCAAAATTTTGGTGTCAAACGACTATTTATGATAAGCTACATCAAAAAATTTTCTGTTCATGTATGTTCTATTAATATCTTGGACAAGTTCATGAATCAGCAAAATCCGACACGTGGTTAAGAAACTAGAGGCTTTTTCTAAAAAAATTAATTTTTTAAAACCATTATAACAGCCGTTTGGATACTAATATTTTAAAAAAACTTACAAATTTAGAATTCTTGGAATCTTTTTTATTAATTTATTTTTAAAAAAACATCTACAAATAGAGGTTCCTGAGTGAGCGGCTCCACCAAAAATGTTTGCAAAAAAAATTTTTTTTTAACAACCGGCACTCTCACGGTCACATTTTCGAGCCAGATCAAAAATCATTTTCTAAAATTGTTTTATAAATATCTTGGACTAGTTTAAAAATCAGCCAAATCCGACACATGCTCCGACACAATTAGTGGCTTTATACTATAGAGATAAAAAGTTTGTTTTTACATCCGTTATTATAACAGCCGTTTCGATATTAATATTTTTAAAATCTTTATAAATTTGGAATCTTTGGAATCTTTTTTATCACTTTCTTCTAAAAAATGGACCTCTGCAGTTGGAGGTTTCTGAGTGAGCGGCTCCAACAAAAAAGCTGGTAAAACACGAAATGCGTTTGAATCAACCGGCACTCTCACGGTCGCATTTGTAGAGCCAGATCAAAATTTTTTTTAAAAATGTGTGTTTTATTAATATATTGGACAACATCGTAAATAAACCAAATCCGACTCACGTTTAAGAAACTAGAGGCTTTAAACTAGAAAAAAATTGGTTTTTTAAATCGTTATTACGGCCGTTTGGATACTAATATTTTTAAAAACTTCATAAATTTAGAATCTGTGGAAACATTTTAATCTGTTTCTTATAAATATAAACCTCTGCAGTTAGAGGTTTTGACTTGTCGGCTTCAACAAAAAAGTTTGCAACAATCCCCAACAACAACAATTTGCAAAAACCTTACAACAGCCAATGAAAAAAAAAAAATAAAAAGATGTGGATATAAAAAATTAATATTTTTTCTTAGAAATAAACTATTTTGATATTTTGCAGTAATTGCACGACAGTAGGTTTTCCCTGTGTTTTTCATATAGTGTGATACATTGTCACACATCTTTTCTGTGGTAGATTTGATATTTGTTAGTTGCAAAATTGGATATATGTAGTTTTGCTTATATGTAGCTAATTTTCTAATTAAAATTTGTTCGACATCTGTTTGTAATTAGTTTGTTTTGTTTAAATTAATCTGATACATCAGATTCATACTTGTTCACAAAACTGTCTGATCTCGAAATCTACCTATTTGTAGCGGACATCTTACCTCTCGGAATTTTTTAAAATTTCAATAGCTTTAAGCTCTATTAATGTATTTTACAAGAATCAAAATATTTCTTCATCTTAATTTTTAGGTTATCACTTAAAGTATACAATTTTACTCACTTTTTATATTCAACAGCAAAATGTTTGTCTGTGTATTCACATTTGGCTTTGTTAATGAAAATTGATAAAACAATGACCAAGATCTGAATCTGTACAAAAAAGAATTGAATAACATTCTAACGTTATTGAATAAAGTGTGATGGATAACATATAACAAACTTTGGTGGCAAACGTCAATATTTTCAAGATCTAAAAATCAATTTTTGTGAAACTTTTTATATCTGTATAACCAACTTTTGGTTTTTCACTGTCGGTAAAAATTATAGATGTTGTGATTTTATTGCATCAAATTTTTCTAAAATGAGCTAAGAAAACTAAATGGTTACAGCTATGAGCTAGCCATCAGTTGCAATATATTATGTTAGTTTATAAAACTTGCCATATCTGTTTATTGAAATAAGTGACGTTGAGGTTGATCTAGGGCAAATAAATCAGTTCAGATTAGCGTAAACATAGACCATTGTTGGAACAGAATACTTGAAAAAATGGTAAAAATGCGTTGTCTATTAAACATCTCAACCACATTTGATCGAATGACGTAACATTCATTAAAAAAAGTGTTTTTTTGTGGATGAGTTCTCATGAAATAATAAATATTCAGCTGATATTTCCATAGCGTCCGAATCAATAAGCAATACACATTAGAGAAACACAATACCAATTTTAAAGAATTTCTAGTTTTACGTAAATAACCAATATTTTGACAATCACATATCTACATCGATCCTATCGGTTTCAAACATTGCTTCATTTCCTTTATACTGTAGAGGTTAATATGTTTAAATTTTAATAATTAATGTCTAGAAACATAAACAATCACTTATACTCATGACATGAACCATCCGCGAACCTTGATAATTGAAAGCGAATCGCATTGGTGCGTCGTGGGAACAATGACTATGGTCCGTAACAAAAATGGAACGATCCGCCTTTGTCTGAATTGATGAACTTCTTAGTAAATTTGATGCAACGAAGAACATCACTAGCATCGACTGAAAAGACGGATTTATGTAAATCCCACTAAGAGGAACAATTGTACCTTTGTATAAATCCCAGGTGATAATTTGGCTTATGTTGTTCTGCATTTTTTTGTATTCTTAATTTTGAAACACTTTTAGTTTAAATGATTTATCTTATATATTAATATGCCAACGCAAAATTTTGTGGAGCCTAAGGCTTTTTTATTCGAATTTTGATTGATTTCAAATTTTCAGTGCTAACTGATATTACTGTAACCTGGGTCTGGGATTGGGATTGGGATTTTTCGGATCATAAATAAAAAAGTTATTATATACGAAAAACTTTTTATATACATATGCATTATAAGTTTACATACATACAAAAACGAAATTAAATTTAAATCTTAAAAATTTATTTTATTTTTTTATATTTTCTTTTTTATATATTCTTTGGTAGATGCAATTTCATTTTAGTCTTCTTATGTCTTCGTACATGGAAGGTTAGATCGAGTCGTCGGAATAAAAGAGATTTTATGCGTAATAATGTTGATTTTATGAATGATGAAATTTATTTTTTTATATTTTCTTTTTTATATATTCTTTGGTAGTGGGTAGTAATAAACGTATCGTATGCGTAGTATATTAGTAAAATAGATATTCTAATCAAATTTCAGTGTATTTACAAGTTGTATTTTATTTTTTAGTTTTCTGATGTACACTGACGTGAATGCATGTGAATAATTTTGTTCTGTTCTTCATTTTAATTTCTAGAAATGTCAATGTTCGTGAAGTTTTTCTTATGCGTGAGATTTGTTCGTTCTTTTAAATCAATGCATGAATTTTGTGAAAGACCTGAGAATGTTACTGCTGATGTGTTTGTTAAATTTGTCAGATGATGCAATGCTGGTTGTATTTTATTTTTTAGTTTTCTTATGTACCCTGACGTGAATGCATGTGAATAATTTTGTTCTGTTCTTCATTTTAATTTTTAGAAATGCCAATGTATGTGAAGTTTTTCTTATGCGTGAGATTTGTTCGTTCTTTTAAATCATTGCATGAATTTTGTGAAAGACCTGAGAATATTACTGCTGATGTGTTTGTTAAATTTGTCAGATGATGCAATGCTGGTTGTATTTTATTTTTTAGTTTTCTTATGTACACTGACGTAAATGCATGTGAATAATTTTGTCCTGTTCTTCATTTTAATTTTTAGAAATGCCAATGCATGTGAAGTTTTTCTTATACGTGAGATTTGTTCGTTCTTTTAAATCAATGCATGAATTTTGTGAAAGACCTGAGAATGTTACCGCTGTTGTGTTTGTTAAATTTGTCAGATGAAGATAGAATTGATGGAAATGAAATGATTCATAAATTTGTATGTACTGAAATCTGTGATCCCATTCTTTTTCCTAAATTACATGAATATGTGAAACGTCATATGATGCTTGGACCATGTGGTGCTCTAAATCCTGTTAGTATGAGAGATGGTAAATGTAGTAAGAATTTTCCAAAACCTTTTTCTGAAAATACTAAAGAATCTGTGAATGGTTATCTTTTGTATCGTCGACGTGATAATGGTATGAGTATTGATGTACGTAGTGCATCTCTTGAAAATAGATACTAGGGGGCCCGGCGTGCTTCGCTACGCTTATAAATAAAGTTTTTGCGTAGACATTTTGTTGACGTAGAAGCAATGATTTCAAAAAGGGGTAATGAGAAATGCTAGCATATAATTTTTAATTTTTCTTTTTAAATATATGAATGAAAAATAATCAGAACTTTAGCTGATCAGTTCGGATATATGAAAAATTAGCGATCAAATAAGTTTGATCTCTAACTTACTTTGATATCTAAGCTTACTTGAAAACTTATTTGAGCGCTAATTTTTCATATATCCGAACTGATCAGCTAGAGTTCTGATTATTTTTCATTCATATATTTAAAAAGAAAAATTAAAAATTATATGCAAGCATTTCTCATTACCCCTTTTTGAAATCATTGCTTCTACGTCAACAAAATGTCTACGCAAAAACTTTATTTATAAGCGTAGCGAAGCACGCCGGGCCCTCCTAGTTTTTATAAACTTTCTAGACAAATATTACAATACAGCTAATAAATGACGATTGGTTTACAAAATTATTTGTAGTTAAACTAAACAAATTACAGTGGCTCCATAGTTGGGGATAAGAGTGGCTCCACAAAACAATGTAATGTTAAGAAATTATTAGCTCTAAGATAGTTTGTAGAGAGCACATGCGTAGAAGTGAAATTAATTTACTGTTCGTATGTTATCGATGTAAACTGATATTATTCGTTCTACTCCTTTCAAGAACAGTAATTGGTTCTTTTATCTTATTTTCGTTTTTTGACATTCATTAAATTTTTTACTATAAGCATATGAATATGCAATATATCGTACCGATTATCATTTTTTACATCTTATCTCAACATATTGTTAATTTTTTTTTTTTTCAATATAACAGTTAAAATTATAAATATATTTACGTATCAAGATAGCTATCTTCATATTGGTTGTAAATCAACCAAAATTAATTAGTTGATTAATGTTTAATGTTTGGGGTGTAATCTTTGATATATATTAACATATAGTGAAATCTACTTAATCATATCAAAAGAGAAAGTAAAAGATGTCGTCGTCGTCATTGTTTGAAGATGATTTAATAGTAGTTTTTAAGTAAAATCATTTACCACACCATCTACAGTTGGTGCCACAATTCATTTATTTATATAAATGTTTCATTAATTATCGGGCATAGGTGCATCAATTCATCTATTTACACAATTCAATCAACAATCGACTGTTTATTTTGGTGCAACAATAAATTTGTTTTTTAAATTCTTTTAACAATCACCAATGTTTGGTGCAGCTATTTATCGGCAAACATAATTTATTAACAATCACCTGTTTATTTTGTGCAATAATTCATTTGTTTATATAAATTTCACTCAACATTCACCTGGTGTGGGTGCAATAGGTCTCATATTTACCGAATTGTTCGACAATCACCTAATTATTTTGGTGTAACAGTTTGGTTACAAATAATAATAATTTAAAATTAAATCCTTTACAACACCAGCCGTCACAACAACAACATCTGCAGTTTAGTATTGATAATTGTTTTTGATGATTTGATTGGACAAGCTTGTCATTCCATTTTCTTTATCTTATTTTGGTATCAAAATATCTACATGCCACCCTAGTCGGTGCTTAGTGTGAAAAATTTATGTGTACTATGTTGTAGTGTAACCAATAAAAATACATGTCATATTTTTCATCAAAATGTTATTAAAGGTTTAGTGTTTTTCTTCGTAAAATTAGCCTAATTTTAAATAGAGCTGGACAACACTTTATTAATGCAACAAGAAAGAATATTCGAAGTATCATGTAGGTGAAACCTAAAGAACGTAGTTGTTTCTAATGACAATAAAAGTATTGCAAATGCGTGAATAAGCTGCATGCTAGAAGACAAGAGCCATCTCCTTTCCAAAATGTAGTATTCGCAAAATACGTAGTTAACACGCTAGAATAGAGTTCAATTCGCATTCAAGTAATACATTCAACGCATTCAATATACATTGCACAAAGCTTCATTAAAACACTGAATTAAGTATTATGTTGTCAAAAAGCCAATGACCAAATTTCACTTTCAAACTAAAAAATCTGAAACATGGCCAATGAAAATAGAAGTAGTATCTAGTACCAGCAGAATAAATTCAATAACTTTGTAGGACAAGAATTTAAGATCTTTGATTCTTTCAAATTTATCAATAAATTTTTTATAAAGTTGGAAAGAAATTTGTGTTTATAACTGATATTTCACTAATCAGTGCATAAATGCATAAACTAATAAAATTACTTTCAGAACCTTCAATCATCCGTCGAAGAAATAAGTACACTATTCCTTGACTTAAATGTCACATACCAGTAAAAATTTTCGAAAAAATGTCTGAAGTTTGCATTAATTGTGCATTTTGCATACCATACTATGCACATTTCTTAAAACGCCTTAGCACATATAAACATACACTTCTCAGACGCATGTTGTATGATAATAAAAAGCGAAACGAAACAAAATTTATTTAATAAACAAAACTTATTTATAAAATAAAAAAAAATAAGGAAAGTATAAAAAAGTGTTTTTACATTTTATAAAAAACGACTTGTGTTCATTTAACTGTTTATGAGATTTATATGACTTTTGTAAATTGATGAATTTTATCTACTTGTATATAAAATTATGCGCAAAACAAATTTTTTTTGAAAGTAGTAAGAACAATCACAAAAAACAAACGGACACTTTGAATAATTAATTTTAGGGAATCAACAAACTTATAATATATTTTTAATGTTTTTGGTTTACCCCGTTTCTTGTCAACTTACTGAAATTTAAAATTATTTTTGATAATATTAAGAAAATTATGAAAAACTCATTTTATGTTTATGTGCAACTCAAACATTTAAATTTTTTGATTCATAATTTTTTTCATTTAAATATTATTATTAAAAAAAAAAGTGAAGAATCAATAATTTATAAATGCAATCACTCACATACTTACATACGGTTGGAAAATAAGTTTGAATTTTGTTTTATTTTTGGAATATTTTGAGAATTTTGAATAAAGTTTAAATCTTTGATTATATTATAGTTTTGGAATTTTGAAAAAAATTTGTTACTTTGATTTTATTATAATTTTTGCAATATTCTTAGAATTTTCAAAATATTGAATTTTTGATTTTCTTATAATTTTTCCAATATTTTCGGAGTTTTGAAAACAGTTTCATTTTTTGGTTTTGTAATAATTTTTGGAATATGTTTAGAATTTTGAAAATATTTTGCAAAGAAATAAAAAGTAGTGAAAAAAGTGTAAAAAATGTATTACTTTATGTTAGCCGGGATATAGACGGAAATAACATTTCAATCTTATAGTTTTGGATTTTTGTATACATAGATTTTAGACATGTTTTGTTTGTTAAGCTCAAAATTTCATAAAATGACTTTAAATCTATAACAACAAAACTTGTTCTAAAATCAGAATAAATAAGCAGTTCTCTAAGGTACGAATTTAAGGATAATCATCTACCTCATGAGTTTTATCTTGGGTTTAAAATGTTCCATCAACTTTAAAACATAAAAACCCACAAAATAAAGAAAAGATAATAACCAGAACAAAAGCATGTCTTTCATCTGCATTGGAAAAACAACTTGCAAAAGAATAAAAATTTGAAACAATGAAAATTTATTTTTCTCATTTTTCATGAAAATTAAAACTTTATACAAAATTGTGAATATCAAATAAAAAAAAATTGCAAAGTTTTGATTTTTATTTTAAAGTTTTAAGTTAATTTTTTTTTGTTAATTTTGTTGTTGACCAAATCCTTACAAAGAAAATGATTGAAAATTTGGAAAAAATAACTAAAAAAAGAGAAACCAGTATTAGAGAGAAGGAAAATGAAAAAAAATATTATTTGGGTGGATTGATAATAATAATAATAAAAACGAAAAGAAGAAAAACTTTTTCAATTAGACAAAAAAAAAGGAAATGAAAATATGTTGTATATGTCGCCTGTGGTTTTTATATTTTTAAGATATATATATGTTTAGATTACTTAGTTATTATGTGCACGAAAAAATCCAGAAAATCTATTGCTTTGTGTGGCTTGAAAAGTAGATAAAATTTTTTTAATTAGTTTTCTGTTTTTGAAAAATTTTTGTAATGTTTTTCATATCCGTATGACCAAATATTGTATATAAACGCCATCTAATTCCACATCAGCAAACATATATATTCAACTCGTTCCAAAATAAACTCAATAATTAAGTGAAAAGAAACCCAAATTGATTAAATTCACAACATTTCCAAAAAGTCTATCCCTTTAATAATTTACCTTCAACTAATTGTTTTTATTTTGTTTTTCCAAATAAAATGACTAAAATACTTCCTAAATAATTAATTCACGATTAAATTATGGATAAAAAAAACAACAACATTATTAAAATAAAGAGCTCAAACTAGAGTTAAAATCTATTATGTTGAAAATTTTTACCAAAAAGTATGTAAATAATGTAAAAAAATTTCCCAAAAGAAAATCTAAATATATTTTTCACTTAAAAAAAACATTAATAAATAAACAAAGTAATTCAAACGAAATAAAGTTGCATGGTACTTCTATGGGAACTTTATATATTTTTAATTACATTAAACGTTGGCTTTTACTTTTTTTACATATTTTATGTCATTTATGGCTTAATGTTATCTAATTGTTGTTTTTGTTTTTATTTTTAAATAATTATTTTGTCATTTTTAAATGTAAAATCCATTAAAATTTTGTGAAAACCCTTTTTTATTTGTCGAAAAGTAAAAAGTTTAGAAAAAGGATTAGCAAACAGTAGAAAGATTTGTCTGATATTTTTTGTATGAGTTACAGTTGGCGACATACAATGTGTGATAGCAACAGTGATCATATTTTCGGATTGAAAACATTTGGTAGCTCCGTTTGGTGCCTTTATTTTATAAATAAACTAAACTTACGCACACCATGTGAATTCTTAAAAACAATTACTCTCGAGTTTAAAAATGCTTGCTCTTAACTTGAAACAAAACTGATAATCGACATCTGATCTGATTTTGATAGTCCAGACTTAAGTGAAATTCATTGAGTTTCTGAAATTCGTTTTAAAATAAAAATTTTATATATTGTTTAATTGAGTTGCAACTTGTGTTATAAAACACAAACTTACACAAACCTAGGGCCTACAACAACATGCACCTTTTAGTACTGATTATTTATTTTTTAACTTTTTTCTAAAAACACTTAAGATAAAATATTCTTTCCAAAAATTCAGTATGAGAGGGTGCAAACTCGACTCAAACGATCAAAGTGCAAACAATTAATTTCAGTTTGATTGTTTGCACTAACCATCTTAAGAGCACTTCGACGAATAAATTTGTTCGTGGCCCAAATTTATCACAGCTCTGTAGGTGACAAAATTTGCAAAACTACAACATTACAAAAAGTGTGATGGTGTAGTAAGAAATCCATATTTGATTTCAAAAGTCCATATATTAGTTGGTTGGTTCCATCCTACTGGAAGTTGACCAATGTCCAACCTTTCCCCAAAAATTGATGAACATGTACTACTTAAATTTCGTTTCGTTAAATTATATCTACTTAGATTTCGGTTAATTTTCTTTCTCGCAAAAATTACGGTGATTACAATTTTTCATGCCTCTCAAAATTTGAAAGACATCCTTTTGACAAAGGTTTTCAAAACAAAAAAGTTCGACCGATCTGTAGCGCAATTTGGTAGTTCAATGTTTGAACAGCATTCAGTTACAGATGTTAAATTACCAGTAAAATATATTCTGGTAGCTTTGGCCTAAAATTACCGGTATGTAAGTGAAATATTTTTTTAAAAATACGCAAGGAAAATTTGAAAATGAACATGAATTTTATAGTGAAAATCTATAACCAATCGTTAATAATGATTCATTGCGTTGCAAATTCTCAACCATTTAAGAATGCCATTTATCTTCTGTTGCTGTTTTGCTGAATGCAGAAATACATTGTGGACAAAATTAATTTATGGGCGATCATATTTCGTAGGTGCAATCAAAAGTTTCTAGGCTATGTTTCAGAAAAGTGACTTCTACAATCAAATAACGCAAACTATCAATAACACGGTAAAAAAACTTCTTCTTTGATGTGCCAGAAGGAACTGGATAACACGTTCATAATAAGATTAGTTCTGGCAGCAATTCGAACTGAAAAAATAGCCTTATCTTTTGTAGCAGCCAAAAAAAATTAAACCAAAATCCATTAAGATAGTTCATTGTATTCATAAAAAGCCAATAATACTATACTTTTCATTGGATCAATAAACAATTTGTTGATAAAATGAAATCGTTCGTAATATTAATAATTTGTATGTTTTTTTTTCAGTATGGTGGATATTTCAGGCAAATATTACCTAGAATACACCGATTAAAACCAATGACTCTTTTTTGACGATAAACATTAAAACGTTAAATTAACAACTGAAATATGTATCGAGCATAACGACTGATCAGCGCAGATGTTCTCACATATCTAATCTCATTAACGTTACCTAACCTCATTAACCTCACTAACGTTAATCTAACCTCATAAAGCGCTACATTACTTCATTACTTCTGCAATTCGGGAACGTCAAAAGGAGGATTGATGGAAAAATTATTTCCCAATATTCTTTCCAATTATATAAATCATGACCTATTACTGTGTGAACGAGCAGTCTAGCATTCTTCGAAAAGCAGTAATAAAGAAGTTCATTGACATAGTTGTGGAATTAGATAAAGCGGTTGTTAAAAAAATCGATAGCATGGTCTCTAGGGATATTCAAAGCTATTGATTCAAGTAATGATTTAATTCTAAGCATATTGCTAAACATATTAATCTGATTAATAAAAAAAGCTCAATTCGATTGACATTTGCGATCGCTAACAACAAACATCATGACCAATTTTGAATTTTACTGCAATTTTACCAATTTTTAACTAAATAATTATTAAATTTGTTGATTTAATAAAAACGTTTTATTTTTCTAACAACTTTTATATAATAATAATATATATTAATAATATATAATAATATATATTTTATAATATATATTTTTTACATTTATGTAAATTATATATTTAGCCATGTCAATTTTTAACGAGTATCCCGTCAAATATAATATATTACTATTTAATATTTATTTATTTATTACTGCATTTCTTTGAATGCTGGACTCTTCGTTTACACAGCAATGGGTCATGACTTATATGGGTCATGACTTATATATGGGTCATGACTTATATAATTGGAAAGAATATTGGGAAATAATTACTGGATATTATCAATTGGTTTGAGTGGTGAGCAAATATGCAAATGCATTTGTTTATTGGCTGTCGCAATGTCCAATAATTTTTTTAATAACTATGTAAACGCAATTGTAAAAACCAGGTCTAGAAAACTCATGCTTCTCAGTAGATCCAAAAATGTTCATTTTATTTAATTATACCATAATTATAAGTTTATATTCGTCCTCTTATGAAGTACTGTTGAGAAGCTTAAAGTTCTGCTTCTTGGCGTTTATTGTAGGTTATTAAAATTTGACACCAACTCTTGATTCCCTACAACACTATCACACTCTGCTCAAATAGTTTTGGTCGCATCATGCTCTAAATATATTATTTTCGCTGTATCACTCGTCAGTCGGTTATGACAATGGTTCCGTACTTTGAAAAAGTAAAAACAGTACCCTATTGATGAGACTTCGGTGTCGGTCCAATTTTCAACATAATCGATTTTCTCACAAACTGCAAGTGCTATCAACTTGAAATTTTCTACAGTTATAAAAAGTATTTGTCCACGTCTACTAAAAACCAAATATTTGCAAATATTTATTTTTAAATGGATTTGGACATAGATAAGAAGAAAGTATATCAAATGTTTTTTGAAGGAATCGAGTTTGAATTAGAAAAATTGAAAAATATTGAAATATCAGAAAAAATTCAATAAATTATCAACTGTTTAGTTTTTGAGTTATTACCAAAAAGTGAGTTTGTTTTCCTGCGTTTTCCTGCCGCCCCTTTCCCTTAACTTCGAACATTACAAATGAAAAAAGTCCGAGGGCCAGGATGTCCGCTAGAAATAGGTAGATTTCAAGATCAGACAGTTTTGTGTACAAGTAGAATCTGATGTATCAGATTAGTTTAAACAAATCAAAATAATTACAAACAGATATCGAACAAATTTTAAAAATAAATTCGATGGATTTTACCGCTGGTACTTGGCGAAACATGATGAATAATTGTAAATAAAACTTCTTGTTGTTATTATTACATTATTACATCATCCTCAGGAGCTTACAAAAAACAGTTTTTCATTTATTTCATAGTCGAAATCGGATCAAGCACATAAATTAAATATAGCAAAATTAGTTAATTTATAAATAATAAAAGCTCAATTACGAAATACTACAACAAGAAATTTTATTTACAATTAAATTTTAAAAAGATAATTAGCTACATATAGCAAAACTACATCTTTGCAATTTCGCAAGAAACAAATATCAAATCTACCACAGAACATATGTGTGACAATGTATGACACTATATGAAAAACACACGACAAACCTACTCTATATCATACGTCGTGCAATTACTGCAAAATATCATAATAGTTTATTTCTAACTTTAAGAATAAAAAATTAATTTCTTCTATTCAAATCTTTTTATTTTTATTCATAGACTGTTATAAGGTTTTTGCAAATTATTGTTGTTAGGGATTGTTGCAAATTCTTTTTGGAAGCCGACAAGACAAAAACCTTTAACTGCAGAGATTTATATTTAAAAGGAACGGATTAAAATGTTTCCAATGATTTTAAATTTATGAAGTTTTTTAAAATATTAATATCCAATATACTAATATTTCCAAGATAAGATACTAATATATCCTATATCTAATATATCCAAGATACTAATACGCACGCTTCATGAGTCTCATGCTTGTCATTTTTCTAGATTATTCACACCTAATCCGTTTCCATTAAAGTTCGACTCTAAAGATCTTGTAGAGAAAGAATCTGTTAGACTTTTAGGGGTAGAAGTTGTAAATAATTTGAAATAGAATTCTCATATTTTTAACCTAGCTAAGAACGCTGTTCAAAAACTGGGTTTTTTGGGACGTTTTCGTAAGTGTTTTAATAGAGAACAGCTTCCATTAATTTACAAATCGCTTATAAATCCCTGCATGGAGCACTGGTATCACATATGGGGTGGAACTTATTATAGTAATTTGAAGTGCCTTGATTCTGTTCAGCGCAGAGCTATTAAACTGATTGGCAACTCAACTCTTACTAATGAGCTTGATTCTTTGCAGCACAGACGAAATGTTGCTGGTCTGACAATTTTCTACAAATACATTATAGATGAACGAGCTTCTGCAGAGAATAAATCAGTTTTACCTGAACTAGCGAACCTATCGCGTAACACCAGAGCAAATGTTGTAGCCCATCCTTTACGGTTCATATAAAAAGGTGCGGAACTGTTGCCTTTCAACATGATTTTTTCAACAGAGTCTCTCATCTTTGCAACGCTTTACCTTCATGGGTTTTTCCTTATAGCTTTAATTCTCAAAATTTTAAAGTTAGCGTCCATAAATTTCTTAGAGAAACTTAATTTATTCAACCCGTATCCCAATCCCTAGTTGACATGGTATTTTCGGATATTCAGATACGTTAATTAATAATTTATTATAATTAACACTTAACATGCCTATCTTATAATAAAAAAAAAACGGCCGTTATAACGGATAAAAATATAGATTTTTTCTAGCAGAAGGTCTCTTGTTTCTTAACCATGTGTCGGATTTTGCTGATTTACGAACTTGTCCAAGATATTAATAAAACACACATTTTTAAAAAAAGTGTTTTGATCTAGCTCCACAAATGCGATCGTGAGAGTGCCGATTGTTCCATACGCATTTTGTGTTTTACAAGCCTTTTCGTTTGCGCCGCTCACTCAGGAATCTCTAATTGCAGAGGTCTCTTTTTGAGAGAAATTGATAAAAAAGATTCCAAAAATTCTAAATTTGTTAATTTTTTTTTGGTTTTAGAATCAAAACGGCCGTTATAAGTGCGCTGAAGGTAAAAAAAGACAGTTTTCGCCCAGTTCTAAAACTTTATTATTTCTTATATATATATATATATATACATTTTTGTTCGATTTTCCGTCTCCGCTTATCATGTTTGGCACCAACATTTTCCCGATATTACGAGATGCGGTACATTACTATAGATAGATTTTTATTTTAAATCTACCTAAAATTGAAAAGATTCTCGATTATAGGGAAAGTTGTAAATAATAAATACAAACTATAGCAGTCGGCGTATCTTTTAAAACGTTCTTTGAAAGGGGTTGAGTGTAGACATTTCGAAAAAAAATTATTTGATCATGTCATATGGGGTGTCATACGAAAGGTAAACTTTTTTTTTAAATTTTCGGAAACACAGTTTTCGACTAGTTTTCAAAAATTGAATTTTTTTGTCACTCTCACTCCCTTATCTAGGAACATTACAAAAGAAAATTTTACTAAAATTCACGGTTGTAGGAATTTT
Source organism: Diogma glabrata (assembly GCA_963693315.1). Lineage (NCBI taxonomy): Eukaryota > Metazoa > Arthropoda > Insecta > Diptera > Cylindrotomidae > Diogma > Diogma glabrata. The sequence continues at coordinate 192,907,196 of OY856187.1, read as the reverse complement.
GCCTAAAAACAACATTTTTTGGATTGTTTAAAAACAGTTTTTCTTGATATTTTCGAATGTGATTTTTTTTTCATCCTCCCCACCATTATATACGAACATTACAAAAGAAAAAAGAAAAAATTTTATATGTTTTTTAGTTGTTATAATTTCAAATGTTCTTTGGTGTGAAAATTTCCGTATCTTCCGTAATTTTCCGTTTCTTCGAATATTACAGCAGCGAAAAATTGAAAAAATTCAAGGTCAATTCAACAAAAATTGTAAAAATTGTAAAAAAACTATTTTTTGTAATATGCAAAAAGTACGGTTTTTTATTTATTTCTAAAATTCTATTTATAGAGAAGCTGGATCCCTCGGCAAACGAGTTATATTCGCACTTGTCCGACTTTTTTTCTTTTCGTCATGTGACCAATTGCCGTTTTTAGACAATTATATAGGGTTATTCGTTTAGAAATTATTAATTTCTTAACACCACTTCGTAATTATGTAATTCACATTGTAACTATGTTGCTTTTTAGATAGTAGTTTAACAGAAAGTTCTAATAGGTTTAAGATCGTAAGAAATTCAACAGAAGCTGTTACAAATTTTTAAAATAAAATTAAATTTTCCTATTATTAATTTTCAGCTTCTTGTTTGTATTCCTCAGATTTTTTTTTTGATGTGGGTGGAAACAATTGATGATATGAATACTTGTTAATTAAAAGAGTGATCCCCAAATTTTTCTGTTTATGTTTTACCATTATCCAAATAAAAGTAGAAATGTTTTTGTGGAAAATGAACTATTCTTTATAAATGGGTTTCTTTTTTTAGTTTAACTCGCGCATATTGTTGTAACAATAACAATATGCGCGATTTAAAAAATATGCAATCAACTCTGCTACTATCTTGTTTAATTTAATATATAAAAAACAAATATTTTTCAATTTTGTTGAGTTGTAATTGAGATTTAAATTCGTTCGAATACTTTAAATGTAATACGGCAAAGTCAAACAAAAAATTTTATATATGTTGTTCAACATAAAATAAAATAAAAATCTATTTTTAAAATCATTGCTTATATAAAAAAATTTTAAGTCTACTATTAAATAGTTTAATATTTATTATTATTTAAAATAAAACGAAATCATTGTGTGAAATCAATATGTAGTGTTCATTTTTCTTTTCGTTTTTTTTTCTTCCATCGAATCGATGTATCGTTTCGTCGGATAATTCACGGTCGCTACAATAAAATAAAAAGTTCATCAGACAGCCGTGAATATGTTTACAGTTATACACTTAATTTATAATTTCTTTTATTGAATTATAAAATGGAAGTGAATTATTTAAGAGCTTAAGCGTTTTGCTGTATAAACGAATTTGGATTAAAACTATATGTAGATATGGATGTGCAGAGTTATTGAACGAATTTGTAGAAAGTTAAAAGTCTACTGAAATAAGTACGTTGAAGAACTTTTTTGACAAATGCTGAGGCTTGCCAGGAATGTTAACGTCATAGGAAAGTTAAATTGGGGGAAATTCAGACGACATACAAGGACGAAAGTCGTCCTCAGCAGCCAACATCGAAACAACTCTCAACAAATTAAGATAAGTTTATTTTTATGTTGCATTTTTTTTAAATCCTTTAATTTTTATTTTGAATTGTTTTTAGAAATAAATTAGTAGTGTTATATTAGAGGTTTTCCTTGTTAGAGTCCACGTACGTTCCGTTCATCGTTTATCATTCTTAAAATTCTTAAAATTTAAGTTCCCTTGGATAAATACATAATGTTTCAATTTTATTTCTATAATAAAGCCCAGTGGCTTTACACTCTGTCTAGATTGAAGATGCAGTAATTTAAAATCCTCCGGTTTTCGTCTTCTCTTCATAGTTATGTTTAATCATTCAGTATTAGGGTATCCAAATTACTCCAGCTTGCAAATATCCGGGTAGTCGAGTATTTTACTTTTAAAACCCCAGTTTAGCCGGATATTTGTAAACATAATAAAACATTTTAAATAACAGGAGTTTAGATATGGTAGATGTGCCATAGTTTAGGTAAGGTAAGAAATTCATCACCCCTTCCCAACATGGGTTCCATCCGGGCAGGTCAACAATAAGTAATTTAAGTATTTTAACCACAGAAGTATCTCAAGCTTTAGAACTTGGATTGCATATTGACGTAATTTATACTGATTTCATAAAAGCTTTCGACAAAATAATTCACTTAATTTTGTTTAACAAACTAGATAACTTTGAATGTGCTGAAATACCTATCCGTTGGATAGCGTCATATCTTTGCCAACGAAAACAGTTTGTAAAAATAGGCCCCACAAAATCTTTCGAATTTCTGGTTACCTCTGGCGTGCCTCAAGGCAGCCATTTGGGTCCGTTATTGTTTATTTTATTCATAAATGATGTTATATCTTGCTTTACTCAATGCAAAGTTCTTATTTATGCTGACGATATTAAAATCTTCAAAGTTATACGCAACAAAACAGACGCAAAAATAATGCAAGATGAATTAAATCGATTTTGTTCCTGGTGTAACGATAATCAACTGCTTTTAAACGAATCTAAATGTAAAACCATAACCTTTCACCGAATTAGATCAGTTAACTATAATAATTACTGCTTAAACAATATTTTAATACAGCGCGTATTTTCTATCCAAGACCTTAGTGTCTACTTCAAATTCAATCTGACTTTTGATGATCACATAAATAAAATAATTCTTAGGGCAAATAGTATGTTAGGTTTTATAATTAGAAATTCTTCCGATTTTCAAGACCCTTACACTGTGCGCAATTTATACTGTTGTTTTGTTAGATCCATATTAGAATATGCGTCAATAATATGGTCTCCTTTTTATAACATTCACTCAAATAGATTAGAGAGCGTTCAAAAAAAATTTATTCGTTACGCTCTTCGTCGTCTTCCTAGGGATACTAGCTTGCCCGCGTATGTACTACCACAATATAAAGGACGGTGCCAACTTTTAAGTTTGGAAACACTGGCGAATAGGCGACAAATCTCTTCGGCAATTTTTGTCTATGACATTTTGATTAATTAATTGATTTTGATTGCCCCTTATTATTACAGTTACAGTTACAGTTACAGTTATTAATACCACACGACAGTTACGAACAATATCAAGCTTTTTAAAACTCCCTTATCGCAGAACAAACTACGGAACAAGTGATCCATTGCTCACCGCTTCAAGACACTTCAACTTTTTTTCGGATGTCTTTGATTTTAATATATCCAGAATGGTGTTTAAGAATAGAATCAAACTAAAACTATTACATTCAATTTAAACTAAATTTCTTTAAACTCTTAATGACAGGTATCTATCTTGAATTTTATTAAACTGTTTCTAAATCGTTCTTTTTGTTTTTATTTTAATGTTTTAGTCTTTTATTTGTTTGAATTAGCTCATAATTTAGTATTTTTAGTTTTTTTTTAATTTTAATGCTCATAATAATTAATCTATGATACAATGTATTGCTGATGAAATAAATAAATAAATAAATAAAGGTAGATACACCATGTAGAGTTGAGACTTAATACACTATTACTATAGAATGAAAGGATGCTCGCTGTGCCAATGCAGAAACTCGTTTGAGAAGTTTATCTGATACAAAATTAAATTTGAGCCAGGATTGAAACTACAGTGTACATTAACGAAATTTTTTTGTCTAGTAATATCGGAAATGCCGGAAATGTAAACTGAGATGTTTCTATAAAAAATTTACAAAATAAATGCTATAAATAATTTTTAAATTATGTTTTTGTTTTCTGAGGAAGTTATTAAAAAAATTGCACCAATATTCAACCATTATTAGCATTAATCCCAATATGTCCTGACAACTCTATCGTTAAGATTTGATTATATATGTAATGTAATACTGTTTTGATATAAATTTAGGTTACCATAAGCAAGATTCTGGTTGGCATTTTCATTAATATCAATTCCACTCAGGTTTTTCTATAATCATCTTTTACATTACACTTTCATCATTCAGTTTAATCTCCTCATTCACAGACTGATTTGTTATTAATGGGCAAAAATCTCCGATTATTGTAGAAACTATGTGCACGTTTCTGTTTCTGATAAATTGCAATGTTATAATCTTACTTATTTTTTAATGAACGGAATTGCAGCTGGATGGCATGAATTTAGGCTGTTAGTGGTATAAATTTTAATAATAGGATTTTCTGATTGCTGTATTATCAATATTTTGATCAAATCAAATCAATTACCCGGATCAATCAAATTACCCGGTTAAACGAGTATGTTAAATAAGCTAGAAACATCCGAGTACCCAAGTACTCGATAATCGTCATTGGATACCCTAGCCGCCCTATTTGAAAGCTTTATCTCGGCTACAGTACTCTAGTCTCGGCTATTGACATTCAAGTTAACGTGAGGTATCACATACCACTGACAATGAGAGTGGCTTGAAGAAACGTACCATTATAATTCGGGCCTTAATCGTTGAAGAATACAATGCGAAACATGATAAAAAAATATTTCACAAGCGGGATTATTCGCAACAAAATTTTAGGTTTGTTCCTGCAAATTTTTATGAAATTTTTTAATTTATGGATCTCCTATCATGAAATATTAACGTATGTCAAATATAATATGTGATATTATTTATGATTTAGTTATTCTTAGAAAACAAACATAAATAAATAAACCAAAAAATGCGTCTATATAGTACTCAGCACGCATGTTGTTGTCTGATAAAGTGTTAAAAGGATTTTAGGTCTTGTTGTGACATGTATTGTAATTCTTTTTGACACAACATATTTTTTTAAAATACCGAAATCAACAGACCACAATCAATCTTCTTCCGGTAAAGCTTTACACCCCAAGGCTGGGCTTCTTATAAATTAAAACTAGTCTAGAATAAATATGATATAAAGTTTTACTGATGTTACAAAGCCATAATCCTTTAGCCCTTCCTTACCGCTCAAAATTTAATTAACTTTTTTTAAGTACTGCATTTTTTCAGAGTTGGATATTTTATAGGTCGGATATGGACTATATTCAAACCTTTAGAGGTGAGTCGTGTAAAAATAGTAGGCTATCATTAGTTTTACAGTTAAGGAAGCATGAACGATTGTTTAAACTTACAAGTCAGTTATTAACATATATACTAGACGATATATAAATAAAAACATTTTATTTTGACATAATCATTTTACTTTGGCAATAAAACAATCAAGTAGTTTGGCTCAAAATTTGGGTTTTCACCTGTTAAACCGGACATTCATATACAACAGAAATAGAAACAGAAACAGAATATCATACAAATTTGACTGAAATGTTTTGTAGTAGTTCTCACCGTTAAAAAATACAGGGCCCATGTAGAAGAACATACGTTTACCATCATCACGGCTTACCTAGTTTAAAGTGGCTAATATCTTTGAAATATCTTTCAAGTAGATTAACCAGATAAAATCTGGTTGCAGATATCAAATACTGTAAATCTACTCAAAACACCGAGGCTAACTCTCTCTCCCGACTTAATGCTGACGAGATTGATGGTGAGGGAAAGATAAGCAGGATATTTTGATGCATCTAAATCTTTCCTCCAAACATTTTAATCACCCAGAATACCTAGCTCTACGGCCCCACGCAGATTCTTATGTCTGAAAAGTAGATGGTCATATCTACATAAAAACTAACGTTGGATTAAAACACTTTGACAAAGATGAACATAAGCGACTCTTGGTTCCCATCCCAATGCAAAATCTTCTCATCTTTAAAGCTCATAATCGCCTTCTTTCGGCTCACCTAGGTGCAGCCAAAGTCAAAGATAAACTACGGCGTATCTTTTTTTGTTCATCTTTAGCTCGAGACGTTAAAGAATATGTATGCAATATGTATGGAATATGTACTATCAGATGAGTAAGCGCGACAATGAAACACTGCGTCCACCCATGGGTCTTATGACAAAGCGTCTTCTACAAGCAACGGCAGCTAATTTAGTCAGCTTCCTACAGAACGATATTTTCAACCTATTCGGTTTACCGGAGTCACTTGTCTCGGACAATGGTAAGCAATTCGAGTCCCGCCTACTGGCTGAGCCACTCAAAACAAAACAAGTAAAGCATATATTTACTTCAAAATACTCACCCCTGTCCAAAACTTCAGAATTGGTAAACCGTACCATTGTATCTGCCTATATCAAACTGTATACTATATCTTCATTGCTTACCAAAAACAACTCTCATTGGTACAGTTTGCGGAGCAAAGCTCGCATTCTTCATCCTCAACGTTCAAAATTATGTTCAAAGTGATGCGGCCCGTAACTTCAACACAAGCTCGCTACAAAATCATTTCTGCAAAACTAACTGGACCTGTTGGGATAGTGGCATTTGAGGCGGAAGACATGCAGATGAAAAACTTGGGTGTCTACAACATCAAAGACATCCGCTCTTGAATATTGCTATCCTTCCTTCCGCCCTTGACATATCTCTACTCTTTTGAAGGTTCGTCTACGTAGACCAACTATTGAATACTTGTGACTTATATTCTAAACCCTTATCATAATTTTTTTGTCCTTACTGTCTAGCTGATAACTGTCCCTTTTTCAGTGCAACATAGTCCAAATACTTTAAATAATTCCTGTCTTAAGCCCGGCTTGAAATTTTCTCAGGGTGTGAGAAATCCCCACGATTTGTGACGAAGAAGATCCCGAACACAGCCTTTTTGTGTACTTTTTTTACTTCTCCTTTCCTCCGTCACAAGAAGCTCGATTCCAGATTTTAATCCACAATTTTTTTATGTCTCATGATATTAGTGATTAGACTCATCTCTCAAAACCATATATCCAAGTTTTAGTTTTGCTAATAATGCAAAATTTCATTAATTTATATATACAAGACGATATGTAAATAAAAATGTTTTATTTTGACATAAACATTTTCCTTTGACAATAAAGCAATCAAGTAGTTTGGCTCAAAATTTGGGTTTTCACCTGTTAAACCGGGCATTTACATACAACAGAAATAGAGACAGAAACAGAATTTCATACAAATGTGACAGCAAAAAATTCTGTCGCTGTAAAACTTGTATGGAATTCTATGGGATTTTTTGCATTGTATGGAATTCTGTTTCTGTTGTTTATGATTTTCAGCCTTTAGCAAACGTCAAAATATAGGCAACATGGATATTTCGTGTATTAATTAAAAACAACCAATAAATAACCAACTTTCGTCATTGATAATTCATGTCATACATGGTCTAACTTTCCTGATTACAAAAAATTCAAGTATCAAGCCCGCAGTCTTACATTTATATTGGCCTAACAGAACGAGCGTTTCAACATCGTTCAGTACATCATATTTTAGCTTTAAAGTTTCACCATTTTTTGATTTGAAAATTTTTTTACTTAAAATTTATCAACTACAGCATCATTTCTTTATATGAAAATCGTCATTTTATTTAAATTTTTTGATCTCTGCCTTGCTTACTACAAGGTAGAGATAGAAGAACCAAAGGGTAGATGATGCACATTATCTGTCTCTTAAGTCAAGTGTGTTTGTGTGTTTTTTCAGCTAAAAATTTTAGAAACTTTATTTCGTTAACGCTTTTATGGAACACAATACAATACCTATCATAAAGGTATTTTAGGGAATAAACTTATAAATTTATTTTTATAAAAAAACAACTAATACAAACCTTTACAAATTTCAAACAATATTGAAACAGATGTAAATGTAATTTTTTCAAATTAAAATTAGGAAAAACCAACAACAACAAAACAGTTATTTAAAATTTACAAAATAGGGAAAACTCGTTAGAATAAATTGCTAACAGGTCTTAGGGTTCTACAACATTATTAGTTTCTATATGGTTTTCATAACTAGATACAACAACAAAATGATCAAACGAGTAGATAGGTTTATTATAAATTTTGAACTAAAAACTTTTTCGGTTATATTTGGTTTAAGTTTATGTTTTCCAAAATTCAGTTATAATTGGATTGTTAATTTTTTAAATAGAAAAGTTTAGGTTAATTACATTTCAATGATGGTTTATTTTGTAATTATACAAATGTACACTATCGCTATCAAGATAACAAATTTACACGAATAAAATAAAACTATACAACCTAAAACAACCCTAACAATTTTTATTAAGCTTTAATGAAAAAAGTTTCAATAAAAACAGTAATATAAAAGCACAATTTTGTTTTGGTATTAAATAACGAAAGTTTTAGATAAGTTAAACCATAGTTCTAATTTAGTTTTGTGGACATAATAAATTTTGTATTTTTTTCTGGATTTCAGTATAGTTGTATTTTTGGAAATGAATAAATTTAATTTAGAGGATTTAAGGTTAAATAACGTTATATAGACTGCATGTAATTATGTGCAATTTCTATAGCTAAGCTCTTTAAATGAGATAAAAATAAATGGTAGGAGAGGCTAAAAGTACTTAAGTTATATTATAAAAAGATTATATTTTTTGGTTTGATAAAATAATGATTTAAGAGCAACATACGGATGACAATAATTTAAAAGAAAATCATAATATGCAATACTACAAATACAGTTTGTACTGGTCTAAACAACTTGTTAAAAAGCACTTGGCAAGAGAGACATATAAAAACAACAACAACTAATCATAATCAATCAATCAACGACATAATCAAATTTAAACGAAGGTTATAGTGTGCGAAAAGTGTTTATTTTATTTGACATGCAGTATAAACCATTTTTTTACTGATCTACATAAACATATAATGAAGCAAAAAAAAAATGTAAGTGTGGATTTTTGTGGTCGCGTATTACTAATATGAAATTGAAAAAAATTTAAAATGGTGGATTAAATATGCTGAAATAATGAAGCGAATTTTATATTATTGATATTGCGTGCACGTAATTTTGAGCAGTTTGAGCAGTCTAGACCAGAATATCTAAATTGCAATATTACCGAGATTTTTTTACATTCATATAAATTGCTGCGCCAGTTTTGAATTTACAAAAAAATATTTTTAAATGACTAGCGGAGCATGACTTTGTGACAAAGTACTGGCTCAATAATAATAGCCAATTAAAATGCAATATTTAAAAATATACTCTTTACTGTTTATATTTCATTTTCTTTTTGTTAATAATAATATAATCTTCCTTATAGTAACAATTTGAGTTTTATTTTTTATTTTATAGAATATCGATTTCGACTTACGTCATCCTTAGTTCTTAAACTATTATTACAATTTGTGCTTAAACTATTACTTATATACTATTTCAACTGCTATTTTTTATTATTATGTCATTTATTTTGTTAGTTTCAGTGTGGATTTTATCATTTAAAATGTTGTTATTGTTTTTATGTTAATATATTTCTATTTCTGCCAATCTATCTAGATGTTGTCCTCTTCTTTTTTTATGTAATATGGTTAAATTTGTGTTGATATTGGTGTATTTGTGTTTTTCTATTTTTAAATGTACGGCATATCTAGATTTTGGATCGCTTCTCTTAATTTCATTGGTGTGCTCAATAAAACTTTTTGTGAAGGACCGCCCCGTCTGACCTATATAAAATTTAATGCAGTCGTCACAGGTAAGTTTATAAACACCTGTATCTAAGGTTTGGGTTTTTTTTGGTAATTTTCTATTTTATTCCATATTTTTTTAAAGTTTTTTGCATTATTTTGAATGTTATTTTATTGTATGTTACGCCTACGTTTGCCTGCTAAGTTTTCTTCATTCTTCAATATTGTTAGGGTTTGCAAATTTTTCTTGTTTTTATGTTTTCTATTTAATGTATCAATTATTTCGTTTTTATATCCGTTTTTACTGGCTATGTATTTTATGTTATTTAGTCAAAGTCTAGATCACTGGTTTGAAAAATTATTCGTATTATCATCTTTGTTTCGCTTCTCGCGCACAAAAAAGCATCGATCCGTGTAAGTTTTAAGCATCTTCTAAAATCACCGTTGCACATGAAGAATCATTAAAAAAAGACATCGTTTGGTAAAAGCGGCCCACAGTCAGGACAATCTTAATCGTCGCCTATTCATGAAGTAAAATAAGAAGCACATAGCCTTTTTATTCGATACTGCTGCTGATTTATCTGTCATTCCTGTTTGTAATTTCTGTAAAATATATACCATCAGAAATAGAATTTTCACTCTTTGTTGCAAACGGCACTGCTGTTAAAACTTATAACATTAAATTACTTAAACTAAATATTAGACAGAATTGCGTTTTCACGCATGCTTTAATTGTAGCTGGTGTCAATCGTCCAATTATTGGTGCAGATTTCCTTTCAAAATTAGGCCTACTCGTTGATGTGAAAAATAAAAGCTGACTGACCAAGCTACAAAGCTGTCTCCCGAGCAGAAATTATTTAGGGAAACCCTGAATACAGTCAGGGCTGGATCAGGGCCTGGTCAGTCCTACATAGGAAATTTCCATAAGGGCAATCTGATGTGGGCCTGATTTAGAAACCCCTTCTAGGGTTAACCTTATTTAATGCACATGGTAATGCCCCACCAACTCTACGATCGGGTATTTGTATATCTAGATGACCTTTTGCTGACCTCTATTACTTTTGAAGAGCACCTTCTCCTTCTTAATGACGTGGTAGTGTGACTTTAAGGTGCAGGCCTTGCCATTAATTTAGAGAAATCCAAATTCCTCCTTAACGAGATCGACTATCTAGTGTTTGTGGTTGGTCACGGCGTGCTACGTGTCAAATAAAACAGAGTAAAGGTCATCATAGATTTTCCCGTTCTCAACACCGTAAAACAATTGCGACATTTCCTCGGCACTTGGGTGGTACAGACGTTTTATTGCTAATTATTCCACCTTATCTGCAAGTCTAACCAAGTTGCTGAAGAAAGATTGTAAATTTCTTTGCAGTACAGAAGCACAAAAAAATTTCGATTCTCTAACAAAACTCACTGGTTACAGCCCCAGTTCTCGTCAATCCTGACTTCTCTCGTAATTTTAAAATCCAATGTGATGTAAATACTACAAGAATAGGAGGGGTCCGGTTTCAAAAATTTGACGACGGAACTGAACATTTTTTGGCATTTATGTCACACAAGCTCAATTCGGCTCAACGGGATTAAAGTGTCACTGAACTTTAATGCCTTGTAGCGGTTCTCACCGTTCAGAAATACAGAGCCTATGTAGAAGAACAAACGTTTACTATCATCACGGCTCACTCTAGTTTATAGTGGCTAATGTCTTTGAAGTATCTTTCAAGTGGATTAACCAGATAAAGTCTAAAGTTGCAGGCGTACGATTTCGATATCAAATTCTGCAAAGGAACTCAGAACACCGGGGCTATTTCTCTCTCCCGGCTTAATGCTGACGAGATTGATAGTTAAGGGAAAGATGAGCAGGATGTTTTGATGCATCTAACTCTTTCCTCCAAACAATTTAATCACCAAGAATACCTAGCGCTACGGCCTTGCGCAGATTCTTATGTTCGAGAAGTAGATGGTCGTATCTACATACAAACTAACGTAAGTTAAAACACTTTGACAACGATGAACATAAGCGACTCTTGGTTCCCATCCCAATGCAAAATTTTCTCATCTGGTAAGCCCAAAATTCCCTTCTTTTGGCTCACCTATAGGTGCAGCCAAAGTCACAGATAAACTACGGCGTATGTTCTTTTGTTCATCTTTAGCTCGAGACGTTACAGAGTATGTACAAAATACGTACTATCAGATGAATAAGTGCGTTAATGAAACACTGCGTCCAACCATGGATCTCGAAACTAAAGCATTACGTCCCTTCCAGATAATATTTATTGATTTTGTGAGACCCTACCCAAGATCAAAGTGTAGAAATCGCACCTTGTTATTGCGTTGAATGACTTCAACCGATTTGTGAGCTTCTTCTGACAAAGCCTCTTCGACAAGCAACGGCAGCTAATTTAGTCACCTTCCTACAGAACGATGTTTTCAACCTATTCGGCGTACCGGAGTCACTTGTCTCAGATGTTGGTAGCCAATTCGAGTCCTATATACTGTCTGAGCCACTCAAAACCTTCGGAAAAAAAATCCCAGTGGCAGGTATATCCGCTAGAAATAGGTAGATTTCGGGGTCAGACGGTTTTGTGTCCAAATAAAATTAGATAAGTCAGATTAGTTTAAATAAAAAATATAAGTAGAAACAGAATAATTCAAAAAAATTATCGAACCAAATTAAATACATTATCCGAACTAACGCCATCAACACAATTTCGGAACAGTTTTATTTAAGTTGGTTTAAACTACTTTTAATAACATATTAAATCCACCAAAGATCAAATGAACTACGTCACAACTACAATTATACCATCACACATAATTTATAACATTATCAAACAATTTTATTTCAAAATCATCTTTTGTTGTTGTGTTTTTTTGTTCTTATTTAATCTTTTTTCAAACGGTTACTTAGTAAAAAAAATAAAAACAAAAGAGATTTTGATAATTTTTCTATGGTATTAAATGGGTTGATATTTTTCTTGTAAGGGTTGCATTATAATGCTTATAAAAATGGAACCTTTTGGGTTAGAAAGCTGAAATTTTTTGAGGCTATAGCTGAAAAGTATGTTTAAAAGCTAAGATGAATTTAAATAACATAAACTGAAACATGATGAAAGCATTGCTTTTTGCGTTTGTTTTTATTTCAACAGCCGTAGGGTCTCAACCGTTAAACTTAAACTATTATTTTTGAAAATTTTGGAAAGATTTATATTTTAGGTACGTGAAAAAAAGTTTTCAACTATGAGCTTGGCCATTTCAGCTAGATCAAGGGCAGCAAAGTTTAGTAAATTTTTAAAACAGCTGATTTTTGAGGAACCTGAAACGCCAAAGTAGTCATCTGGATAAAAATGATAAAAAAAGGTTCACATATTTAATATTTTTAAATTTTATTAAAATATTATTATTCAAACGGAAGTTATAGCGCCCTAGATTATTCGACTTTTTAGGCTCTAGCCGCTTAACCGGTACCCGGATATGGCCAGTTCACGAACTAGTCCAAGACATTATTTGCCGTAACATACACAGAAAATTATTTTGGTGTAGGTCCAAAAATGCGACCGTGAGAGTGCCGCTAAATTCCGTTATACCTCATATCGTTATATATATATATATATATATATATATATATATATATATATATATATATATATATATATATATATATATATATATATATATATATATATATATATATATATATATATATATATATATATATATATATATATATATATATATATATATATATATATATATATATATATATATATATATAATTTTTTTTTTTTTTTGTTTTTCCATCTCCGCTTATCACAAATAGTCGTTTGGCATCAAAATTTTTCCGAAATTCCGAGATGAAGCCCATTGCAATAGCTAGATTTTTATATGAAATCTACCTAAAAGCATATATTTACTTCAAAATACTCACTCCAGTCCAACACTTCAGAATTGGTAAACCGTTCCATTTTATTTGCCATTCGTTCCTATATCAAACTGTATACTATATCTTCATTGCTAACCAAAGCAACTCTCATTGGTACAATTAGGGGAGCAAAGCTTTCATTCTTCAACCTCAACGTTCAAAACTTTGTTCAAAGTGATGCGGCCCGTAACCTTAACACCAAGCTTGCTATAAAATTCATTCTCGCAAAACTAACTGGACCTGTTGGGACCGTGGCATTTGAGGTGGCAGACATGCAGGGTAAAAACTTGGGTGTCTACAACATCAAAGACAGCCGCTCTTGAGTGTTGATATCCTCCGTCCTTTGAGTTTCTCTACCCTTTTAAAGGTTCGTCTACGTGTACCAACCATTGAATACTTGTGACTTATATTCTAAACCCTTATCATAGTTTTTGTTTGTCCTTTTCCGGATCTACGGATGTGAACTGTCTCTTTTTCAGTGCAACATAGTCCAAATACTTTAAATAATTCCTGTCTTAAGCCCGGCTTGAAATTTTCTCAGGGTGTGGGCAATCCCCACGATTTGTGACGAAGAAGATCCCGAACACAGCCTTTTCGTGTACATTTCTTTGCTTTTACTTTGCTCCGTCACAAGGTGCCCAATTCCAGATTTGAATCCACAATTTTTTTATGTTTCATGACATTAGTGATTAGATTCATCTCTCAAAACCATATATCCTAGTTTAAGTTTTGTTAATAATGCAAAATTTTATTCATTTAAATGACAAACGTTCCTCTGATTCAGTTTTGCGATCTTGCAAAACATTTTTATTAAATTAAATTTAAGCAGTTTTCCGAAAATTCTCTCTTTTCGATGTTTTTGGCATTAAAACTAAAACTTAGCTATGATGTGTTTTGTTAACTTGATAAATTCTCTATTTTAGTTGTAGGAAATCTAAACTATTCAGATAGTTTTAATGGATTTCTGGAATCACTATTATTTTTTGTGTATTTTTATCGATATTATTATTGTCAGTTAAGAGCATTTTAGCAAGGGCTCGGATAACACTAAGGTGTAAATTTTGGTGAGATAGTTTTGGTCGGACCTCGAAAAGAATTATTCGAAAACTCACGTATGACGGTCGTTGTTCTTTTTATTGAGTTATTGTGTATTTTTGTTTGTTCCTATATTGTTTGTTGGTTTGCGTTTTTTTGGTTGTTATCTCTTTTATGTTATAAATTCAATATTCGAGGAATAAATTCAATAAAAATGTTTGGAATATAAAAGAAAAATTTTATATCTTAAAAAAAATTTGTTTAGTTGAGAAATCTCAATAATTGTAATTTATAAAAATTAATAAGAATAATAATTGGATATAACATGTCTATTGCTGGCTCAACCACAAGTGTTACTTTTTTATCGATGCAACTGCAGTCGATTTTCTTCTTCGTGAAATATTTCTGGAACTGGAAGCTTCTCGCAGGAATTTTTAAAACAATATTGTGTCAGATGGTAGATGGTGTTATCTTCTGTATCATTTAAGGACAAAATGGTTCACTAATTTATAATCTTGTAAAGAAAGAATAATTTTGGGTAAGATTTTTAAGCCCTACCATGTTCAAATGTAGTTACTTTCTGCTCCTCTCGTTGCCGGAAAAACCCACGACTATCTTTTTCCCTGAAACTCTAGCCTCGCGATGAGCAAGTCTGGTTTTCCAACCAGAGGGAGAGAAATAAAGATTCGTTTGCCCAAGACATGCAGTTCCCTCTCTCGAGGAAACAGGATGGCTTTAGCATTGATTTTAAAGTTATTGGCACTTTAAATAAACAAATGTTCGCAATAACACTTTGTTCATATAACACAAAAACTGATTTGTTTTTTTACACCTTTAAAACTGATCGGTGCTTTTGTATGCTGTATCAGATCCATTTTGTAAAAACTTGGTATGCAAAAAGCTTAAACTTCAAGTTATTTTTCTTTTATTTTAAGCAAACAACATTAAGTAATTCATAAAACTGCACCAAGTGCAAATTAAATGGCCAGGACTTACTAAATTTAAAAACAATATTTGCTGACCAACCCAAACATTGTTCAATTTTGAAAAAAAATCAGATTTTTTACTTTCATATATCAAAATAACAAACATAGAATTATTTCAGTTAACTAAAGGCGCATGACCATATCTGATATCATCCATCACCAACCAACTCAGTATATTACCATAACCATATTTTATCTAATTTGTACATCCAATATAATGATCTGCCGCAATTACTTTATGCGAATGATGAAAATTACATGTCAATTTACAGATAATGTGTCAGTTTAACAGCAGTTACTTGTTATTCGAGAAGAATATTCTAAGATCGTTGGACTCCAAACACATCAATGTCATTTCATACAATTTCCATTCCTATCAACTTAATTACAAAAACAATTATTTTATTTTAAATTGAGTGTCAATCACGAAAAATTTTCATCAAAAAACTTCCAATAACACAAAAATGAAACACAAAAATTATTGATCCGAAAATTGGATTTTTCTGTTAATTAAAGTTGAATATAATATAGAAAATGAATAAATTAAACGTAGGTTTAATAATAACAATTATGATAATAAACTTTTAAATGTTTATTTTATTCAATCTTATATCTCAGAGGTATCCAACCTAATTGAGTTTTAAACAAAGAAACATTGTTTTTTTTTCATTAAATTCAGGTGTTAAAAAGATAATGAAAAACTAATTTATTATTCATATTCCCTAATCCTTGGATGTATAAAACATTATCAATATTAAATATATTAGAAATGTGTTTAACGATAAGTTGGAGATGGAATTGTGTTAGTCAACAAATTGATTAAGTAATATTGTTCTTTGCAATCAATCTAGTTAATTGAAAAATCCTGCTCTCAATTATACTTTCAACAATAAATATTTAATGACCTTCACACAAAAACCAATAAATAAATCAAAAGTTATATTACTAATATTGTTTTATTTCACAAAGTTTTTGTATCCAATTAGTTAATCTACTTCATTTTTTTAACGCGTTCAACCCAGCACAGTAAAATTTCTTTTCATCAAACTCACAATCTTCAATCAAAGATAAGAATAACAAAAGCTTAGATGAAACAACAAAAGCTGAAACTATCATCTGATGTGACATAAAAAGAGGGAAAATCACTTATATATAGAGAACATAAAATTAAGTGTAATTGACTACACTCAATAGTTTTTATAGTTCTCCCTCACCTAATTTTTTCTACCATTATTTTATTACAAAATAATTTTTACTACTTCTTGCCATTCTCATTGATTTCTCATAATAGTAGTTTAATCAATGAGTGAATAATGAAGTAGTTTATTCTCAAGCAAAAGTTTAAAATTCGAGCGAGGCACGAGCGAGAATTTTAATTTGCGAGAGAATAAAATTCATTATTCACGAATCGATTACAATACTTTATTCTCTGACAAAGATTTTATTATAAAAAAGAATTGTGTATTATAAAAAATAAAAACATTTTCTTCAATTAAAACAATAAATCTTTATTGTTTTAATTGATAAATCAAATTTCTTAATAAAAAAACCCTGATGATAAAAAACGCCCTTCTCATACAATCAACCAAGTTCAACTAAACGAAATAAGAGAATTACTCAAAATTTGATTTTTGAACAAAACTTATCAAAGCAAATGTGATTATAATTTGAAAATAATTTTAATGAAATCAAAATAATTTGACCAATTGGAATCATACCAATTGAATAAAAGTTTCATTAGGCACTAGGTTAAGTTCATTAGGCTATAGGTTAAAAAACAATACAATAATACATACTATTATTATCGAAAAAACATACAAATAAAGCTGATATAATTAAATGGAAGAGAATAAAAATATTTATAGATTACTTGTTCTAGTTATAATATAAGTGTATGTACATATATGCAATGTATTATATTCTATATGGTGACGGTTGGTTTTTATAATACAACTTTTTTTTGTTCGTGCTTTTCCGTTATTTTCTTGAGATAAATTTTGATTCTATATTTTTCTTTCGTTGACATTGAGAAAATTTATTGAAGTAGAACAGACACAGTTGGTGCTGAATTTGATTGAAGATTTATGAATTATTAAATTTCTATACATATTTTTTTTATTTGTTGGATGGTACTAATAGGTAATTGGTTGAGATAGAAATGGAAGTTTTTGGTTTGGAGTGATAATGATTTATTGATAAGATAATCAGGGTGAAATAAGTAAAGTGGGGGCTTAAATAACATTTGTATAGCTATGACTTAGCTATAATGTGGGATGACCTTTGGAGTAAGAGTGATTTTATGGGTTAAATGATTTGGATAAAATTTTAGATTTGCTTTAAGGAGTTAACCACCTTGAGATTTTCGAAAAATTGTTAACTATATTAGTATAAAAAAATCAACAAAAACGTTTTGGCTCTGATTATATAAAAAACAATAAATTCAGAGTAATGCTTGCTAGAATACTGAAAAATCAGAGGCTACTACGATCAAATTAATTTGAATTTCCATTGTGAAAAAAATTAGTAATTTATATGATTGTTTTTTCTCATTTCTCATTAGTATAAAATTTGTAAATACAAAAAAATTAAATAGGTATCGAAATTGAATAAAATTTATTTAACCGTTTGGAATTAATGGTACAAAAAAAAATTATAAAAAAATTCCTTATTTTTTGTTTTTCCAATGAATTTTAATATGATTCAATTTAAATTAATACATGTGTCACTCTGTTGGAAGGGCAAAAAGTTATACTAGGTTCGACTTTAATGAAATTTATTCAATTGCAAATTAGTAAAAGTTTCCACAAAAAAATAAAATATATCATTAAACACAGGCCCAATAACATACATATATTGTGTTCCGCAGCACATTTATTTTATTTTATTAAGACGAATAAGGCCGCCGTCAACGTTTATAAACCAAAAATTAGTCTACATTTCTAGCGAAGTATAAGAAAATAAAAAAATTTACATAAACATACATTTAATGGATTCAGGCTTAGTCAACTAGTTTTTCTAGTGATCACTGTTGTTGTTATACTCTAGCTATGCTAGTATCGAATAACAAGCTTGTATCGGCGAGAAGAAGATGGTTAGTCTTAGCTTGTGTCTCTTGACACATAGTCATCAATTAGTTCAGTAAATTAATTGTGATTTAACATCACTTCGATGGAAAATCTGCCATCATGAATATAAGAACTCAATTTAAAAAATTATGTTGCAAATTATGAAATTTTTTGCAATCCATACAATTTTCGATCGATCTACTTCGCTAGAAATGTAAACTAATTTTTAGTTTATAGCGTTGATATTTTTTGGTAGTTTATCTAGTCGGCTAGCCGACTTTTAGCCCACTTTTTTAAAGTTTAAAATTTTCTTATCGAAACTAGATCGGTCGAAAGTTGTATGGATTGCAAAAAATTTCATTATTTGCACCATAATTTTTTAAATTCTGTTCTTATATTCATGATGGCATTAACATCATGATAATATTAAATTAATGAACATTTGTTGAATTCGTGTTAGCAACTTTTTTGAAATTGGCGGTATATTGGCCATTTTTTAAAGAGCATTTATTTTAAATTTTAATGTTTCTTCACATTTGCCCGAATCCTAAAGATCAGCCTTTAGAACCATATATCGGAATAAACCTGCGCATACCCACGTGTATTATTTCTGAAAAATTAGAAGCAGAAATGTTTGAATTATGATGTTATATCACAACTAATTTACTGAATCAACTCCAAAAGAGTGCAATAAAAAAAAGTCCAAGCGGCACGTATATCCGCTAGAAATAGGTAGATTTCGAGATCAGACAGTTTTGTGTGCCAGTAGAATCTGATGTATCAGATTAGTTTAAACAAAACAAACTGATTTCAAACAGATATCGAACAAATTTTAAAAAGAAAATTATCTACCTACAAGCAAAATTATATCTATCCAATTTTGCAACAAACAAATATCAAATCTACCACAGAACATGTGTGTGACAATTTATGACACAAACCTACTCTATATTATATGTGGTGCAATTACTGCAAAATATCAAAAAAGTTTATTTCTAAGAAAAAAAAATTAATTTCTTCTATTCAAATCTTTTATTTTTTTGACTGTTGTAATGAAGCGCTTTCTCATTGGCGAATCAATGAGAATGACATAGCAGGAAGCGTACCTAGCGAGATTGATTTTCTTGCCCCAAGCTAGCTGCAGCCCATGGGAACGATAAAGAAACCCTGCTACTTCAGCACAAATACAGAAATGTACGCTACTAACGAAAATATATCAGAAATGGAAACAAATACAAGTGTGAAAAATGAGATTCTGGCGACCCCTTTGGCGAAAGACCCACGATCAGCACGTCCAACCCCCACAATCACTCTCAGACGCCCACACACTCACACTTCACCCATGTTAACATTCACCCACACATTCGACGACTACCACGCCCCCAGTCAGTCACTGGCATGTCTTTTCACACACATTCACACCCCTAAATCATAAGAATAATAAAAAAAAAACGAAAAGAAAAAAATTCAAATCGACTCACCCATGGTTATATCCTCCTAGCCTCCAAAATCCTGTTTAGATCAGCCCTCCATCCGCACGGTGGTCACGTTGGAAATTTCTCGAAAGTAATTTGTATAACACGAACGTTGGTCAAAGTTGCACATACAAACGTTGTACCAAACTGTTAGGCAGAAACGTTCAATAAACTTGCAATCGTTGGATAATTTTGTTGAATCAAAATGCTGAGTAGAAACGTTATATGAACTTGCAATCGCTGTATACTTTGATGAATCAAAATGATAAGTAGAAACGGTATATGAACTTGTATAATTTTGTTGAGTCAAAATTGATATATAGAAACGTTATATAAATTTACAATCGATGGGTAGTTTTGTTGCATCCACAAATGATAAGTAGACACGTTATATAAACTTGTAGAATTTTGGTGCATCAAGAATGATAAGTAGAAACGGTATATGAACTTGTATAATTTTGTTGAGTCAAAATTGATATATAGAAACGTTATATAAATTTACAACCGATGGGTAGTTTTGTTGCATCCACAAATGATAAGTAGACACGTTATATAAACTTGTAGAATTTTGTTGCATCAAAAATGATAAGTAGAAACGGTATATGAACTTGTATAATGTTGTTGAATCAAAATTGATATATAGAAACGTTATATAAATTTGCAATCGATGGGTAGTTTTGGTTGAATCAAAAATGACAAGTAGAAACGTTGAATCTGGTTGCGAACATAAGCGCCGAATCGATGTATAATCACCGGTAAGGATGATAACAATTATAGCAATTACAGCCGAATACGTTGACCTGTAGTGGTGGCAGGTTGCGTTGCAATCCCCAAAAAAATGTAATAAATTATGCCAATACTAGTCCAATCACTTGTTGAAATCGAACGGTAATAATTCGTATCAATGATTGTGGAGCAATACGTTGTAATGTAAGTGGTGCCGTATGCGATGAAATCCAGAAAAAAAAGCAATAAACGATACCAATACCAGTTAAATTATTCGTAGATGTAGAACTGTACTAATTTTGTATCAATGATGGTGAAGCAATACGGTAAAAGGTAATGGTTGACGTATGCGTTGAAATCCAGAAGATGCAATGAATTGTACCACTGCTAGTTAAATGAATTGTTGGACAAAATTGAAAATATGTAAAATATGCGGCCGTAATGGCAAAAATTATGTATAACCGTTGCGCTATTAAGTTCCGTAATTTATCAAATTAATACTTGGATTCCTTATCCTTCAATCCTATCCTTCCCGTAAATTTCACTCCAAATGTTGAGCCCGGCAACATTGGAAGGTAACATGAACAAGCACCAAAATTGTTTCACTCCACACAAACACCATCAACCAACAATAATTTTTTTTTTTTTTGGTGTATAATAATGAAATTGCTTTAGTCAAATTGCATGGTAACAAGGAATTTTATTAGAAATATATATAAACAGTAACTGTTATTTATTTTCAATTAAACTTTTAATAAACTTTTGCACATTCAACCGACATTAATTTTTTTGTATATAATAATGAAATTGCTTTATCCGAAATTGCATAGTAACAATGAATTTACTTAGAAATATATATAAACAGTATCTGTTATTTATTTTCAATTAAACTTTAAATTAACTTTTTGCACATTCAACCAACATTAATTTTCTTGTATATAATAATGAATTGCTTTATCCAAAATTGCATAGTAACAATGAATTTACTTAGAAATATATATAAACAGTACCTGTTATTTATTTTCATTAAACTATAAATTAACTTTTTGCACATTCAACCACCATTATACGCATAATAAAATTCACTCACGATATTTTCTATTTTCTTTTAAAATCCCAATTAATTTTTTTAAGGTACAACATGGACCGACACGTTGGTAAATTAGATTCCGCGATGTCAAAAACAGAGTGAACGAGTACTAGCCGCGCGAGTACTAGGTGAATCGTAAAATTGAACTAATGTTGTTTTTACGGCACAAAACATATAAATAATTTTTTTTTGTTTTAAATTTGGTTTTAAACAACACAAAACATGTAAACTTTTTTTTTTAATTAAACTACGACGATTGTATTAATAAAATGAATTGAACTAATTGAACTCGATTTTGTAATACACGAGACGGATTCACAAGACATAAGAGATCAAATCAATTAACAGTGGCTTATTATATAGCCAAATTTTTAGTCTCGCAATAACTCGAATACAGTGTTTAGATGAGAGATAATTAATTTCCATCAGATTTTCAAATTATTGGGAACTTTTTATAGTTACAAGAAACCGTTTGCTGTTATTGCAGAAAAATAAGGTTGTGACACAAAATATTTCCGACACATCCATAATCATTGAATTTAAAATGAATCAAATGCAAGTTCGATCAATGTTACGATGTTTAGACATTTATTAAACTACAAGCTACTATATCAGTACAGTGAAGATCAGTTCAATAACGGAAGAATTGTTTAAAGCATAACATTCATACCAAGATAAATCAAATGTTTAACAAAGCAAAATAATAATTCTTTGTATGTTGAGGATTGGACAAAAAAAATTCGCACAGCTGTTATGAGGTTGGAAAACTTCGTTGTTTCATTACGGTTGGTGTTTAGAAAATTCAAATTCAAGCAGTATATTGAAAATACTCGAATGGAAACGTAACGCGCGCCAATCTAAGGGTGTTGTAAGATTAAATTTTAATGTTATATGGATGAATTTTTTAAAGAAAATTATTAATTAATTCAATTTAACCAATATTATATTATATTGATTAATAAATGAAATCAGTGTAATTGGCTCAATTCTTTTTCACATACGTCTGTCCAGCCATTGAAAATTTAGTCAGATTTTAAGAAAAATAAGGAAACCATGGGTTAAGGGAACTATACGAATATGGCTATTGGAGGTGAATGGATGAGAAACCATTATGAGCGGAACAGATGACAAAATGAAATCTAATAAATCTGAGACTATAATACACTGGGTGTACGCACTCTTCCAGGCTATCCATTACACTGTTATAAGGTTGACATTGACTGTTATAAGGTTTTTGGAAAATGTATTTGGGGATTGTTGCAAACTTTTTTGTTGAAGCCAACAAATCAAAAACCTCTAACTGCAGAGGTTTATATTTATAAGAAACAAATTAAAATGTTTCTACAAATTCTAAATTTATGAAGATTTAAAAAATATTAGTATCCAAACGGCCGTTATAACGGATTAAAAAAACAAATTTTTTTTCTAGTGTAAAGCCTATAGTTCCTTTACCATGTGTCAGATTTTTCTGATTTACGAACTTATCCAAGATATTAATAAAACACACATTTTTAAGAAAGGTTTTTTGATCTGGCTCCACAAATGCAACCGTGAGAGCGCCAGTTGTGTTTTACAGGCTCTTTTGTTTGAGCCGCTCACTCAGAAACCTCCAACTGCAGAGGTCTTTTTTTTTAAAGAAACTGATTAAAAAGGTTTCAAAGATTCTAAATTTATGAAGTTTTTAAAAATATTATAATCCAAACGGCTGTTATAACGGATTTTTTGATCTGGCCTTATAAATGCGACCGTGAGAGGGCCGGTTGTTTCAAAAAATATTTTTTTTTTGCAAATTTTTTTGTTGGAGCCCTTCACTCAGGAACCTCTAGCTGCAGAGGTCTATTTTTAAAACAAATTGATAAAACAGATTTCAAAAATTCTAAATTTGTCAAAATTTTTGAAATATTAGTATCCAAACGGCCGTTATAACGGTCTTAAAAAATCAATTTTTTTCAGAAAAAAGCCTCTAGTTTCTTAACCACGTGTCGGATTTTGCTGATTCACGAACTTGTTCAAGATATTATTAGAACACACAAGTACAGAAAGTTTTTCTTGATCTACCTCAACAAATGCGACCGTGAGAGTGCCGGTCGTTTTCGTTATATCTCATATCGTTTATATATATATATATATATATATATATATATATATATATATATATATATATATATATATATATATATATATATATATATATATATATATATATATATATAGGGTCATTCCATATGGGATCGAACATGAGTTGCACGACATGTCTCAAAAATTGTTCGAACGGTATTTATTCGATTTATAAGTAAAAAAAAAAATTTTTGTAGAGCGAACTTTTTTTTTCCTCTCTCTCACTCTCGAGTTAGACTCTCTCAAAATTTTCGCATTTTCATGGAGTTTTGGGTATATGTGTAACGTTTTTCATCATATTTGCGGAACGGTTTGACCGACTTTAATTTTCTCAACGGTTTCTTAAAGAAAACAGAATATAGAAAATAATGAGACCATTAAATTTTAATAATTTATAATTTTCAAATTTTGGTGATTTTTTGAATCTGTACTTCTTCTTTCCTTGATAACAAAAAAAGTAATTTTTTCAAATTTTTTAAATTAACGTCAAATCACTTGTATATAATCACACTTAAATCTGTGGAAAATTCAGAGTGGTACTAGAGCAAAAATTTTGAAATACAGCGTTTTGAAATCAACAATTCATATCCTTTCCCACTAAAATTGTCTTTAAACTTTTTGATTTCCATTTTTATCACCAGAAACAATAATTAAAGTATTTAAAAATAAAGAATACACGTTGGTAGTTTTGTGATATAATTACAATATTTTTATTTCAAACTATGTGTTTTAATATGGCTATCATTACATGTTGAATATGGTTTACATATAATGCTGTGGAGTTCTCTATCATTCGGAATTACATGATGTATTTTTTGCGTTCCATTAAAAACATTTATATTATTAAAATGTGAACGCAACCCTTTTCCTTCATTCTTATGTTCTCTAATGGATGCATATTCAAAATATATACCATGGATGTTGTCCTTTGCCCAATTGAATAAATCGCAAACATTGGCGAAACACGCTCTGTTTAACGTCCTCAAGGATTCCGCTCGTGCTAGTCTTTTAAAAGTTCCACCAACTCCACCAGCTGGTCCTTTTCCATGAGCTGTAGCAAAAAAGACCCATTCTGCTTTTATATTGAAGTCCATGTTGTGATAGCATATCTTAACGATATTTTTTTATTTTTGAATTGTGCTGGTGATCCATTAGAAAAATAAGTAAATTTTGTTGGCGCAAGAAAAATCTCATTATTAGCTGTTCAAATTTCATTGGTAAATCAATTGCAACTAAAGAACAGTGATTGCATCTCTATTTATACAAAAATCGAAATTAACATGGGCGCTATTTTTATGATGAATGCTAGATAACGGAATAATTTTAATAACGTTACCACGTGTTGCTTTTGTAAAATGTTTGCTAAGTTAATGACGATAATTAAAAAAGGGAAAATGAACAGGTGTTTTATTGCAGTGTGCTGTGAATATATATGACTTTATTTCTATAAAGCACACAGATGAGTCAAAATTCTCGAAATTAAATAACAATAAAATAATTAATCCGCTATTTATTTTTCATTAAACAGCAACGCCCATTTTAAAAGACTGAATTTCTTAATTTTATTACTATACTTTTGTTGTTTTATTACGTTGTCGAATTCACCAAGTTTTAATTTTAGGTAAAATTGAAATAGGCGTAATCGAAGTAAACGATAAAATATCAATAATATGTACTATTTTAACATATCGCAAAGGTTTTATATTTCAAAATTCCGAAAACAGATAAATTTCAGTATGGAAAGATATACAATTTTGAGATTAAAAGACTATATCTCAAAATTTTTGTTCTAGTACCACTCTGAATTTTCCACAGATTAAAGTGTAATTTTATACAAGTGATTTGACGTTAATTTAAAAAATTTAAAAAAATTACTTTTTTTGTTATCAAGGAAAGAAGAAGTATAGATTCAAAAAATCACCAAAATTTGAAAATTATAAATTATTAAAATTAAATAGTCTCATTATTTTCTATATTCTGTTTTCTTTAAGAAACCGTTGAGAAAATTAAAATCGGTCAAACCGTTCCGAAAATATGATGAAAAACGTTACGCATATACCCAAAACTCCTTGAAAATGCGAAAACTTTGAGAGAGTCTAACTCGAGAGTGAGAGAGAGGAAAAAAAAAGTTCGCTCTACAAAAATTTTTTTTTACTTATAGATCCAATAAATATCGTTCGAACAATTTTTGAGACATCGCCTACCAAAATCCCATTTTTATGTTCGATTTCATATGGAATGACCCTATATATATATATATATATATATATATATATATATATATATATATATATATATATATATATATATATATATATATATATATATATATATATATATATATATATATATATATATATATATATATATATATATATATATATATATATATATATATATTAGACTGGTCGTTAAAAACTAAATTTTCCGAGACGCCCCCCATAAAAATTCTTTGTGGTCAAAAAACCATAACGGCTTTATTTTTTTTTTTTTTAAGTCAAAAGAACACGTGCCGCAAAATCATCGAAGTTTATTTTTTGATAAAATTGTTAATATCTCATAAAATATGCAGATGTCAAAAAAAATCACATAATCATTTTTGCAGGAAATTTAATTCTCTACAAAAAAGGTCCAAGTCATTTTTTTCCTAAAACCTATATTTCTGATGATATTTTGAAATAAAACTTGAAATTCTTCGAAACTCGTAAAACCAAATGATGAAAATTTAGACGAAAAAGTACTAATTTTGATTTTTTTTGTCACGATTATTTTTTTATACATTTCATTCTATAGCATAAGAAGAACATTGGGACTTTTTCGTCATCTTTATTTTTTCTGTTTTTTAAAAATTACGAAAACTTACAAGTTCATTTTCAAAATATCATGAGAACTATACGTTTTCGGGAAAAAATGACTTGGACCTTTTTTGTAGAAAATTAAATTTCCTACAAAAATGGTTATGTGATTTTTTTTGACATCTGCAGGTTTTATGAGATATTTGAAAAAATCTATGAATTTTTCAAAAAATCAACTTCAACGATTTTGCGGCACGTGTTATTTTGATTTAAAAAAAAAAAAAATAATGCCGTTGTGGTTTTTTGACCACAAAGAATTTTTCTAGGGGGCGTCTCGGAAAATTTAGTTTTTAACGACCAGTCTAATATATATATATATATATATATATATATATATATATATATAAATTTTTTTTTTTTGGTTTTTCGTCTCCGCTTATCATATATAGTCGTTTGGCACAAAAATTTTTTCCGAAATTCCGAGATGAAGCCCATTGCAATAGGTAGATTTTTATATGAAATCTACCTAAAATAGATTTTTATATGAAATCTACCTAAAATACAAATTTTACTATTATGAGTAAGAACGATATTAAAAATTTATAGAACATTTTGCTGTTTTTTTGTGTTTGAAAAATAGTTCAGGTGAACGTTAAACGTTTTCATCTCGTGAAGATATTTACTTACTGAACGAAATTAATTATAAATTATTAAGTTAGAAATCGGCAACATAGCATTCAAAATCCGTAATTGTAACTGGTAATAAAAACAAAAAAATTCACTGACCACTAAACTTTTTCTGCGGACCATTAATAATTCCCGAGCCACCGGTTGAGAAACATTGGTTCAGAGGATCTATCCTACAAAATGTGATATTTTTATTACGTTTTGTATGTTTGTTGGGACCATACAACATTTGTTCGTGAATTAATTTTGATGAAAATTTGACAAAAGATGCAAATGAGTATAGCAAAGAACTGATTAGTTTTTAACGATACTTAACAAAGTCGGTGATGATCTCACAAACACTTGTTTTTAAGAGCTCAATTGCATCACTATTCGAAAATCGAATTGGACGCGACTCGGTACGGCTTGCTAATGCATAAGCGGCATAAAATTTTTAGTTAATTTGTGCTCGAATGGGTTAACCGATTTTAATAATTTTTGTTTTTTTTGAATGACTCTCTCTGTAATTCAATCTATTGATCGTTAGAGCTCGGCAATGTTTTGATGTATCTTTGTTTATGACTTATAGACGATTTTTGCTGCCAGGCATTCCTGAAGGCACACAACGATTGGTGAACTGCTGATTGCATGATTCAATCATGTTTAAGTAATGCAGTTGGTGTTGGTTAAATTGACTCATTGATTGCAATGATATTGTCACTCGTAGATTCCTCTGCCCTGGATGTGAAAACTTTGTTGACCATGTCAGGTGACGGACTCAGTGTTACAATTACTACTGAGTCGCACTGGGTTGGCATTGGTTCTGGGAGCAAGTTTATTTTCTGAACACGCTCCATTTAAAAATCAATGATCACATCTAGAGCAGAAAAGCCCCATACGTAGAGTACATGGTCTGGAAATTTGACCTCGCTTCTTTACTACAACTAGCAGCTGAATGTTTTTCTTTTATTATTTAACGCTCATGGAATAACAAACAAATCACCTTTGAAGATTGCGAGATGAACTAATAATTTTGAAAGTATCTCATCTAACTTTTCCTCTTCATAATTTATATCAATCAGCTCCCGCTATTTCAGAAACACCTGTTATAAAAGCGAAATTTCGTGGTTGTACTGGTATCAAAAGCCTTTCTTTGAGGGCGATACAAGTCTCGGAAATTCTCTACAGATCCTACATAAACCCAAGACATTTCTGTCTAGGCATCCATTTTTAAGATGTTAAGCCATAGGGCCAGCAACCTTCGATCCAACAGAGATTTAGTATGTTTATCACACAGAGGCTCAAGTGACAGCACTTAAAACTGAAGTCGCATATCTGCTCTTTATGAGTGACTTTTTTTTATTGAAAAATAAAAATAAGAATGTTTAGTGTTAATATAATAAATTATAAATTAAAGTCTCTATGCATATCCGAAGATACTCGAATCAAGATCATTAGTTAGATCCGAGTTACCAATCAAATTAAACTGCTCTACGCTGTAATTAAGAAACTTAAAGCTGCTTATGTATGCCTGATATTTGAGAACAGCATTCTATGCAAGGACGTATAAAAGACTTGTAAACTAAAAGAAGTTGTTCACTATTGAAAAACTTACGACATCGTCCCAAAACTCTAATTTTTATACAGCACTCTTAAGGCTAAAAATATGGAATTCCACTTCATATTTTTTTCAACTTTAACTCCTAGAACTCTCACGGATTCTTTCTTCATAAGTTCCTTGAAGAGAAAAGAAGAAAAGAATCAGTGACTTTTGCATTATACCATTCTTCCTCAGCTTAAGTTTTAAATGTGCACTATGCTCCTTTTGTTTACAGTTGCGGTACATCTTGCTGTCGTCGAACCTTCGAAGGGCACAATATTCATGAAAGATATGACTACATGGGGTCTGTAGCGTTTTTGAAGACTTCGCCATCTCGTATTGGGAGACGGCACATAGTTCGAACCCGTTGTCGATTCTTTCTGCTGGGTTCTCGGCCATGTAACAGCGGGTATTTTCAATAGCATTCTAAGAGTACTTAGGTTTTTTAATGTAATTTGGTTAGGGAGAAATAATTTTTTTAGTTGAGGTTTGAAGAGAAAATCAATAACTAACCTTTTGCTACGATGGATAAAACAACATTTGTTCATAGAAAACCCCTACAAGAGGTTCTTAACGTAATAATTTATTTAATATAATTATCTATACATAATTAGTTTAGTTATTTAATATATTTATCTATATAATTTAAAAATTATTTAATTTATTTTAATTTAATTAATTTATTTAATTTTTTTAATTTATTAAATTTATTTAATTTATTGAATTTATTTAACTTTTGTGAATGATTTAATATATTTATTTTATTAAATTTATTTAATTTATTTAATTTATTTACTTTATGTAATTTGTTTAATTTATTTACTTTATTTAATTTATTTAATTTATTTAATGTATTTAATTTTTTTAATTTATTTAATTTATTCAATTTATTTACTTTATTTAATTTATTTAATTTATTTAATTAATTAAATTTATTTAATTTATTGAATGCATTCCATTTATTTAATATACTTAATTTATTTAATTTTTTTTTATTTATTTAATTTATATTATTTATTTAATTTCTTCCATTTATTTCCTTTTTTTACAAATATAATTTAATTAGTTTTAATTTCTCTAGTTTATCTAAACGCGGAAGTAATCTCGACGTGAGACCGATCTCACGTTACCACCGAAGAAGTGCCAAGTTTGTTTGACCTCTCTTTTGATTTGAATAATTAAGTGAAGGGGATTTGAAAGTTTTTATGAGTTGGGCTGGCTGTGTTTGGAGTACGCGTTGAATGGCATAAGTTGCCTGACCGTGCATTAAATATCAACCAAGTATAGGGACAGTTAAGCTCAATACATATGTGCGTCATGAAAACCCAACTAGTCAACAATGATACGACAAAGAAGCATAAACCGAGCACCTGTTTATTTAAATCTTCAATAACTTCTAATCATGACATGGTATATAAGGATTTGGTAGTGTTTTAAATATTTTTGCGTACCAACTTCAAGTTGGTCATTTTCGGTTGAAAAGTTTTTTTCGATTTATTTTAAAGCGTTTATCCCTACTGTAGCTTACAGCTACAAATCGATTTTCGTAAACGTTGGTAAAAGGTTTCACTCATCACGGTAAAGGTTTGGTTAGCTCTTGGAATACATTGGCGAAAGGGTTGTGTACCCTAAAGCAGGTGATTTCTTCATCGTTCTTTATGTTTGTTGGGAGAAATTAACATTCATTTGTGAATTATTTTGATGATATTTTGAAGAATGATGAACATATGTATGGCAAAGGGCTGATTAGTTTTTGAGCAATTTTGAACTAAATGGTGGGGTGTCACCCAATTGTCTTTATTCACACTACCGCCTACAAATGAAGTGATTATGATGAAACTTTTAAAAAAGATATTAATTGGTGTGATAAGATAATGATCAACTTTTGGCACACATCGATAAAAGTGGCGGGGGATCTACCATACAACTGCTGACTTTTCTTATTTTGTTTTAAAAGTTTGTTGGGAGCATACAGACTTCATTCATTAATCAATTTTGATGCAAATTTGAAAAAAAATGGAGATTAGAATGTCAAAGATCCGGTCAGTTTTGGAAGATATTAGGATCAGTGGGGAGAGGTTGCCCGAGCACCCGTTTAGTTGAAAGTTTAAAAATATCAGTTGCTGATTATTAATTTCGATAAAATTTGTTTAATATACTGAAAGTATGATTGGTAACAGTTTTGCAACCCAACTTCTGGTTCGTTACTTTAGGCAAAAAAATTGATTTACATTTTCTCTACGTAAAACAATATTTGTGTTTGTTGGGATACTACAGCTTTCTCTTTCATTAAATAATTTTTACGAAATTTTAGCAAAAGTTGGAAATTTATATGAAAAGGAACGAGTAAGCAATAATGGATAATGAAGCTTAGTTGAAGTGTTTGAAAGAAATGAGTTTAGTATACATCTAGAACATTTTGTTTTCAGAGCCCAGGTGAATGCAATGTCTTTTAGCTAATGCTGGAGTACCTGGAACACGAATTCAACGCAAAACAAAACGCAGTATTTAATTTTTTATTCTATAATCAATTTCTAATCATTTTTCATAAAAATTTTATTTCAATGTTCATGAAGAGTACGGAGAAAAGTCTGATTTCTACGTTGAGGTATAAAATAAAACTAAATATTCTTTCAGGCTTAGAATACTGTTGAATTTGTTGACCAGCACCACAGAATTGGAAGCGTGAATTAAAACTTTTTGCTCACAACCATCAAATGCTTATTAGTTGACTTTTTATTATTTATTCATTTTCAAATCAGGTCAAAAGGTCTTAAGAATTTGTTAAATCACCACTACACTCGCAACTTACTTCACAGTTAGTCGCTTCTAAAACCACAAAACTAAGAAACATTTTATCTTTTAAATAAAACAAACATTGCCTTTGATCCACGGTCGATTTATATCAAAATACAATCAGCTATGAAAAGCAGAAATCAAACCAAATAAAAAAACAGAAAATACAAATAATCATAATCGCAAATGACAGTTTGATTTCCTTAATTTTTCCTGTTTGCTTTCTTAAGAGTATTTAAAAGAAAAAATTAAGATAAAGGAAAAAATTTGATATCCAATGAAGAGAAAATTGAAATCGAGAAGTCGTTATTGATTTTCATTAAAATTTCCCTCCCACTATTTTATTGATATTGACTAAGTGAATTGAATTTCTATTTTCATACTTGAAATATTTGATTTTTCATGATTGTAATGATTTTAATTGGGTAAGTTGCTTTTGGTTTGGGGATGTAGATTGATTTTAAATATAAAAGGTTTTTGTATGAAATTTTTTATCATAAAAATGAAATCGTCGGAGACGTTCATGACATCTACTAAAAATAAAGCTTTTTTTTCGAGAAATATGAATTCTACCTTTTGAACGAATATTCATTACATTTCAACAACAAATACAAAAATATTTATTTCTTTTGTAATATTTATTTACTTTTACATTTTGATATTTTTCATTTTTCTTTGTTTGCCTAGACAAATACAAAAGAATATCTAAACTTCCATTTTCCATTTTCCGTTTTTTTATCCTCTATGTTTTTATTCGTTGTTGTACATTTTTGATTTGCATAACGATAAATCGTTAAAAACAAAACACAAAATTTATTTTATTTATGAAAATTTTATGTAAAAAAGGAAAATTCGTCGCTACACAAACAAAAAGAAATTCATAAGAAATTATAAAACAAAATTTTTATTTAACTTTAAATAAAGTATAAAAAAATGTTTATATTTTGGTTACATGTATTTTTTGTATTATAATTATTGTTATTGTTATGCCAATTTGTGTATATAAATTTAAAAATTTTTTTTATTTATGTTTGGTTTAACAAAAACAATTTTTTTTTGTTGAAAAGAAAAACCAATAGCATCGGTGGTTGTGTGTAGGTTTTTACATTTTGGAATATGACTTTATAAAACAACAACAAAAAATTTATCCACCTAAATTACGACCACAATCTAATACTGAAAACAATTTAAATATTAAAGCATTTGCAATTGTAATTTTTCACTACTCAACAAAAGTTTTTGTACAGGATGGGATGAAAATTGAAAAGATTTTTGAATGATATAAAGAAAACTGCTAATACCATTTATTCATCAACAACGTTGAAATTTGTCCATCCTGTGAAAACCCAGAAATTTGTGTTGTTCAAATGAAAATAAATTATTTTATGGAAATTAATTTATTTATATAGAATTTTCCTCTATTCATCATTTAAATTTCTATTAAAATCCTGAGTTTATATTTATCTTTTTTTCAATGTGATACATGGTTTAGTCAATTTCATTATCTATTTTGATGGAAAATTTTTTTATTTTTTTTGTCGTTGTTGTGAAAATTTATATTATTTAGAAAATTTTTAGAATTTCGCACAAAAACAACAGGAAAATGTATTTTTGACAAAATGTTGAGTTAAATTTTAATGGCAACATTTAAAACATTTTTGTAATTGAACGGTAAAATGAAATTAAATTATTTAGATAGTGGTGCTTAGATATGAATACTTTTAATTGGAAATTTAAATGAAAAGGCATTTGTAATTTGTTTTGATTGTTAATTTTCGGTATGTGGTTTCATTGCATTTGACAAACAGTGACAATTGTTAAGAAGTAAAACGGTTTTTCTAGTCGACTTTTGAGTGATATTCATGCAGCAGTGTTATAGAGCTTATCAATTTAAAATGTGTATTATATTCTCTTGCACCTACAATATAATGATAAGAAATTTTTATAAGGTCATTTATTACGATTGCGTCTGACTAAAGTTGTGATCTATCTCATGGCATTTTCCTCACTATTTGCCTTTTTTAAACTTGCAAAAAATTTCCATATGTATTTGGAAGCGCTTTTAACGTGATCGCAACAAAACTCTTTTAATCAAACAAGTAGTCGATTACATGGCCCGTGGTAACGCAAGCAAAACGAACTTTAGGAGTTATTTAATTTCGATATCTTTTAAATTGTTAAAAAATATGGAACTGTTAAACAAGACGCCAAAAAAATTCTTTCATTTTTTCATTACTTCATTCTATCATTCTTTCATTCTTTCATTCTTTCATTCTTTCATTCTTGCATTCTTTCATTCTGTCATTCTTTCTTTCTTTCATTCTTTCATTCTTTCATTCTTTCTTTCTTTCATTCTTTCATTCTTTCATTCTATCATTCTTTCATTCTTTCATTCTTTCATTCTTTCATTCTTGCATTCTTTCATTCTTTCATTCTTTCATTCTTTCATTCTTTCATTCTTTCATTCTTTCATTCTTTCATTCTTTCATTCTTTCATTCTTTCATTCTTTCATTCTTTCATTCTTTCATTCTTTCATTCTTTCATTCTTTCATTCTTTCATTCTTTCATTCTTTTATTCTTTCATTCTTTCATTCTTTCATTCTCTCATTCTTTCATTCTTTCATTCTTTCATTCTTTCATTCTTTCATTCTTTCATTCTTTCATTCTTTCATTCTTCCATTCTTTCATTCTTTCATTCTTTCATTCTTTCATTCTTTCATTCTTTCATTCTTTCATTCTTTCATTCTTTCATTCTTTCATTCTTTCATTCTTTCATTCTTTCATTCTTTCATTCTTTCATTCTTTCATTCTTTCATTATTTCATTCTTTCATTCTTTCATTCTTTCATTCTTTCATTCTTTCATTCTTTCATTCTTTCATTCTTTCATTCTTTCATTCTTTCATTCTTTCATTCTTTCATTCTTTCATTCTTTCATTCTTTCATTCTTTCATTCTTTCATTCTTTCATTCTTTCATTCTTTCATTCTTTCATTCTTTCATTCTTTCATTCTTTCATTCTTTCATTCTTTCATTCTTTCATTCTTTCATTCTTTCATTCTTTCATTCTTTCATTCTTTCATTCTTTCATTCTTTCATTCTTCCATTCTTTCATTCTTTCATTCTTCCATTCTTTCATTTTTTCATTCTTCCATTCTTTCATTCTTTCATTCTTTCATTCTTTCATCCTTTTATTCTTTCATTCTTTTATTCTTTCATTCTTTCATTCTTTCATTCTTTCATTCTTTCATTCTTTCATTCTTTCATTCTTTCATTCCTTCATTCTTTCATTCTTTCATTCTTTCATTCTTTCATTCTTTCATTCTTTCATTCTTTCATTCTTTCATTCTTTCATTCTTTCATTCTGTCATTCTTTGATTCTTTGATTCTTTCATTCTTTCATTCTTTCATTCTTTCATTCTTTCATTCTTTCATTCTTTCATTCTTTCTTTCTTTCATTCTTTCATTCTTTCATTCTTTCATTCTTTCATTCTTTCATTCTTTCATTCTTTCATTCTTTCATTCTTTCATTCTTTCATTCTTTCATTCTTTCATTCTTTCATTCTTTCATTCTTTCATTCTTTCATTCTTTCATTCTTTCATTCTTTCATTCTTTCATTCTTTCATTCTTTCATTCTTTCATTCTTTCATTCTTTCATTCATTTATTCTTTTATTCTTTTCTGTAAAGCTTAATAGTTGATAGTCTTCTTAATAAACTGAATCATGCGGGACCTTCACACTCCGGTGGATCTGATGCAAAATTCACTGAAGTTGGTTGAAGAGTGGTATGAGGACCAAGGACTTTCAGTCCATCCTTCCAAATCGCAGGTAGTCTTATTTACCAACAAGAGAAAAGTGCCTGCAACACCAAGTCTTAATATTTTTTGTATGCAAGTTAGCTACTCAGATGAGGTAAAGTATTTAGGAATTATTCTCGACAAAATTTTGATTTGGAATAGTCATTTCACAAAAAAATTTGTTAAGGCTGTTATTGCCTTTTGGCAATGCCGCCCGTCGTTTGAAAGTAATTGGGGTCTTAGTCCTAAAATAATCTTATGGATCTACACATCTATAATCAGATCAACACTTGCTTTTGCATGTGTTTTCTGGTGGCCAAAGACGGATAAACAATACATCTGTGCTTAATTAAATAAAATCCAGAGAATGCCATGCGTAGGTGGTTTAATGGGTGGTTTAATAATCAGTGGTTTAATGCGCACTACACCAACACTGTCGTTGGATGCCATGTTAGGTCTTTCTCCTTTACATCCATGTGGAGTACATAGCTAAAAGGGCTGTCTACAGACTACATGTGGCAGGAACGTGGGTAAACTGAGACAAGACATGCGGTCATGGTCACATTCTTGACAGATTACGGACAGTTTATAATGAAATAGATATGCATAGTGACGTCACGACCAAAGTATATAACTTTGAGAAGCCCGCTGAACTGATCATCTCTTCTAGAAAGGAATGTGAGGGATCTTGGTCCGACTGGTCCTCCAGCGAGATCTAGCTCGTCTATACGGATGGCTCACTGTTAAATGGAAATGCAGGAGCTGGGTTATACTTTGAATTAAATTATGTAGCAATAAGTTGCAATAAATTTTCGCTTGGACGATTTTGTATAGTCCTCCAAGAGGAGGTATATGCTATCAATGAATGCACACAGGTAACAACACGTTTGCGTCTGCAGGGTAAACAAATTTGCATTTGTTCGGATAGCCAAAGAGCTATTGAAGCACTAGTAAGCCCGGAGACTACTTCTAAACCCTTCTATGAAAGTAGAAAAAACCTCTGTAGGATAGCGCAACTCAACAACAGTACACTGCTTTGGGTTTCAGGTCATAGTGGCATTCCGGGCAACGTTAAAGCTGATGAATTTGCAAGGGCGGGAGCAGCCATGAAATTTTCTGGGCCACAACCCATCTTAGGGTTATACAAAAAGTTTGCTTTTCAATATTAAAAGAAGATGCATACCTTAAGATGGATGTTCTGTGGAATGCGTCATCAACAGGCAGATAAAGTAAGATGTTTTTTAGCATTTCAGATAAAAATTCTAATTTTCTTTTAAGCTTGAAGAGGAAAAAAAACTCTCAGGTCTGTAATCCTAACAGGCCACGGACATCTAAACAAACATCTTTTTACGATGGGACTTATAGAAAGTCCTCTCTGTGGATGTTGTCTTGAAGAGGAGGAGAGGAGAGCTAGGATTTTTGGCTTTGATACTGTAAAGGCCAGCACCATAAAATTGTCGCCAATACAGTCGGTCTTGGATTTCATTAACCAGACAGAAAGGTTTGTGGAATATTTGTTATGAGGCCAAACTCAAACACGGCGTTATGGCCCGAAGAGTCTGGGTGCCAGGACAAGTTCCACCTCGCGTAACCTGTCCCTTCTATCTATCTTTCTATCTTCTCGTGTATAGCCCGTGTGTGGTGCAACTAGTAATTAATTCATACAGATCAAAATAATTTAATCTAGAAATGGTCCAAATTGAAATTTTATTTATAACAATAAACATTTCCAAAGCCAACTAATCCAAATTTTAATCAAAACCGTACTGCAAAAAGTAATCAGTACGTATAATTTTAACTACTATTTGGTACTATAAGCAGCGTTGGTTAAAAACACTGTTTTTTTAAAAAAAAAACAAAACAAACTGTTTTTTTTGTTTGAAACGTGTTTTTTATTGTTTAAAACAGTTTTTTTTTGTTTTTTTTGTGTTTTTTTTGTTTTTTTTGTGTTTTTTTTGTTTTGAATATGTTTTATGCTACGAATATTCGTTTTTGTTGGTTTTAAATGAAAATATGTAATTGGAGTGAATAAACTTCAAAGAAATTAAGTATCCTAAATATTCTCAGATTATTAAAGATTTTCAAGATTTCCATGATTCTCTAGGTTATCTGAAAATTTTTTAAAATTTTAATGACGTTTAAGGTGCGAAAAGGTTTCTTAAGATTATCAAATGTATTAAAAACGGTAAAACACGACAGTGCACAACAGTTATATTGAATAGCAAATAAGCAGCATTGCAATATTAAAAAAAAAACAATTTTTGTTTAAAACATTGTTTTTTTTTAAAAAAAACAATTTGTTTTAAACACTGTTTTAAACAGTGTTTAAAACAAAAGTGTTTAAAACAAACCAACTCTGACTATAAGACATTATTTCCCTATACTATTTATTCTAATTGGCTCAAATCAAAATTTTATTAAAATCTAAATTAAAATTTTATAATTACTATCAACAAAAATTTTCCAAGCCTACTAAATCTAATTTTAATCAAAACCGTACTAGAAACAGTAATCACTACGCAATATTATCATATTTTTCGTATGACAGAATTTCCCGTGTAACCCGTGTGCTGTTTGAATAGTAATTACGTCTTTAAGATCGAAATAATATAATCTAATGGGCTCAAATTGCAATTTTATTTCTAACAATAAACATTTAGGCCAGGAAAAATAGTATTTTAACAACAAAAAAATTCGTTACAGCAAACTGACAGCGGGATATTGTAGAACACGATATTGTAAAAGAGGGAAACATAAATCGAACCAGCAGCTGCTATCCGGGGGAGAATGGGGTGGGTTTTTAGGGGTTGAAAAAGGTTTTTCGTGATTTCTGGCTAAACCGTCAAACCTATCAAAAGGAGTTATATGTAAAAGTTGTAGGGAATAAAAAGATCTACACTTTTTGTACGGACCATTTTTACCCTCACCTCAACATTTTTCGAAAAAAATGCGAAAATCCGATTTTTGTCTTTTTTCTTGTTTTCTTTTACAAAAAAAATTTTATGAAGTTCAAATTTTGGAAAAAGATACCTCCATTTATTGGAAAAAGGCAGCAATTTTTTCGGAGGGAAATATTTAGACGTTGTTGTTAAAATTAATTTTTTTGAAAAAAAAACCAAATTTTTAACTGCGATTCCTCTTAAAACTACGCCTCCTAAAGAGTTCAGTTTTGACTCATTTACTCGTTCTTACGTCTATTTTTGATAAATGGTAAAAAAAGTATAAATCTATGGACAAAAAGGCGGGAAAATTGAAAAAACCGAAAAAATTGCTTTTTTCGTGGTAATTTGCATATTTATCGTTGAATAATTGTTACTAATTAATAAAATCATATAATTTTTTTTATTATTACGTAAACAACGATCATTCGGAAATACATTTATGAATAATTAGATGCTTTCGTTTTCGAACTTGATAAAAATTGTTCGAAGAAATAATCAACAATTAGAATTTCAGTCGTATTAAAAATCTTAAAAATTAAATATCTCAAGAACACGAATATTAGCCTCTTTGTAAATTTGTAATATTTTAGAGTAAGGATAGAACTGTTTTTACAAAAAAAAATAAATTAAATTTCAATTGATCTTCAACCCAAGCGCCAACTTTAAAAAAGTTTTTTAATATTTTAATTTAAAAATTAATTACAAAAACAATTAATTATTTTTTTTTTCAAACGATTAACTAATCACCTACAAAAAAAAAAAGTTTGATAAAATTGGTAAAGCCGTTCTTGAGCAATTTGATTTCGAAAGTACGTGGGATTGGCAGAATTTTCATTTCTCTAAAATATTTAATGCTTATTTTAGTTTATAATATATGATAATTAATATATGATATATTTTAATTTAATATGAATTTTTTATTGTAATTGAAAGGAAAATTCACTATCTATTTGATAAATTTCAGCAAAATCTGCAACTGGCATATTTTTGCTAACAAATATTCGAATTGGTTTTTATCGTCGAACAAAACGTCTGTCTGTAATTTGAGTATGTTTTGGATAAAATATTAAACCTTCAGAAAACCCAAAAAAAGCTTATTTAGTACCTTCTTTAAACCTCATTTAGTACCTTCTAAACCCAAAATAAGTTTAATAGAATCAGTAAACTTGGGTTTAGTGTATGGCACAAAGTACAAAAAAAATCAACCTATATTCAAATGTGTTTTTCTCAAAAACAAAAAATAACAATTGTCCTTATAGGTTTAGTATGTTTTAAGTAAATAACAAATCTGTAAAATATAAAAAACATGAAAGAAAACTAAAAGGTACTTTTTGAGATCGTCATGTTTGAAGAATAAAATTTACTTTTTTGTTACCTAAATAAACTAAAAGTAACGAAAGCATATAATTATTCATTAATTTATTTCCAAATGATTGTCGTTTACGTTTATCATTAAAAATTTAACAGATTTTATTAATTAATAACGATTATTCAACGATAAATATGCAAATTACCACGAAAAAAAAGCGATTTTCTCGGTTTTTTCAATTTTCCCGCCTTTTTTTCCATAACAGTGTACCATTTTTTTACCACTTATCAAAAATAGACGTAAGGACGAGTAAATGAGTCAAAACTGAACTCATTAGGAGGCGTAGTTTTAAGAGGAATCGCAGTTAAAAATTTAGTTTTTTTTTTCAAAAAAATTAATTTTAACAACAACGTCTAAATATTTCCCTCCGAAAAAATTGCTGCCTTTTTCCAATAAATGGAGGTATCTTTTTCCAAAATTTGAACTTCATAAAATTTTTTTTGTAAAAGAAAACAAGAAAAAAGAAAAAAATCGGTTTTTCGCATTTTTTTCGAAAAATGTTGAGGTGAGGGTAAAAATGGTCCGTACAAAAAGTGTAGATCTTTTTATTCCCTACAACTTTTACATATAACTCTTTTTGATAGGATGCATGGTTTAGTCAGAAATCATGAAAAACCCCTTTCAACCCCTAAAAACCCTCCCCATTCTCCCCCGGATAGCAGCTGCTGGTTCGATTTATGTTTCCCTCTTTTACAATATCGTGTTCTACTATATCCCACTGTCAGTTTGCTGTAACGAATTATTTTTTTTTTTTCTAATTTTTTCTCCTATTATTACTGGCCTAATTATCAATGCTTACTAAATAAAATTTTAATCAAAATCGTGCTACAACCGTACATGACATAATTTCCCGTGTAGTCCGTGTATGTTGCGAAAAAAAGGAAAAACCATCTTGGACCTTATTATATCCGATAAATCACCTGCAATTCGACAGTGAATCATGCCGATAATAGAAAATAGTTAGCTTTACACATAATACGCTCATTTCTTTTCTATTCTAATAAATTTAATCTATTAAAAGTAATAAAAATGCTTGACGTTACTTCTATTTTTTTGATTTACTTCTTTGACAAAATACTTAATGACACAGACAGCTTTTTTGTTCAAGTTTATTTTTGCAAAAAGGATCACATAGAAAAATCACAATATTGAATCTGTTTTTACTTATAAGTTAACCTTATACCATATATTTTTGTTCCATTTACTTTACCTTTGTTTTATCCACAAATACCCATTTACTTCCAAAAATGAACAAGGACAAAACTTTTGGTTCTCAAATATGACCATCTTTGGTCACAGTCATCACTGACATTTCAAACAGAATTGTAAAATTATAATGTTGTGTAGCTCAATATATATTCCTCCGATGGTCGTCCATTTTTATTTTTCATAAGCCTGTCTCCAAAGTCGTATTTTTCAAATTATTTATTATTCTACAGACGTTGACCGGCAGAAATCAGACAGACTCTATTATAAATTAAATTCCTCCAATATATGAGAAAATATATTGAGGCTCACCACGGTATAATTTTGACAAATATGAAAATTATTAATATTGTTTACGCACAAACGAATCGTAAAACACATTTTAAATCCTAGTTATCGTGGCTGAAAGTTGAACTTTACATCCGTAAAATAAAATCCCATTGCTATATGAAATATTAATATATTTTTCTACTTTACCGCCCGTAAAATAATCACCCGTAAAATAGTCATAAAATTAGAACAAATATAGTACATTATATATCAAGGTTGAGAAGTAAGCTATTATTGACCGAGAACTTTTAGATCCTGAGGCGCGTAGCGCCGAGGGATATAATGTTCGAGGTCTATATTAGTCTTCTCAACCGAGGTATATATAGAATTTTTTTAACTACTAACACTAATTATCATATTTGCTTTGATTAGATTTTGATATTAGTCATTTTACATTGCATGTTTAAAATTTCTTAAAATATCAAGTAGCCTGGAAGTTTAGTTTCATTTTTTTTTTTTTTTTTTTTTTTAATAAAATGTGTTGTGTAATAGGGTTTAGAATATGTGTCACAACAACACATAAATACCTTTTAAGACCTAGGTCTAGACCTGGGTCCCACAACAACTGGCGTTCTGAGGTGTAGATTAACGCTTTTTTTAAACATCTGTGGGTTGAAGCCACCTGAGACTAAGTGTTCCGGCAAACTATTCCATTTGTACGCAGTTCGGACAAAGAAGTCTCTCTGCGATCTGCCAGTATGACAGCGCGGGATCTTTACCGTTTCACTGGTTGCGGCAGCCGATTGCCGAGTGGAACGGGGGTAAGAATAAGTTTGAGGCATGATGCCGCTGATTTCATCTGAGCACTGCTGATGACGATATTTGTAAAAAACAACGAGGTCAGCAACAGTGCGACGATGTTGTAGGGAATCAAGTTTTGATGTCAAAGTTCGATCACCTACAATTCGTATAGCTCGCTTTTGAACAGAGTCCAAGAGGGCCAAGATGGAAACAGAGGCAGCACCCCAAACTTGACAGCAGTACTCCATACAGGGACGAATATAAGACTTATAAACATGGAGCAATTGGTATGGAGTGAAAAATTTTTTGCATCTATTTAGGAGGCCGAGTTTTTTAGACGCGCTTTTTGCCATCGCCATTACATGATCGTTCCAGAGTAGGTCATTTGAAACGGTGACACCCAATAAACGAATGTTTTTACATTCACCTATTGGTTCATCACACATACTAAATAAAATATCTTTGGGGAACTCGGTCTTTAATCTGGAAACAATCAACAGCTGTGTTTTGGTGGAGTTGAAATTGACAAGGTTTTGGTCACCCCAGTCGGCGACTTACAATACAAATACAAATTACAATACAAATAATTCGAAATAAAGGAATGCAATTATTATTTGTTTGTGTTTTTTTTGTTCATTTCAATTAAATATAAAGGAAAATTTGTCATTATTAACCTAGGTAATGTTTTGTTATTATTATTGACCTAGCTTGAGAAAAATTACTTCTCATTGGAGCATTCGAGTAAATAATGACGATTTCTCTAGTTAGTAGTTAAAAAAATAAATTATTGTATGAAGTTTATAGAGAAAATCATGGCATGTTTAGCACAATTTTCAAAATGTCTAGCGAGTTTAAAAAATTCAAAAATTGAATTATACTACAATAAAGTTGTGCAGTTGTGCATAAAACGTTGTACATACACTCAGGCTGAAAGGAAGATTACGCCCTTGGTTCAATAAAAGCCCTCGCTTCGCGTCGGGCTTCAATATGAACCGCTGGCGTAATCTTCTACTTTCAGCCCTTGATATGTAAATATCTATTACATCTAGTGATTATTGTTTTTCGGTAAGTTTATAATTTTTTATATAATTTTAAGAATTTTACATCTTATTTTCAATAAAAAGTGTATTGTAAAAAGAATAACAATATGTATAAAACAACAAATAGATTCCTTTTAAGACCTAGGTCCCACAACAACATGCATTGTGAGGTGATGGTGGACACTTTTTTAAAATGTTTGTGGATTGAAGGCACTTGAGACTATTGATTCGGGTTAAGTATTTCATTTGTACGATGTACCGACAAAGAAATCACTTTGCATTTTATGAATTGACAGTAATCTCAAAAGTTTGACTGTTTGCACAAACCGCCTTAAATATTTATAATAATGTAATTTTATTACAGTAAAGATACGTGCGCGTGGTTGTCTCTCTATGGGTAATTTATATTGATGCATATTCAAAAATCCCTTTTGTAGCGAGAATAACATCAAGAACGTCGACAGCACAGTGCTGTCTTGCAGTGTATTTTTTCAGTTTTCATTTTTTGCCAAACAATTGGGCTCGGATAATGAATAACTATTTTTCTTCGTATAGTTTGAAAGTGTTTGCATAAAAATGACCTTAAACATCTGATTACAGCACCAAATCATCCAAAACTCAATACTTGTACAGAACGAACTGTTCGTACGATTAGGTTTTAGTGGTACAAATAAGGACTGTTTTTAACTATATATGTTTATCTAATCACAAATCTTTTCCAGATCATGGAACTGAGCAATCAACATCTGAGCATAGTCGTCATGGTACGGTAGCCAGTCTCGGTAAGCCTTACCAATTTCTTTGGTAATATTCTGTTGGCCTTTATCCTCCCGTATGCTCTAATCTAAATGGGCATTGCAGTTCAAAAACTACCAAATTACTTAAATTTTTTTGAATCTCTAAACTGCAATAATGTGACAAATAAATGTTTATTAGAACGATAATAAACATTTCCTTATCCCTACAATAGTCACTGCAAGCTTTTAAATTTTTTGAGATTTATTTTTTAAATTGGATTTTTTTTGAAAT
Organism: Diogma glabrata; assembly: GCA_963693315.1. Lineage (NCBI taxonomy): Eukaryota > Metazoa > Arthropoda > Insecta > Diptera > Cylindrotomidae > Diogma > Diogma glabrata. Next base: position 192,862,979 of record OY856187.1, on the reverse strand, counting down.
TAATTCTATTAGATAGTAGATAACAAAATTTTATTTATGTATCCAACCACAAACAAATATAAATGAAAATAAGAAAAATAGCACAAAAAGCTTCTAAAACCAAAAAAAAGATACATTAAAACAAAAAAGTTTTTCTAATTTAATTTCATTATTTTTAAAACTTTCCCAAGCACCATCAACGCCAGCATATAAATCTCTAAATCAAGAAAATTTCAAAAATTTTATTCTAATAAAGTTTTTTTTTGTGTTCTCTCATCACATTCAAAGCATTACTTTTAATTAAGCTTTATTTTGTCATCACCATTTAAGCCATTAAAATCCAATAGTACACAAAAATAAAAGCTTTCATTCTATATTTTTTTGGGGTTTGGAGTTTTATTTTAATTTTATTTTGAACAATTACACGTCCAAATGAATTACTTTCTCACACAATAAAAAACAAAACAAATGGGGTTTTACTTGACAAGAGAAAATAGGTTAGTGATTTGCATGTTAATCTGAGTTAGTATAAAATCGAAAACATAGAAGAAGCAAGAAAATCAATGAATCAGATTGTTAGTTATGTAATGCTTTTAAAAGAACTTTTAGGTTATGCTTAAACTATTTAATCAAGACTAAGAAGCACCAGGATATCGGCTTGGTGCTTAAAAAAAAGATTACTGAGTTATACGTTAAAATCATTAATTCTCGGAGTTATTTGTCTTTCACCAATATCTTGCGATTTGAAGCTTTCTTTAAGAGGAACTTGACTTCTCACAAACAGATCATGAAATCATCTATTCATTAAATCACCAAATTATGAGACAATTAGATCATCATAGCAACAGATCATCAGATCATCATATTATTGGATCAATAGATCATCCGATTATCCTACTACAGTGCTTAAATTATCTTTTAGTTATTGTATTAGGAATTATTACCTACTACTGTGGTATTAAGATCCTACTACAGTGTTTAAATTGTCTTTTAGTCATTGTATTAGGAATTTGAAAGTATTTTTTACTAACGATGGTCGGAAGTACATCATGATGAATTGTTTAGCACCCATTATCTATGGTTTATCGCAAATACATAAACATAATATGCCAGCTAGACCAATAGTTTCGTATAGTAGTGCACCCACTTACAAGTTAGGTAAAAAACTTAATGATCATTTTCTGAACCACACCAGTTTTGTTTCAACTTATTCCATTAAAAATTCAGTTTATTTAGTTAATAGAATTGACAAAATTAATTGTGTCACCAATGCCAAGTTGATCTCCTTCGATGTAGCTCATTAACTTCTGTTCCGATTGAAATTTTGACTAGAATAGTTTATAAATATATAGAACAAGATTGTACTGATACAGCGATTCGTGCTGATTTTAAAAGGATTTTTAATACTTGTACCGAATAAAATTATTTTTGTTATGATATTAAATATTTCAAAGTTTTTGATGGTCTACCGACGGGATCACCCATTTCCCCACGGCCCACTGTTAGCTTATATTTTTATGACTCACTGTGAAGCCTAAATTCATTCTCCAGCAAACCTATTTCGCAAAAATCTAATTTTTTGATATAGATATGTGGACGATGTAAGCTGTGTTATTGGCAAGGCACTAATAGAGTGCTAGATTGTTTCCTATCTTGGCTTGACTCTCAATTTTTGACAATAGATTTTACCTTCGAAATTAAATCCGTCGAATTAATAAATTATTTGGATATTACTTTATTCTCTACTCCACCCAAATTTGAGTTTTCCTTTTTCTCGTAAGCCTACTTACATCAGTTCGATCATCCCAGCTTATTCTAATCACCCTTCTACACAGAAAGAAAAAATCGCATTAACTTTAAAAAAAATAACCTTAAGATCAAAAAAAATGCGACATGATTTTTCGCCAAAAGGAATTATTTTTATTTTTAAAGATTTTTTATTTTTGATTCCAAAATCATTTAAAAAATATTTGAATTTAAAAAACATTGTATTATAAATGAAAAACAAAATTTTTAATTTAAAATTCTAATTTTTATTTAAAAATCCACTTTTGATCCTCAATAAATTATATTTGAATTTAAAACTGGAGAATTTTGATTTGAAAAAACAATTTTTTATTAAAACAAAATCCAAAATTTTTATATTAAATGTTTCAATATTTTAGTCTAAAATTAAAACGGTATTTAAATTAAAAAATAATATGGATTTAAAAATTTATTTTTTACTTTGAAAATTACAGTTTTTATTCTAATTCTAAAATTACAAATGTTTATCGATCTATTTTCGAACCGATAAGAACTTTTTATTACACTTTAAAAACAGTATATCATTTTCATCAGGGCTAGCCGAGTAGATTCACTGCCAAAAAATTAACGCTATATAAACCAAAATTGGTCTACTGCTCTAGCAAAGTATAAGAAAACAAAAACCATCTTTTTGGTAGTGTATCTAGTCGGCTTTTTAAAATTTTAAACATTGGTTTTGCATTTTAAAATTTTAAACATTGAAACCAAAAAAAAGTTTTAGTTCTAAAAGTATAAATTTTCATTACAACAAAAAATGATTTTGATTTAAAAATATTGTTTGATAAATCTAAAGAAACATATTTCAAGCATAATGCAACTAAAAAAAGTTTTTAGTTTTAAAACATAGATTTTTTGATTTATTTACCTTTTTATTTAAATTTTAAAGGTTTTTTCAAAAATTTAACCATTAGAGTTAAAAAAATATTTAAAAACCATTTTCAAAAGACCAAAAAACTAAAATTTTTTAATTTAACATGGTTTTCATTTAAAGTTATATGTATTTTAGGGTTCCGTTTTTTATACGGAACACTATTGGTGAGAGTAAAACGAGTTTTTCACATTATATCAATTATCTCGTAAACTATAAATGCTATGGACTTGAAATTTGAGGTGCGTATAAAACTAATCTATCTACATGAAATGACGAATACAAATAAAACTAAAGTGGTTTTCGTTTGGTTTACAAGGGTTCGATGTGAGACCTTTGAGAAAATAGATTTTTTTATAGATTCAAGTAGGGTATCATATGAAAGGACTTCATTTCAGTATTCCTTAAAAATTTATCTTGGAATTTTACACCTCACCATTTTTTGTATAATTCTGAATAATGACGTTTTTTTCGTGTTTTCTTAACTCGATTAGCTCCGAACCTAACTGATCGAAAATTTTCAAATGTATTTGGAATGATAGAAAAATTAGTACAGTTTTGATAGAAAATATATAAAAGTGTCATATTCTCATAATTAGATTTATTAAGGGGGTGGAAATGAGGAGGGGTAAAAACACTATTTAAAATGTGGTCAAGTGGGGTGTCATTTGAAAGAGCACCTAATTTAAAAATTATTGCAATTTTTTTTAGAATTTAGCAATGCACAGTTTTTGAGTTATTGTCAAAAACATACCGTCCCCCCCCCCCTTCGTTTCGACACTGATTGACAGAAAAATTTGAAAAAATTCAGAGAGTTAGGCAATTTGGTAAATTTTGTATGAAAATTATAGCGAAGTCTCAAATAATTATATTTCTGTATGTTTAGGGGACCGGGGTAAAGAGGGTAAAAAAAAAACTTTTTTGACTCAAGCGAGTGGGGTGTCATTTGAAAGAGCACCTAATTTAGAATTTGTTGCAATTTTTTTTAGAAATTTTCGGTGCACAGTTTTTGAGTTATGGACAAAAAAAAGCAAAATTAAAACCGTTCCCCCCCCCTACGTTTCGACACTGATTGACAGAAAAATTTGTAAAAATTCACAGAGCTAGGCAATTTGATAAATTTTGTATGAAAATTATACCGAAGTCTCAAATAATTATATTTCTGAGTGTTTAGGGGACCGCGGTAAAGAGGGTAAAAAAAAACTTTTTTGACCCAAGCGAGTGGGGTGTCATTTGAAAGAGCACCTAATTTAGAATTCGTTGCAGTTTTTTTTATAATTTTGCGGTGCACAGTTTTTGAGTTATGGACAAAAAACTGCGAAATTCAATCCGTTCCCTCCCCTACGTTCCGACACTGATTGACAGAAAAATTTGGAAAAATTCACAGAGCTAGGAAATTTGGTAAATTTTGTATGAAAATTATACTGAAGTCTCAAATAATTATATTTCTGTGTGTTTAGGGCACCGGGGTAGAGAGGGTAAAAAAAAACTTTTTTTGACCCAAGCGAATGGAGTGTCATTTGAAAGAGCACCTAATTTAAAAATCATTGCGATTTTTTTTATAATTTTGCGGTGCACAGTTTTTGAGTTATGATCAAAAATGTTCAAAATTCAGACCGTCCCCCCGTGTATCAAATATTTATTAATCGTTTTGAAAGGATAGGAATGGTAAGGTGAAATAAAGCTTTTTTAACCCGAATAGCAATATCGAGTGGGACTGGCGCGTACATTTTTAGTCATGTCATCCTTTATACTGATTCTTAGAGCAATTCTTAATTTTGCAACTCTTTTAGAGTGAATATAACCAGTTATCCAAAAGAAAGAAGACTTTATTTCAAAATTATCACGGTCCTTTACTATCTATTGTATATTGTATTGTATTGTATGCCATAAGTGGGCCCAAAAAGTGGCGTAAATTCTCAAGGTTCAAATCAGATTGATGTGATTTGTTAGTTTGTGTTAAGATCCACGTTTGTAATCCATTCATAATTCTGGTTTAATAAATTTCTTGTATAACTTTAGAAAATGTTGAGTTTTAATTGAATGGTAAGTTCGATAACCTGCAACTATTTTAGGGTTAATATTTGTTTAATATGCTATTGTTTAAGTCAAACATTGATCTTTTGTTAATTTTAAATATTGTTAAAATTATACGTTGTTTTTCAAGCACCGACCTAAATGTCGAACTTATGTAATCTAACACATAAAAAAATTGTTGCTATAGAAAGAACTGAAAATTTTAGTAAAGCGATGAGCCTATAATTCTATGGAACACGAAAAATATAGCGAAGCTTCAAGTGATTTTTTTTCTATGTGTTTAGGGGATGGGAGTGGGGAAGGGTGAAAAATTGTTTTTTGACCGGCATGAGTGGGAACATGAGTGTCATTTGATAGAGCATCAAAATTAAAAAACAATACAGTTTTTTTAGAATTTTGCGATGCACCGTTTTTGAATTATTCTCAAAAATGTGCAACAAAAAATTGGTCCCCCCCCTATACGTTTCTTCGTTGATTGACAGAAAAATTTTAAAAAACTCATAGAGATAGGAAATTTGATAAACCCTTAACGAAAAATATAGCGAAGTCTCAAGTAGTTTTAATTCTACGTGTTTAGGGGATAGGAGTGGGGAATCGTGAAAAAAAGGTTTTTTGACTCGCATGAGTGTCATTTGAAAGAACACCTAAATTTCGTCGTATTTCACCTAAATTTCCTTCCTAAATTTCGTCGTTGTTTAACAGAATTGAGTCGCTCCTTAGCTACCATAAATAGCTATGGATATCATTTAACCTAAAGTAATATTAGGTAGATTTCAGATAAAAATCTACCTATTGCAATGACCGTCATCTCGGAATTTCGGAAAAATTTTGATGCCAAACGACTATATATGTAAAGCGGAGACGGAAAAACAAAAAAAAAAAAATTATATATATATATATATATATATATATATATATATATATATACATATATATATATATATATATATATATATATATATATATATATATATATATATATATATATATATATATATATATATATATATATATATATATATATATATATATATATATATATATATATATATATATATATATATATATATATATATAACGATATGAGGTATAACGGAATTTAGCGGCACTCTCACGGTCGCATTTTTCGACCTACATCAAAAGTTTTTTCTGAGCGTGTTGCGGCAATTAATCTCTTGGATAAGTTCGACAACTGGCCATATCCGGGTACAGGTTAAGAGTCTAGAGCCTTAAAACTGTCAAAAACAAAGCGTTATAACGGCCGTTTGGGGCAAAATATGTAAACAAAATTTAAAAATATTAATTACTTGAACATATTTCTATCATTTTTTAAAAAGCCAGACATCTGCAATAAAAGGTTCTTTAGCTATCTGCAATAAACTGTGTGAAGTACAACGGCATTTAGCGGCACTTTCACGGTCGCATTTTTTCACTTACGCTAAAAATATTTTCTGGGTATGTTGCAGCAAACAGTTTCCTAAATATGTTTGACAATTGGCCATATCGGGGTACAGGTTAAGTGCCTAGAGCCCAAAAACTGTTTAAAATAATGTTTATTTTTAAAGTTAGTTTAATACTTCTGTTTTTAATTAGTATTTTTTATAAAGTAATCTGATAAATCCGATTCTAATTGCACACATAACTGTCTGATCCCAAAATCTACCTATTTCTAGCGGATATACCTGCCGCTCGGACTTTTTTTTATATCATTTCGATCAATTTAGATGAGATTGACATTAACTATTGATATTTACGATGAACCATTTAGTTTTTATGTGGCTATGGTCTGGCAATATAAACCCTTTACAACACAACTTTATGTAAATTATGTTGATATTGTTTTCTTTACATTCACGGAACCCTTGACGAGCGAATTTTATTCGCACTTGTCTGACTTTTTTTTTATTTTGGACGTTTTTTAATTTAAGAATTCTTTTTTTTAAATTGAAAATTATTATTTCTTTCTGTGTAATGGCAGCTTTTCATGCTTTATTGAAAGATTATTAAATATTCCAATGTCGGAAGCAAACTTCAGAAATAAGCCTAATATTATTGTAACCATAGCTAACAACAATGTTTATGAAAAAAGTCGAGTAGTATATGGTTTATTAAAAAGGAAACAACGACAGAAAGTTTGAAATAGTATTTACCCAGTTGAAAAAGTTGTAGATTATAAGTGGAGACGTGTTGGTTATAGTGGTAGATTTTACTCTAGGATAGGTAATTTTGTCTCTAAACATTCAATAGTGAGATTTGCCTTTTCAAACAAAAACACCATCAAGAAACTGATCTTTAATGACAAAACCAAGACCAATAGTTTACTAAAATCTGGTGCATACGAAATGAAGTGTAATGAATGCAATTTCAAATACAAAAGTCAAACAGGAAGGAATTTAAAGATGAGGGCAAAGAAACATCTTGCCTCTTCGAAACTTGGTTAAACAGTTTCTTCCGTAGCTAACCATTTTATCGACTCTTATCATAAAATGGCATTGAATATAATCTGTCAGTGTTACATGTCTAAGCAAAAGGGAAAAAGCTAGACATTTTGGAATCTTATGAAACTAGGAAGGTCTTGTTTTTAAAACAGAATATTTTGAATGAACAAACAGAAATTCTATTTTCTCCCTTAACCGTCTGTTTTCTTCCTTAACGGTTTCTATTCCATTAATAATTGCAAAATTAGTATTTTACAACCCGACTTTTAAATATTTGTGTTAGCCCTCTACCTTAAAATTATTAATCTCGAGTTCCATTCAAAAACTTTATTTTTTTTTACTCCGTTGATAAATTTTTGTCCTTTTATTTATTATTTTAATCCCAAAATTATCAATAACTCTTTTATTCTTTAATTAATGACTGGATAAGATGCTGCATTTGAATTTTCTTTTCCTTCTTTATAGGTGTCACCAATGCAGATTGGATCTTTTAACCATGAGGATTATTGTTTCAGTTTAGTTTAAGTTGCATTAATTTTATGGTTATTGTTCTTGGGTTTTTTCCACTTAGTAATTAAAGACATATGTTAATTTTAAGTTTATGTTCAATATTTTAATGCTTTTTTTAAGCCGATTTTTTGTAATTCATGTATATCTTTGCTTTTTTTGTGTTGTTGTCTTTTTCTTGAATTTATTAATCCTTGTTTTCATTGTTAAAATTATGTATATCAATGTAGAATTTGTATGATACCAATCAAAACTCCTGAAGACGGTCTAACAAACTGAAATTTATATAGAGTATCAAAAATCACGTTTGGTTTTTTTTTATTAATTAACTTTGAACGTTGATCTGCGCAAAGTAACAAGCGGTCGACATAATGTTATGTTAGTAAAATTGATATAAAAGATAAAAGATAAACGATAGTTAAATTATTAATAATAAAAGATGAATTAGTGAATGTAAAGTAAATAAAAGAAGTTATTTGTCGGTATCGTTAATGGTCGTCGTCCAAACGAGAAAAAATATAGTGATATCTAGGTAGTAGGTATTTAAAAAAATTATGTACTTTTTTTTAAGAAACATAAATATTTCCCTTATTTAAATCCATTAACACAGTTCATTTGCATGCATATCTGCATATTTGTACTGAACTGGGGAAAATTACTTCTTGAACACACATGCCTTAAGCTTGTTGGAACAAAACCTCGCTTGGCACGCAGTCCTAATATTGCTTACTGTTTGTGACATATAGGGCTTGCAAAACCGTCTTTTTTGTTTGACTGGGTCTTACAGTTTTTATAACAACTTTTTTTGACGTGAAAAATTAAATTTGAGCGTTTATGTTCTTAATAAAACACACATTTTATTTAAAATAAACATATATTCAATTCGTTATAATAAAATAAAAATAATAATTTTAACCTTCAATTTATAGCAATTTACTCAAATTAACTTCCGTATTAATCGAAGGTATCACAATTCATTAAAAAACATAAAAATTCAGAAAAATGCTTCATAAGACATTCAGTATGGCTTATTTTTATTATTGTTGTTTAATGCACAAATTAAGTATATATTGATCTGATAATGCTAGATAAAATGACCTTCCGGACTCTTATTTGTCACTCATTCTGTTTCCTAGTGACCATAAACGATACTTTATATATTTTTTTTTCTGATTTTCTGCTTCAAAATAAGTAACTTATGGATAGCTAATTTGCTCCCCAACAATGGATAGCAAATCTTGTTTAGGCTTCTTTAGCGAGCTAATTAGAAATTGTTGTAAGTAATTCAATTGAAAGAAATTCGAAGCTTCTATATCAGTACCGTAACTGGAATCCTGTGACGACAGATATGCTTATCAATTACGCTACTATGGCGATTATTATTCGATTATCGAAACTTTATCAACATAATTATCATACATCAATTATGTTATTAATTTTTCAAACTTTTATTAGTCCGATTTCATGTAGCAAACGAAATATTATATAAAACAGAACATAAAAATGGACGTCTTGCGAAGCTACACAAGGCTTAATTTTTATTTAATAATCTCACTAGTAGGTAGTAACTGAACAAACAAGATACACAATTTTGGACGAACTCATACAAATGCAAATTTGTTATGCTCAAAAATTAAAACAGATTAAATAGCAACACTTTCAAACATTAAAATATATTTTTTTTTATATCAAAGCAACCTATATGTTAATAATTTAAAATATTCTTCAAATTTAAATTTGGATAAAATAACAAAGCCTACTGGATAAAATAAATATTTTTTTTCTGTGACGGGAAAAAAGTTTAACATTTTACTTCTGCTGACAGGTGCAAAAATGCTACTTTTCATAAAATACTTTTTTCCCCGGGAAAAAAGTATGTACTTTTTTCCCGGATAGATAAAAATATATATATAAATACATATATACACATAAATGATGAATATTATGAATATTTATGAACATTTATGACTATTTTAATGTTAATGAAAAGTTATACCGTTTTCTTCTTGATGTTAATAACTGGTTTTGACAAATAAAATGAAACTTAATTTTAAGTTTTTATTCAAGAAAAATTCGTATGGTGTGGTGAATATACATATTGTAATATTTGTTTAATATTATTTTTTCAATAATTATATTAATATTTATCCAGTCACAGAAAAAAATAGTGTATTATACACGGGAAAAATTGTAGATTTTAGCTCTCGGTTTTTTGTCTCCCTCCGCTTCGCGTCGGGAGACAACACAACCTCGAGCTAAAATCTACTACTTTTTTCCCTTGTATAATAAATAACTATTGTACTCTGTTTGTATATACTTACTATACCAATACATTTTTTTAGCCAATAGTCTTGTGGTGTTATACCCGAATATAACACCCCTAAATAAATTACTTGGACCGAATAAAAAAGTTGTGTGAACATGATTTTACGTAATAAATGCACACCTTACGAATTCCACTGTACGAATTACTAAATAAATATTTGTTTTTAAAAGCGATTTTAATTGGGACAAACCCGTTTTTTTTCAAATGCACATTTTTGGCCGGTGTTACCGAAAACCGTTTTTTATTAAAATCGGTTTTGCAAGCCCTAGTGACATCACTAGAAGGTCAAGTGTTCATTTCACTCTACGTCCCGATTTTTTACGGTTTTTATAATATTTTATTAACTCATTTTTAGTGAGTAATTATATAAATAATTTATTTAATAATTATTCCACAAGTTTTGTGTAAAGACACCCACGTCACAAATAATAAACAAAACATTAAAATTTGTTATGATTTTTATATTTTAATTTGACATGTGATACACATACGGCACAATTTATTTATAAAATATGTAAAACATAAATTTTATCTAAAATTTACTAAACTAAATTATGGGCTATTATTTTGAAAACGTACATCGAAAAAAAAACAACTATTTTTTAAAAATCTGAAATTTTGATATTTTGTTGGTATTGACGAAAGGAAAAAAGTAATTTCTGCTTTTATTTTTTGAGTACTCTGAATCGGAGTTATGCGCGGTTGAATTTTGAGGCTTTTTCACGTAGTTTTTGGTAATGGTGGCAATGTTTTGTGAATAGGTGCCACAAATTTCATCCGACTTACGTATATTTTTGCAAGTAAAAAGGAAAATAATTGAATAATTGAAATAAGTAAGTTTAAAATTAATAACTTTTCTCTTTTCCGCTAGGCGGCGCGTAAAACCTTGGTTTACTTCAAAGCTCATATCTCAAAAAGTAGGCTTTTTTTTTTTTTGTTTTTCACAAATTTTAAAGTAAACATATGCAGCTATGAAATTGAGAAATAAAAAGTCAGCAATTCAATATGGATTTTTTCTTACGATTTTTTAAAGTTTGGTATATGAAAAATTCACATGTGTTTTTTTATTAAGTTAATAATCCTGTACTAAATGTGGATCCAATAAATTAAACATTTCATATTTTAACACCTGCAATAAATTGAACCATTTTCTGTGCGGTTAAATGGTTAAAAACTTATTAAAAATTAATTTAAGTTAAGTGGTAAAATAAAGGAATTTAAATTATTAAAAGGGTGTGTAAAATGTTTATTCATTTTAAAAAATGTCTATTCAGCCCCTTTTTACTAATTAAAATCTCATTAGAGGCTCATAATTTTAACATTTAAAATTTCTAATGACGCCCACAAACGGTTTTTGACCAAATCATACTTGCATTCAATCAAAATATATTAAATTGTACCTACCTAATTTTACCTGATTCTACCTATGTCAAAACTATTTCAAGGGTATATATATATTGATTGGATTGCCTTATAATCAATTATATTCCAAAATATTTAGAAGACATAACGTTTAGAAAAGATAATAATAGAAATGCCTTTCAAATTGTGCTGTAACTTGTACGGTCTCAAAAATCATCAACGGACATCAAAAAATGTGAAACTGGTCACACCAGCTGTTATTCAAAAAGCTGCGACCCTAAATTTTACTTTGCGTGATGACCAGTTTATATGTGAAACATGTCGCACTTATATCTATAAAAGTAAGGTAAATTTAATTATTTTATTAAAATGAATAAAAATTCATATGCAACTAATATTTTCTATACAGCAGCTTTTATGTTCGGAAACTATCGATAGTGAAATTATTTCTATAAATCAGGATGTTGAAAATGTTCCAACGAACGAAAATATTCAAATACCTCCAGCATCTTTAGATCCATCACCAGTTTCGGTTGATACTATATCTCCACCAGTTCCTGAACTACTTAATGACATTTTAGAAGATATTAACAATGTTCTTGGAAGGTTAGCCGAATCTCCTATCAAACAAAATCATATTACAACAGGAAGTTATAAAAAAATTGCAAGTGTCACATTGGCAATAAGTCAAAAAATATTTCAAGTAGATTCAGTTGAAGTGTTATCACCAAACGAGGAATGTGAATATACATCATGGCTTATGAACCTTAAAAAAGAGTTTAAAGATGCCAGCTGTAAATCAAAACAAGTGTTTTTGTTGACAACTCTACCACGTAAATTTTGGTAAAATCAACGTATCCAGGATGAATTTAATGCATCAAGACGACTGGTAGAATTCGCCATGGATCTGTTGGAAACAGTAGGTCCTTACAGTTGGCCTCAAAGCAAACAAGTGCACAGTTTGTCACAAAATATAGTAAAACAAATTCAAACATACTTCTTATCAGAGGAAATTAGTAGAACAATGCCTGGCCTTAAAGATGTTGTTACTATTACAGAAGGATCGACAAAAATTAAGAAATCAAAGCGGTTGGTGTTAAGGACCCTCAGCGACATCTACGAAATGTTCTTGGAGGAAAACAAAGAACTCAAGGATTCCACTGTTTTTTACCGGATAACACTACACCCGATAAAATAATTGCCAAAATGTTTTCTTTTTCTGATGATCATAAATATTTCAATTTAAAGGCAAAAAAAAATATATAAATTAATTTTTTAATGTATTTATTTATAATATTGATTAAATTATAATGTTTATAGGAAAAATATTTTTTTAATGTTTTTTTCTAATGTTAGTGTTGGTGATGTTGAAATTATAACAAAATCTTCGATCATTGGGATCTCCAATTCTTATTCTGAATAAAAACCTGTTTCTCAATCAGAAATACACAAAAAATGGTTCAAATTTATTGCAGGTGTTAAAATATGAAATGTTTAATTTATTGGATCCACATTTAGTACAGGATTATTAACTTAATAAAAAAACACATGTGAATTTTTCATATACCAAACTTTAAAAAATCGTAAGAAAAAATCCATATTGAATTGCTGACTTTTTATTTCTCAATTTCATAGCTGCATATGTTTACTTTAAAATTTGTGAAAAACAAAAAAAAAAAAAAGCCTACTTTTTGAGATATGAGCTTTGAAGTAAACCAAGGTTTTACGCGCCGCCTAGCGGAAAAGAGAAAAGTTATTAATTTTAAACTTACTTATTTCAATTATTCAATTATTTTCCTTTTTACTTGCAAAAATATACGTAAGTCGGATGAAATTTGTGGCACCTATTCACAAAACATTGCCACCATTACCAAAAACTACGTGAAAAAGCCTCAAAATTCAACCGCGCATAACTCCGATTCAGAGTACTCAAAAAATAAAAGCAGAAATTACTTTTTTCCTTTTGTCAATGCCAACAATATATCAAAATTTCAGATTTTTTAAAAATCAAAAATTTAAACATCAACAAAAAAATGTACGTTTTCAAAATAATAGCCCAAATGTAATATCACAGAAAAAAACTATGCGTACGTGGTTTTTCGTCCCGTCTGTGGCGTTATTTTAAAGAAAAAGAATTACTTCGATCTGAAAGACCTAAGTATTACATTCATAAGCCAAAAGTGAAATTCTTACCCCCACTTTTTTGGCATTTCTCGACGTTTTAGGACCTATTGATTCTAAAAAAGAAAAAAAATGTATGTCTGTCTGTCGGCCGTCCTTCTGTCATTACCTACGCTGCAGGGAAAACCGCTGGAGGGATTTCAAATTTTTTTTTCTAAAAATAGGTATACTCAAGGAACAGGTCCGAAAGGACGCTGTGTTCGATAACTGTACCGAAAGTGTGACGAAAAAATCATAAAGTGTGTCAAAAACAACAAATTTTCATATTTTTGGCTTAAAAAATGATAATTTTAAGTGATTACGAGTAGGTACATTGAATTTGGAGAAATCTTGATGGTAGGAATTGGTATGTGAGATCAAGTTTTTTAGTTTTTACCCAATTTTTTGGCAAAAAATAAAATTGTTTGTTTGAAATGAAATTTTATTTTTATTATTGAGAATTGTGGCATTATAAGTTTGTCAAAAAAATGTTGTCAAGTATGTCAAAAGAAAGATTTTTATTTAGTTTTTTACCCAATTTTTTGGAAAAAAATAAAATTAATTATTTGTTTGAAATGAAATTTTATTATTATTATTGAGAATTATGGCATTATAAGTGTTTCAAAAAATAATGTCAAGCGTGTCAAAAATTGATTTCATTTATTTTTTAGCCAATTTTTTGGAAAAAAATGTAGCTGTTTTTATCACGTAAATGTAATTGCAAATGAAATTGGACATGGAAATTTTTGAATTTGTTATATTTTTTGAAATATTTTTGGAATTCTGAAAAAAGTTTGTATTTTTGATTTTATAATAATGTTTGCAATAGTTTTAGAATTTTGGAAAAAGTTTTAATTTTTGATTTTGTAAGAATTTTTTGAATATTTTTAGAATTTCGAAAAATTTTTAATTTTTGATCTTGTTATAATTTTTGGAATTTTGAAAAAATTTTCAATTTTTGATTTTGTAATAATTTTTGCAATATTTCAAGAATTCTGGAAATGTTTAAATTTTTAAAAAATTTTGGAATATTATTGGAATTTAGAAAAAGTATAAATATTTGATTTTATTCTAATTTTTGGAATTTTGAAAAAAGTTTCAATTTTTGATTTTGTTATAGTTTTTGCAATATTTTAAGAATTTTGGAAAAAAATAGAATTTTCGAATTTTATATATGTATTTTTAGAATTTTGAAAGAAGTTTCAATTTTTGATTTTGTTATAATTTTTGCAATATTTTTAGAATTTTGAAAAATTTTTAATTTTTGATTTTATTATAATTTTTGAAATTTTGAAAAAAGTTTGAATTTTTGATTTTGTAATAATTTTTGCAATATTTTTAGAATTTGGAAAAGTTTGAATTTTTAAGAATTTTTGGAATATTATTGGAATTTAGAAAAAGTTTAAATATTTGATTTTATTCTAATTTTTGGAATATTTTTGGAATTTTGAAAAAAGTTTGATATTATTTAATTTTTAAAATATTTATGGAATTTTGATAGAAATATGAATATGTGATTTTGTAATATTTTTTCGAACCGCTAAATCGAGAGGTTTTTGAGTAGTTTGCTGAGTGTATCATCTTTTCACTAAATTATGTAAATTTATGATCTGTTATAATTTTCCGGCAACGTATTCATGTTTCGTGTTAGTTTTGTAATAAATTTCTAAGCAGAGATAAAAAATACTTTTACTTTAGAGTTATGTTCGATATACATCGCTGCTCAAAACTAAAAACCATGTACTCATAAAAGTTTTTGGCCGAAAACTATATCAAAATCCTTAACCCAGACCGAAGTCTTGATATCTCAGAGCTTGAGATTTCAGCCCCTCCATATTTTAATTAATTAAAACATGTTTCGGTAATTTTATTACCATCATCAGTTAAATAGCAAAATTAAACTAACATAAATCAACTAAAATAAAATCAAATAAGGTTAAAAATATTAATAAAATTTTTTATATTATTTAAAAAAAACATCAGCTGTTAGTACTAGTGCTCTACTGTAGTTGTATGGTGTTCTGAATTTGATATTTCAAGGAGAGTTTCGAATAGAGAGCTTTGTATAAATATTAGCTTGTCGTAAAGAACAAGTTGACTATTGTTTCTAAATGCTTGTAAATTTGGAACTGTTCTAATGTATCCAGCTGTCTACCTTTATTGCAGTGGTGTAATGACGTGACTTCGTCGTTGAAATTTGTGTGATTATGATCAGAACTTATCAAATGTTGAGTTTTATTAGAGGTACTATTTGTTGAATGGTTTCTTCCATGTAGATGCTCTTTATAACGTGTCAAGAGAGGCCTGCCCGTTTGGCCGATGAAAAATTTATGGCAAGTTTGACACTCAATTTTGTATACACCAGTGGATTTAGTTAATTCAGTTTTTGTTCTTTCTATTAATTGTGTTTTCCTGTTGTGACTTGTTTTTACACCTATTTTGAGATTGTATCTGTGTAAAACGTTTTTGATGGCGTACGGTATAAATAACGAATAATCAGTACCAATATATTTTGTATCATTATTTGGGTTGATAGTGTTTCTGCTTATCCGGTTTTTTTGTTTTTGGATTAAATTATCTATTAAGGTTGGGCTGTATCCATTCGCTTTTGCTATATGTTTTAGAGTTTTTATTCCAACAGCATGTTTAATGGTGTCGTTAATAATCTATTTACGAAGCTGTTATACGCGGCTAATTTATGCTGCATTGGATGATATGAATTATTGTGTATTGTAACACCACTACCCGTTCGCTTTCTATATATATTGAAGTCGATACTGTTATGATTGCGTGTTATTGAAAGGTCAAGAAAATTTATCATATTATGTTGTTCAAATTCAACAGTAATTGTATATTGTTTGGTGGTTTGTTTAGATTATTGTTGAAGTTTTGAGTTTGTCGGTCATTACCATTAAAGGCAATGAAGGTATCATCTACATAGCGGCAATAAAAAATTATTTTATTCTGTTTTGCATATATAATGTTGTTGAAGATGTATTTATTTTCAAAATTATTTAGATAAATATCTGCCAATAATGCAGATAGAGGAGAACCCATTGCTAAGCCGTTATTTTGTATAATATACTCGTTGCTGTATTCAAAGTAATTTTGCATTAAAATCTTAGCTAAAAACTCTCTGATTTCGATTTTTTGTTGTGAGTTTAATGTATTGTTTTTAATTGTTGTATTGTGATATCTATTACTTCTTGTACAGGAATGTTAGTATACATGTTGGTGACGTCAAAAGATGCGAATTTGTGAGTTGGTCTAATGACGATATCATTTAACTTGTTAATGAATTCTTGACGGTTCCTTATACTTCGATTGTTGTCGAAATGGATTTTATTTCTTTATAATTTCTTGCATTTGTTTTGCTAATTTAAAGCTCGGCGCTGTGGTGCAATTTACTAAGGGTCTTAATGGCATGTTGTCTTTGTGCACCTTAGGTAAAGCTTTAAAAATAGGTGTCTTTGGATTAATGACTTTGAATTTGATGTTGTTTTTTTTATTAATCAGGTTATTGCATTTGTTGATGAAATCATTGGTATTTTTGGTGAATTTAACTGTGGGATCATGGCTTAGTTTGGTGATGTTGTTATCAATGAAAAAGTCCATGATTTTGTTGTGATAATCGTTCTTACTCATGATTACAATTGTGTTGCCTTTTTCAGCGTTTCTAATGATCGCATCGTTGTCAGCGACTTTATTTTTTATTCGTCGTAATGTTTGGTTTTCTACTTGTAATAGGAATTATTATCTTGTTTGAAGCAGTTACTGGTTTTGTTGTTTAGTAACACTTGCGCTTCGATTTGATGTTGAGTATTTGGAAAAGATTTTACAACAGTTACGATATTAACGATTTCTTTAGTAAGGTCTTTTTTGTAGTTATTGCCACTTTTTATTAACTTATAAGTAGATTTGTGTGAAAAGTCTCGGTATTTATTTTCTCCCTATTAGGTTTTATTGGTTGCAATTGTCTTTTTTTTATTCAATATAAAATACCTCTAAGAGTGAAAAAAAAGCAATCGGTGTTTTAGAAACCAACGCCTTGAATTGTCTCTTAAATAGGACATTTATTAGAAGCATCAAGTCTGAAGCAAATTTTATCATATATGTTACAGGAATATCGTCGAGAACAGGATTTTTGGGTAAATCCAGGATTTTTTCGAGTGCTATTTTTTTAATATTGTATTTGTTTAGATAACATGTGTCCATATAATGCACAGTAAAAAATTTAATATTTCATTCAGGCACAACATTTTGGAGAAGAGAAGTGGAAAGTGAAGTAGCATGAATTGCTATAGAGGAAGGGGAAGGAAATGTGAAAAGCGTTGGTGTATTTACTTTTGATGTGAGAGAGTTAGTTTCTTTATGTTAAGCTTAAATTTTTGAAGGTTGTAACTAGGCGGAAAACAGTGGATTTTGGCTAAACGAGGAGTACGCGAAAACTGACGTCGTGGAAGCATTACTGCTTTTATATCAGCTGAACATTTACCATAATAGTATTTATAAAATACACAGATGGCTCTTGTATTGCGTGTATGATCGAGGGAATTCAGAGAGTTTGTTATATTAGCATCATCAATTAACTTGCATGCCCGATTTTGAAGTCCATCTAATGCGACTAAATGAGTTCTTGCTACCCTGCCCACATGGAAATTATATTCCATATTTGGTATCATAAACATCATTTGCGTATATTTTTAAATTCGATACTTGAGATGTACAATAATTGGAAAACGAAATTTTGGTAAGCTGTTAAGTTCTGTTAAAAAATCCTCAAGGCTATTTGCTAAAGTCGTTGGATATCGGGATGCTAAGTTCTTTTTACTATTGATATGTTTCTAAAGATGGATGTAAATTTGAAAAAAATCCTATTGAATTTGATTTGTAGATTAACCTTTTTTGTTGAAAATCATTTTTTAGTTCATTCGAGATTTTTGTAAGTAATTAAACTCAAGTAACTAATAAGTATGGTTGGAATTATTTCAGAGAAAAACGGGTTTTCTCTATTAACGTGTTTCGGTTTGGCGATTCGAACTCGTTACCATATCAATGTCAGTAAGTTTCTTTTAGTTCAGTGTTCAAATCCTTTTAGTTCAGTTTTCGAATAACGTTTGTCTCTATTGAAAACCAATTCTAATCAAGGCCATTTGTGTCATTATTATCTAAAACCTTTTGCCGTTCTATGGGTTTCATGATTCCATCGGTGTAGAGCTTGTGTGAATTGTCGGCAAAAAACTTTAACTTGGTAATTTTGGTGATTCTTCTGTCAGCAAATGTTTTTGAAGGGAGTTTTGCTGAGACACGCATACATGGTAGCTAGATGGAAAGAGGTTCTGCTTATTTTAGAATTCATCAAAACTTTCCTGCAGAATTGTGCTCGAGCTATGTTGGTTGTGCTACTCTAAAAAAATCGTACCACCAAGGGAAGAATTTAAACACGGTCAAATGATTTTTCAAGTAGAAGTTAGCCCCACCAATTTTGAAACTATGAAAAATATGGATTGTGTAGCGTCGCTGGTGATATGAATTTTTTTTTAAATTAGCATTTTAGGAAGAAATCGTATATCAGCAATGGAAATCTTATTACGCTCGCGTTATTTTTTCTTGTAGAAATCAGTGTTAGCTCATGCCCGATGGCATTAATGAATCTTGCATGTGTTTTATTTGTTAAATAGAGGCATCACAACAATAAATGAAACTACAGTAAACAAATTGTCTTTTCTATATTAATATGAACTTTTAAACAAACTAATGCTCATACAGGATAAAAGCATTATTTTATATTTATTGCAGAACGTCAAAATTTACTTCTAGATTTTATTTGAAACTACATTTCTCTAGTAACGAAAGTCAATGTTTATAAACAATAAACTGGTTTAGAATTTGTAAATCACTAGGCTTAAATTTTGAATAAAAAATGAAGTGTTAAGAATTTTTGTCAGAAATTAAAACTCACGTATCTATAGAACGAATTTGAATATTTTCAATTCGAAGGTACGATTGAACTTTTCTCAGAAAAATCAGAATTAAACGTTAGACTATCAGATGGCAGCACATAATGTACGATTCCCTTCCAACCCCATTAAACACACAACACCACCTTATTAAATTTCAATCCAGGCCTTGGAATCGTTTGTGATTGGTCGCCGATTTCTTGCTATAGTTTTTAATAATTGTTAGTATTATTTAAACAATAAACAAAGTAAGATCCAATTCTCATGCAAAACCCAGGAAGACATCTAAAACAGGATGATGATGACTTAATACTGGGTAAAAACTCACAACAGTTGAACGTATTAAAAATTTGTTTACACTACGCACACGTTTAAAAAGGTACCGTTTACATCAAAAAGGTTTTGCCTAAGACTACTTGAACATGCTGGAGTTGTTTTGTCAATTCGGTAAAAAGAATATTGGGTTATAACAGTGGCGTCATTTCACCAAAATCTTGGGGGGGGGGGCGAGAATTTAAATGACATAAAAAGATTTTTTTCGTAAAACATAACAGACACGTTTTTATACACAGATATATTTACAAGCATTTAAATGCATCGACTTAGAAATAAAAATAAAATGCTTTTGAGCTACATTGGTTACTCTGCTAGTCTTCTGGTGTTGTTTCATCGAAAATCCCTTCATTTGTTAAAAATAATTTTAAATTTAGTATCATCTCTGCATTGTTTAAGCATCAAGAAAGTAGTTTTGATTAAAGTGCTTGTGCTAGAAATTATTATATCTTTGCTTTGTAACTGTACAGAGAGTAAATTTGTAAACGACAGCAGATCGTGCAGCATAGAAAAAAGACGATGGTTTTTCTATGCGATTTTTTAGATTCCGGGCATCCCGGGATTTAAAATTTATGAGTCACATAGTCCCAGGATCCATAAAACACCACGGGATTGCAATCCCTACGTGACTCCTCTTATGTCGAATCGTTTTTTTGTTTGTTTTCCTTTATTTGTCTCAGAGAGAAAGAGTTATGTCTACCCTAAACTGACCAGAGCCAAATCGTTAAAATGCGGGACAAAATGCAAACGTCCTTCTAAATACTAGCTAAATAGAATTTCTATTGCGAGAAAGTGGGACGGTGAAAACGTGCTAACTAGATTGGGCATAAATTTACTATTTAATGCTTTCCGTTACTATTTTATTCTTCAAAAAATTCTTTTATTTTAATTGGACATTTTTCAACCGTTAGGAAATGTGCTTGCAGTGGTTCGTACATTTTCAAATTTCTTTCTAGTGCTGGCATCACCGCCAGCCAGCGAGTTTCACTGTATCCAATAAGTTGGTTATGTTCGACATTACTTTTGCCATAGAACTCCTTCAACGTCTCCAGTAAAGACAGTAAAATATCCAAATTTTTTTAACCCTGCCATTTAAATCAGCAGCATTTCTTATTGCATTATTTAGAATATGGGCTGCGAATCCAATACCCAATACACTCTGGTTCAAATTCGAGTTTAGCTTGTTTTTAAATTTTCATCCCTTGACGTGACACCACTAAAATTGGTGTTCGTGTTATCAGCGCAATTAGCAACTAACTTTTTTTCAATGTTAAATAACAACAAGAAAACAAAATAACAAAAAACTTGTTCAAGCTACTGGAGCTGGCGGCTTATAGCAACGCTTTTTTATGTTTATCTGTATCTATATGTCTTTTAATATCATAATGTCCACTGGTAATTTGCAAATTCACTCCGACTGGTAATACACTAAACTTTTGCGTCGTTATATTTTGATTTTTTCTAAAAAGATAGTTTAATTCAATATCGTATAAGAATTTACGTAAACGTTTTCTATTCGTCTTGATTTGCAGGAGAACTTTTTAAATATAATTTTAAAAATTAGTATAAATTTACCTTTCATAGTAGCTTAAAACTTTTGTTACACAAGTAAAGACTGCAAAACAATTGAAACAATTAGTTTTTATTTTACTAAATAATTAATATCTTTTCTGTATTCTGTAAGAATAAGACGTAAACAGTATACCTCTCGTTCTATCTTTTGAAAATCTATACCATTATCAAGTTTTTATGCTGTTTACTTTGTTCTTTATTGAGAAAAAAATTATTAGTTAGAAAATAATAATTTTACTTTTGAGCTACCTAGTTAAAGTGTGTTTTAAACAGAGTTTGAAACGATACTTATATCACTCTTTTACTTTGTCCTTTCAGTGCGTAGCTTAAAAAAAATATAACACTGCCACATACAGGAGTGAAAATAATAAAATATCATTCTTGCTACTAAATTGAAATAAATATTTTCTTTCAAATACTCAAAACTTTTATTTTTGCGTCAAATTTGATGCTTTCCAACGTAAAATGCTTCAAATGATTCGTTCAATTATTCATGTATTGTTAGAAAAATGAATATAAAGGATGACCTAGAGTGACTAATTTCCTTCTTTTGCAAATCGAATGAAAGAACAGGAAAATGTAATCTGCTCCAAAGGAGTAAAATCGAAAAAACAAACATTTTACTCTTACGAGTAAGAACGATATTTAAATTATGAACATTTTAATTTTTGAATATTATTTCAAAGGATTGAAATGAGTGCTCGAATAAAGGAAAATTGTAAACTCTGGTTTAAAAATTTAAATTTTTATGAATTTATACGCAAAACTGCGTCTTTTTAAGTAAAATATTTTGTATTTTATTTTTCATAATATACTTTCGATCTCTTGTATATACACCGGGGGAGATGTTTCTATAAACAAAGAAATCTTTTCGCTGAGGTAGATCTGTTAGACATTAAATTAATTAATATATGTAAATTATTGAAGTGAAATAACTGAGTTTAGTATTTCTAAGAAAATTATAGTTAAAACACTTATTTAGTAAAAAAAATATTGCACTGGTTTGTTCTCTGAATATGGTTAAATCAACATATACATAACATTATACAAACTGCAAGAAAAAACTGTGAAGCCATTGCTTTGACTAAGATATTGCGCAAACGGTACGTAGATAGATATAAGGTTTTTTGATTATTTCGATAATGCGGGCAAATGTGGTGAAAATATTTGTTTCGTGGGACGCTTCGTGGGACAGATTTCTCCGTGGGACAACGCAATGAAATGTGTGACATTTCCACGCAGCGTGGGACGTCTGGTCAGCTTACTACCCATAAACGTGCGTAAATTTTTCATTTGATTCAAAATTGTACAATTATTGCGAGCTTCTTTTAAATCTATAAGAAAAACATACCACAAAAAAATAATAGTTTCTCCCTCCCTGTGACTATAAAAAAACGAACAAAGATTGAAGTTTAGGATACGTTTTGGATTTTATTATAACCAATCAAACATATAATTTTTGCTATAATATGAATTAAAAATTATAGTCCATATAGCGAAAAGAATTTGTCAGCAAGTTTACATAACATACTTTAAAAATATTTACATAGCTTAAGTATTTGTTCGTGTCGTTAGAAAATAATGCTTGTCCATTATAAAACATTCACTATTATAAAATCACTGGAAATAACCCAATAAATTTAAATTACTCCCGTAATTATTTTCATTCATTTTATAAAAATTAGCACAACTATCAAGAAAACTTTTGATATGTTATAGGATTTTACATTTTAGAATTGTTCTTAATTTATTGTTTTTAAAACAGTCTTGTAAAGTTTGTACAATATGATATAGATAAAAAACAAGGTCAAACAGTCAGGGTTCTCCAAATAATTGGGGTATAATTAGGTTGTGTTCTCCTGCATGTACTTACTTTTAAGTTTATATAAATTACCAATTGTCAATAACAATTGAAATTTGAATGTTAAATACTGCACTATGAACTCTCGAGGAACCCTATACTAATGAAATATTTTGTTTCCTCTGGCTCAGACACGAATATTTTATAAACAAAACACAATCGTTCTTCTAAAAGCGGTGATGCCGCGCACCTTATAGTATGATAGAATTTTGTCAAAATACGCACCCACGGCGTTTTTGGAAGAACGATCGTGTTTTGTTTATAAAACTGATTTCATCAGAAGATTAGAAGCAATACGACCGTCTTTCGTATCGGTGGTGCTCTAGTCCTTGATACAAAGAACGATAACGGTTTGAATATTGCGGTGAACTGTACTTTAGTCGGGCCAAAATAATATGTAATGTAATAATTATATTATCAGATATATTTCAATTAATAGTATGCGATAAAATTGGTATATTAGTTAAGTAAATCTTCTAAAAATTAGACGAATTTACAAAATAACCGTGCATTGAAATTTTTATAGTGTATAATTCTACCACGATTGGATGGTTTTATTGAATCGATGAATTGAATTATTGATAGTATCAGATCCTTGGTATCAGATATATTTCAATTAATAGTATGCGATAAAATTGGTATATTAGTTAAGTAAATCTTCTAAAAATTAGATGAATTTACAAAATAACAGTGCATTGAAATTTTTATAGTGTATAATTCTATCACGATTGGATGGTTTTATTGAATCGATGTATTAATAGTACCAGATCCTTGGGGGGGGCCAATGCCCCCCCCCAGCCCTACCCAATTGACGCCCCTGGGTTATAAGTAGTATACAAAAATGTGACGGATATCGGCATATATGTGCACCGTTATCCATATATCCTCAGTCATAGAATTTATGCTGCTGAAAAATTTATTTTTAACAGATAATAGAACGCCAACTCTAATTTGGTAATACAAGTCAGTTACATGCCAAAGGTTTTGATTTTATGACAAAAACTGTTGATTTGATCCTTAGATATGAGGCAATATATAGCTATAGCAACAGACATGACAAAGATAACAAAGGTCTTT
The DNA here is from genome assembly GCA_963693315.1 of Diogma glabrata. Lineage (NCBI taxonomy): Eukaryota > Metazoa > Arthropoda > Insecta > Diptera > Cylindrotomidae > Diogma > Diogma glabrata. Next base: position 192,838,693 of record OY856187.1, on the reverse strand, counting down.
ATGGTTTTACTTTTTTAAATTTAAAATGGCAATAGTTTCTATACTGTTTGATCTTAATTGTTGATTGTAGTCAGCCAGGGTTGTTAAACTCCTTGAAATACTTTTAGCTTAATAATGTCAGCCATTCAGTTGCTATTATAATTTTCAATCTTCTTTCCAAAATATGTATAGCATATATTATTTTTATGGTCATTAATCTGGTCAAAAACGAATCTGCCTTACTTTTAAACAAATCAATGTATGTTTTATTAAAAGATCATCTATCTTGAATATCAGTTAAAATTGTCTCTTGCAACAATTTATCAGGCCTGTTTTTGACAACCAAGTCAGGCATAATGCAATCAAAAGTCGAACAACCCATGTTTAAATATGTTGGACATAATGGTAGTACCTACAATTCTTTTAATTGACAATCAGTTGTGTGGTCTATCTTCTATATTAATAATAATTCCCAAATTCAGTTGCTGAAACTGGTAGCGTTTGTTAACGTTTGTAATCACAATCTAAATTGACATTGCCCTTATAATATTTCAAAATAGTAAACCATATAAATAAAAACGATTTTACTTATTCATCGACATGAGAAACCTAACCTCACAGTATGTTCCACCTCATTTGACCAACAATTTGCTTCATCTTCAACACAAAATTCTTTTAAGCCAACAATAAATTTCCATAACGAGAAAAACGATCCTAAACTTTTCTCAACACTTTTATCACATTTTCCATTTTTCATAATTTGGTCCCATTTGGTAGAATAAAAAAATCGTAAACGAAAAAAATGGTGTAATAAAATTATTCCGGCACATAAGCAAAACTGTATTCGTTACGTTTATGTTATATTCAATTTTGCATATAACAACGTACATATATTTTCATGTTCAAAGGAAAACTTTTCAAATATTTTTTAAACAAATTTTTGTTGCTGTTCATTTTTTTGTTTTATCAGTTGGAAAGAAAAAATTGATATCAAGAAAAACAGCAAAACATATTTTGGAGAATTTGTCTCTGCTAAAAACAAAAATAAACTAACTTAATTCATTTCCCTAATGGTATCACAGCTATATGACGACGAAAATGAAGCGATGATTTGTCTTGTAAGAAACAAAAAAATTTAATTATAATCAAAAATTTCTTAAACTAGTTTACAATTTGATTTGTTACTTTATGTAATTAAATTAAGTAAATTTAATCATCAATTTTCTTTATTATTATATATTATATTAACTCTCTTGGCGAATTTTCTTAAATATTTGTTTTTTTTTTTACTTTCTTTATACAAACAAACAAAATTAAAGAAAAGAAGACGCAAAAATTGACTATTTCCTTTTGTAAACAAAATTATGAACTTAATTATTTCAATTATAAGAAGCAAAAGAGCATAAAATTTTTTAACGAAATAAAAAAAAAATAAAGAATTAAATAGACGGAAAGAAAAATATAACCGGGAAGACATAAATTTTCTTAAGGAAAAAATATATACATAAAGTAAAATTTTGTTCTTTAGAAGGAAATGAGCAAAAATAAAAATTAAATAAATAAATGAAATATTATTTAAGAAGCAAGTTGAAAAAAATAAGAAAATTTCTAGACTCAGGATGGTAGAACCACATTTGCAAAGAATAATATAACGAAATTTTAAAATTTAATTTTTGTTTTTACTTTTTCTTCAGCTGCTAAAAAATTTAGTTTTCTTAAATTGTGCTAGAGGTTTTCTTTTTTTTGGTTGTGTGATACGAATAATAATATTTAGAGATGGTGGAAAATAATTGAGGTTAAGGTTGTTATTTTTAGTTTTAGAAATTTTGAACTTAGTTGTGGGAGGATGTTTTTTTATTTAAAATTGAGGGGACAACTTTAACTGGCTTGGACTTATTTTATTGCATCCAAAAATAAAATTAAATGTTAATAAACTTTTTCATGTTGGTATCTATAGTAATAAACTTGCTTTGAACTTGCATTTTTCTAGATTTATTAAGCTTTTTGTTAGGTCCAGGAATTTTTTTTCTTCAACGAAGTAATTTATTACTTATAACAGTTTGGTTAGAAAACCTAAGTAGTGCGATTTTATTATTTTAATCAGTAAGCACCGGGTTTGTTTTCGAAATCAGAAATGTTTTAATCTAAAATAATAAAATGTGGAGGAGCTAAAATCTCAAAGCTCTAAGACATCGAAAATTCGGTCTATATTAAGAGTTTTTATATTATTTTTTAGAAGACTTCTATGATGACATTGTTTTTGGGCGCGATGTATATCAAACATATAACTTTTTGCAAAAGTGCAATTATTTTATTTCTGTTAAAAAATGTTTTGCAAAACTAACATGAAACATCCACATGTTTCATCAACATGAAACGTCAAAAATCGAAAAAAAGCAAAAAAATCGTTATTTTTTCAAATTTTGGCGATTATGGCCCTAAAGGACTAGTTTTTGAAAAAACTTTTTTAATACGTTTTTAAAGTAGACTAAATTTGAGCGAGATTGAGCCGTTCAAAGTTTATCATTTTTTTAACTTCGCAATATTTTGCAATATTTTAGACATTATTTTAGTCACTTGAAAGTTCATTCAGAACGACAGAATTGCAAAAAATTGTGAAGTTCGACAAAAAATAATAAACTCTGAAAGGCTTAACCTCAAAAACTATTGGGTCTACAGGGACAGTTCTAGTATCATATTGTAGTAAATTTAGTCTACTTTAAAAACGTTACAACAAAGTATCAAGAAAAAACTAGTCCTTTAGGGTCATAATCGCCAAAATTTGAAACAATAACGATTTTTTCTCGGTTTTTCGGTTTTTGACAAAGTTGTGTTTGGCGCTCGAGGTCACAAACTTGGATTATTCATTAGGCCAACATCATAAACAAGTCTGTAAAAAATCAGAACTACCGGATTTGACGCATACTGTGATGTATAAAGTTCCTGGACTAATATTAATCGAATTGAGGAAGATTCATCCACCAACCTTCTGAAAAACATATCTATTTAGCGTTCACCAATTTCAACTTTTGTACAAAACGACATATTATCTACCATGTAGTGATTAGCAATATCAATAAAATCAGTTATTAATTTAGAAAGGATCATTTGTATACACTGACCAGTTTTAAAACAACGGTCATCCTACATCGGTCAAAAACATAAAAACCTCAGATAAAAGCACAAATATAAGGGCTTAGTAAATAAGTCAAGAGTTTGAGAAATCTGAGAAATCTTAATCTGAAGAATACGGAACACTTCGTTCTTTACCATAAAAGCAATCATTTTTTTAAAAAGGAGTCAGTTTTATTTTCATATCGGTCGTTCTCTTTGTATCGATCGTTTATTTTGAATTGTTCGTTCATTCGTTCATACTTCAGATTAGCAAGATTAGAATTAAAATTATGTATTAAATTTTTTTGCGATACCATAGAGAAACATATATAGAGAGACGTAACCTCTATTCACACAAATTGTATATAGAATACTGATAATACAAATAAAAGTACAACCAGAGATGAAAGGTTAAGCAATATACAAATTTTACAAATTATACATTGCATTCTTTCTGTCTTATATGAAACAATAAACAAAGCAAATCAAAATAAAAAAATGAGAATTTATATTTGAAAGAGAAATATTTCTTTTGCTTTATTTTCTATTTTACTTTTAATTAAATACGAAAAAATACGATAATTATAAAATAGAAAATAAAAAAAAAGTACTCGTATGTATGAGTGTTTAAATATATAAGGTGCGTTCTATTTGACTGAAACAACTGAAAAACTACAACAATTGCATTTAATTTTTCAGTTGCTTCAGTTGTTTCAGTCAAATCGAACACGGCTATAATTTAAGGATTGTTTTGGGATGATAATTTTTTATATTTAACAAATATAATTTCATTCATTGATAATTTTTTGTTTTTGTATATTTTCTATTTTACTTTTACTTAAATACGAAAAAATACGATAATTATAAAATAGAAAAAGTACTCGTATGTATGAGTGTTTAAATATATAATTTAAGGATTGTGTGTGATGATAATTTTTTGTTTTTGTATATTGAAGAAGCAAATGATTGAATTTGTTATTTGGGTTACGAATTGTTTGTTTTGTTGTCAAGATTTTTTATTTATTTTTTCATCTCTTTTTAAATGGATTTGAACTATATTAAGTTTTTATTGTCCTAGGTCGATGACTTTAGATTTTAGAATATATCAATTTAGTTTGGTCAGAGTTTGATTTAAATTGATTCATTTGGTCGTGTTTGATATAATTACTTCGGTCTGAAAGATCTGAGATTACATTCATGAGCTCAAAGTGAAATTCTTACCCATGCTTTTTTGGCATTTCTCGACGTTTTAGGACCTACTGATTCTAAAAAAGCGACAAACAAACATGTATGTCTGTCTGTCGGCCGGCCGTCCGCCGTCCGTCCATCACAACCTACGAAATCTAGAAAACTGCTGAACGGATTTGAAATTTTTTTTTCTAAAAATAGGATTACTCAATAGAAAGAGCCGAAAGGACGATGTGTTCGATAGCTGTACCGGAAGCGTGTCAAAAAAATCGTCAAGTGTGTCAAAACAAGGAAATTTGCATATTTTTTGCTTAAAAAACGTTCATTTTAAGTGATTACGAGTAGGAACATTGAATTTGGAGAAATCATGATGGTCGGGATTGGTATGGGAGACCAAAATCTAGATTTTTGCATTATAAGTTTGTCAAAAAAATGTTGTCAAGTGTGTAAAGAGAAAGATTTTTATTTATTTTTTTACTCAATTTTTTGGAAAAAAATAAAATTAATAATATGTATGCATGAAAATATATTATTATTATAGAGAATTATGACATTATAAGATTGTCAAAAAAATAATGTCAAGCGTGTCAAAAATGATTTCATTGGTTTTTTTAGCCAAGTTTTTGGAAAAAAAAATTTATCTGTTTTTATGAATTGGTTTTATTGAATTGGTTATAGTTTTTGAAATAGTTTTGGAATTTTGATAAAAGTTTGTATTTTTGATTTTGTAATAATTTTTACTATATTTTTAGAATTTTGGAAAAACTTTGAATTCTTAAGAATTTTTGGAATTTTATTAGAATTTAGAAAAAGTTTAAATATTTGATTTTATTCTAATTTTTGGAATGTTTTTGGTATTTTTCAATTTTTGATTTTGTTATAATTTTTGCAATATTTTTAGAATTTTGGAAAAAGTTTGGATTTTTAAGAATTTTTGGAATATTAATGGAATTTAAAAAAGTTTAAGTATTTGATTTTATTCTAATTTTTGGAATATTTTTGGAATTTTGAAAAAGTTTGATTTTATTTAAGTTTTACAATATTTTTAGAATTTGAAAGAAATATGAATTTGTGATTTTGTAATATTTTCTCGAAACGCTAAATGGAGATGATTTTGAGTAGTTTGCTGAGTGTATCATCTTTTCACTAAATTATGTTAATTTTTGATCTGTTATAATTTTCCGGCAACGTATTGATGTTTCGTGTTAGTTTTGAAATAAATTTCTAAACAGAGATAAAAAGTACTTATACTTTAACAAATCAAAATAAAAAAAGAGAAACATTTATATGTATTTGAAATTTCTTTTGCTTTTATTCTATTTTACTAATGAGACAACAAAAAATACGATGATAAAATACAATTAATAATAAAAAAAAAACTCGCATGGATTAGTGTTTCCTTTGACATGTTTATATAAATATATAAAGGTTTTTAGAATTCATTGATAATTTTGGTTTGTTTTTGTAAGTTAAAAATGGTCAAAATAATTTTTCAGTTTTTGAAGAATTTGGGTTACGCGTTGTTGTTGTTGGCTACATAGATAGATATTTGATTTATTTTTCATCTTTCAAATGCACTTTAGCCATATGTTTAGGTTGTTGACTTTAGCCAATTTTTTTTGGTCAGAAATTGATTTAATTTGATTTGGTTGTGTAGGATAAAAATATTTTTAAATTTCAAAATCTATGTATGAAAATTTGTATCAATTTAATGTTTTAAATTTGAATACATGAGTTCTAAAAGAATAGATTATGAAATTTAAAAATATTATTTTCCAATAATTTGTCTTATGATAACTTTAAACAAATTGGGTTTAAAGTAGTTATGCGGTTATGTGTTCTAAAAACTTTTTTACTTTATATGGCTCAAAAATACATTTACCTTAAAATTAATGTTTAATCATATCAAAGCGATACAGTAGATCGTTGTTTGTGATATATTTATAACACCTGCAGCCAAATTCTGTGACTGTGAAGTGGTGAAGTGTTAAAAATTTCTTTATTTCGATTTTATCACCAAATTTTTATCATTTTAACATTTTTTGCGATTTATGTGCGATGCAAGTGTTAAAAAAATATAATTATTTTGACTCTAGTGGGGTCATAATTAAAGTTCTAATCTAACAACAGGAATTTGTTCCTCTATTGTTCAAGAAATATAGATTTTGAAAGAATTCTATAATATCTCATTAGAAGTATGTTATATTACCGTTCTGGATAAAAAGTAATATTTGTAAAAGTACTATTTTCTTCACGACTACGATAGCAGACGTCGATCTTTTTAACAATATTCTGAACACACTTCTGCATAAGTGTTCAGATAGAGACAGATGACGTCTTCAATGGTATTGTGCTCTTGCATTATTTGTAATTGCCAGTTTCATTTTCAAAAAACATTAAGTTCAAGAAAACAATACATAAACCTACGACAAACATGAGCGTTTTGATACATGAAATGTAAATCTAGTTGACTGTATATACGTATATACATATAGATATATTAATTCCGAACTACGGTCTAAAACACATAAATACCAATCATTTTGAATAACACAATTTAAACATCAATTTAACTATATTTAAATATTTTCGAAGTTAAATTTGAAAAAAAATTTTTGATGTTATTTTGAAATCTTAAATAAACAAATCACATTGGTGTAATTGTGTTTTTTGACATAATGACGTTAGCAACAAAAGCATTCATTTTATTTTTTCACAAACCAAAAGTCAGTGTTAACTTTTCAGTTTTAACATTTCACTAATTTAGATTTTTTTACGGTGAAGTGATAAAAAATTTATCACTACACCGCTTCACAGTTACAGAATTTGGCTGCTGATGTTCTAAATAATATGATATAAGTTTATCCTTTGAGCTGCTTGTTTTAGGTAGATTTCATATAAAATCTACCTATTGCAATGGGAATTCTTGGAGTTCCGGATAAAATTTTAACAAAATGAATTTATTAGGCGTCGAGGAGAAACATATTTCTAATGCCGGGTGAAAAACACGTGAAATCAGCAAGGTCTGGAAATGAGGTTTTAATTTTGTATAACTAGAATTCGTTGACATCAATAAAAAAAAGTTTTCTGCGTTTTTAGTTTTTTTTAACCCTGTCTAAGATACAGGGTGTTGAAAAATCAAGAAATTGCTCGACCCTGGTGTATTGAAATCAGAGTTGGTTTGTTTTAAACACTTTTGTTTTAAACACTGTTTAAAACAGTGTTTAAAACAAATTGTTTTTTTTGAAAAAAAAACAATGTTTTAAACAAAAATTGTTTTTTTTTAATATTGCAATGTTGCTTATTTGCTATCCAATAGAACTGTTGTACGTTATCGTGTTTTAACGTTTTTAATACATTTGACCACCTTTTGGCACCTTAAGCGTCATTAAAATTTTAAAAAAATTTTAAAGCTTTCATATGTTTTTTTGTTAATAAAATGCGTTGTAAGGTGTTGATGAACGCAAATCTTTATGTTTTGTTTTTTTTTTTTTCAAAGAAGGAATAACTAAACAATAAATTCTATCACATATAAAATATGACATATCCCATGATGATAGGATAGCATACATAAAATAAAAATAAAATAAGAGATAAAAAGAAAATGTCTTTTAAAAATTTGCAAAATTACAAAATTAAAAGGGGGTTGCCAATAATCCGACTAGTGGTATATTCACTATCACACAAAGAGAAATATCAAAGCTCGATTCCTCGAGTAAGCAATAACGTGCCATTACCAAGGAATACTTCTAGATAAAATTTAGGGTTGACTAGGTAGTGATATCTTACTACTATTTCCTGTGGTATGTAATATCTCACGTTCACTCGTTTGTCAATACTAGCCAAACTATTATTAGAAATGTGCTGAAGGATGTGTTATTCGATTCCCGACAGACATTCAATGGAGGATCAAGTGCAATTTGTTTAATTGTTAAATAAAAAAGTGGTAAATATATGCTATTCCTGTGGATCAAAAGGAACATCTCAATTTTGAAAAGGAAATTAAAGATTGGCTTACGTATTTCATATCAGTGATATATATTAACATTTTTTATCAGATACTTAACAAAGGCTTGATAAAATCCGTGAGAACTTTATCAAATTTTAAAACCAGTCGCAAATGCTTTGAACAAATGAATCAAATTTAGAAGCAGTAACGACATGATTTAGATTTTATTTTTGGCCATCAATTGTGATGCAAAAAATAATCAAACACGCATATTCAGCATTTTTTAACTCCGTTACATTACGTTATATTTTAAATTTAAATAAAATTATCTTGCTTTAAAAATTCAAATTCAAAATCTTGTTGTTTTCAAATTTTCAATAGATTTTTTGTTAAAGGTACTATATCGTTACAGCGAATATTCTTATATGAATTGTATCAATATCGTAATCTGTGATTTACAATCAGAAACCAAATTTATCTATTTAATCAAATGGTTTACCTGTTTTCCATAATCTTTTCAAGTTGAACTATTTAGGTGCATCACGACTCGGAAATACGTAGGTCGCAGAATTCTTTTCATAATTCAAATTTCTGAAGTTTACGTTAGCCAATTAATACAACAATGCCATTAGATTGAGGTGTTAACTATTCTTAGTCATCTTGGAACAACTATTTGAGTAGCTACTGAAAATATTCAAGAAATCTTGAGAATCTTAAACGCGATCCTTAAGAATAGCCACAAAATCTTGAGAATCTTTCCGAATATATTGAGCATTTTCAAAGAATCTAAGAACATTTGGACGTACAGATCCTCTTCAGATGAAAATCTTTAGACGACCCTTATTGATCTGTGAATATTTAAAACACTAATTTTCTTTGGAGTTTTTTCACTCCAATTACATATTTTCATTTAAAACCAAAAAAACGAATCTTTGTAGTAAAAAACATATTTAAAACAAAAAAAACACAAAAAAAACAAAAAAAACACAAAAAAAAACAAAAAAAACTGTTTTAAACAATAAAAAACGCGTTTTAAACAAAAAAAAACAGTTTTTTTTGTTTTTTTTTAAAAAAACAGTGTTTTTAACCAACGCTGATTGAAATGGCTCTACAGTCAAAACTACTGGACTGATTTTATGGTTATATAACTCAAAATGTATGTATTAAACAGAGCAAAAGTAATTTTATTGTTTAGTTTTAAGCTTATTTTTTTTTTAAATTATTGGATTACGCTTGGAAAGATTTTATGTAACTTTGAAATAAATAATACTTATAAACTTTAAATAACAAAATAAATAAAATATGACAAATGTTAGCAAAAAATTATGTTTTTTTATTAACGTGTTTTGGGCTTATCTACCGGTTTGGTATATATATATATATATATATACATATATATATATATATATATATATATATATATATATATATATATATTTATATATATATATATATATATATATATATATATATATATATATATATATATATATATATATATATATATATATATATATATATATATATATATATATATATATATATATATATATATATATATATATATATGTATATAAATATGTATATATTTATGCTATATGGGGACGTCGTTAATAAAAAAACATAATTTTTTGCTAACATTTGTCATATTTTATTTATTTTGTTATTTAAAGTTTATAAGTATTATTTATTTCAAAGTTACATAAAATCTTTCCAAGCGTAATCCAATAATTTAAAAAAAAATAAGCTTAAAACTAAACAATAAAATTACTTTTGCAGTCTTTCAATTAAGTACAACACTAAATCTTATGTACTTTTCTTTACTTTTCTTGGAAAAGTGTTGTTTTCGAAGTTCTGCTCAACTGATGCATCTTGAATGTTACACGAAGATAAAGTGACAATTTTACTACTCTACTAATATTTCCTAAAGAAGAATGTCTCACATTTAAAATATTATCATGCTTATTCTTTTTTAAATGTCTTCTAAATTTATCTACATTGGAAAAAAATTTTTGCAGCTATCAGCAACACAACAATACTCACTGGTTCTAGAAAGAGTGGGAAAAACGTTTAAATGAGCATCAATGTCTTTTGAAACATCTGAAACAATGAAAAAGTTTTGATACCTTTTTACTTTATTCTGCCCGTCACCGATTAAGTGGTTCTTGAAATTTGTGCTGGATTTGATTATTCTCTATTTGTTTAAGGATATGCAGTTCGGAAACTACAGTTATCCTCTATTATCCAATTTCGTTCCGCCCTAGGAAAGATGCCGCCATTATCTCTAATTCCAATGTCTCCTTAATCGGTCAGGGCATCTTAATATCGAAATATCTAAAATTTCTTACCTGTGCATAGCATATGTCTGCTAAATTTATCATTTATCACTTCCACTATTTATCAATAATGAACCACTAAATTACCACGATTTTAAAAAATTTCTTCGAATTTTTACTTAGACAACAACCAAATTGAAACTGTTTAATATTTTGGTTATAACTTCAATTATGAAATTTTATAAAACGTTTGTAACAGCAAACTGTTTTTTTGTAAAAAATATGTTTGTTTCTTAAATTGCATAAGTCTCTTTGTAAAGTTTAAAAAAAAAATCTGCAATATTCGTATTAGGTTTTACAACAAAAATTGTAGAATGTCATTTTTCTGTTAACAAAATTTTACAAAATTTTGTATAATTAATTTTTTATTTTGTTATGTATATATGATTTATGATTTAAAATTGAAAAAAAGCGATATAACCTTAACATTATTTTTGTTTAAACAATGAAAATGAATTGTGCTTAGAACTATTTATGAATTTATACGTTTTTAATCCAAATCACAAAAACAATTAGTAAGTTTACAAATGCTTTTCAGATTTAAAAAAAGGCAAATGGACAACACAAAATTTTATATAAAATGTAACATTTTTTGGTAAATTCACAAAAATATTTTGTTAGCACTTTTACAAACCAATTTTGTAAATTATACCGGTAGCATTTTTTTGAGTGTATAAAAAAAAGAAATTTGCGTCCATCAACGTCTTAAAAAGCATTATGTTGTAGAGCCTATATGGTTTATATGTGTTGTTGTGACACATATTGTAATTTCAAATATGTCACATATTTTGAAATTGCACAAACTTTTTTGAACTTCGGGGAAAAAGATGATGAACAATGTCATAGAAGCTACAATTTTGAGTGGAAAATTCGAAGAGGATGCTGCCACGACAGACAGGCCACATATTTCAATGATCCCAACAGATTCAAACGTTTAGTTTCCAGTGCAACTCGCTTTTCCAATTACCATCAACAAAGCACACGGACAGTTACTGCAAACGGAATTTAGTAATGTAAAATTAAATAAATGATAAAAAATGTGTAAAATATTTATTTTGAGTTAAAATTAAAAATTTATTATAAAAACATATATGTAAATCCAAAAAACACTGTTCATTTTTTAACTCCACTTTTTTATGATGAAACATTTTAAGGCGTGTTGCAATAAAATTAATAAAAAAAACAAATCGAATTTGAATATTTTACCGTTATGTTTCTAAAAGAAACTGTTCAAGGTCATATAATGTGAATTATTATTTTGCTCTGTTTAATACATACATTTTGAGTTATATAACCATAAAATCAGTCCAGTAGTTTTGACTGTAGAGCCATTTCAATACACCAGGGTCGAGCAATTTCTTGATTTTTCACACCCTGTATCTTAGACAGGGTTAAAAAAAAACTAAAAACGCAGAAAACTTTTTTTTATTGATGTCAACGAATTCTAGTTATACAAAATTAAAACCTCATTTCCAGACCTTGCTGATTTCACGTGTTTTTCACCCGGCATTAAAAATATGTTTCTCCTCGACGCCTAATAAATTCATTTTGTTAAAATTTTATCCGGAACTCCAAGAATTCCCATTGCAATAGGTAGATTTTATATGAAATCTACCTAAAACAAGCAGCTCAAAGGATAAACTTATATCATATTATTTAGAACATCAGCAGCCAAATTCTGTAACTGTGAAGCGGTGTAGTGATAAATTTTTTATCACTTCACCGTAAAAAAATCTAAATTAGTGAAATGTTAAAACTGAAAAGTTAACACTGACTTTTGGTTTGTGAAAAAATAAAATGAATGCTTTTGTTGCTAACGTCATTATGTCAAAAAACACAATTACACCAATGTGATTTGTTTATTTAAGATTTCAAAATAACATCAAAAATTTTTTTTCAAATTTAACTTCGAAAATATTTAAATATAGTTAAATTGATGTTTAAATTGTGTTATTCAAAATGATTGGTATTTATGTGTTTTAGACCGTAGTTCGGAATTAATATATCTATATGAATATACGTATATACAGTCAACTAGATTTACATTTCATGTATCAAAACGCTCATGTTTGTCGTAGGTTTATGTATTGTTTTCTTGAACTTAATGTTTTTTGAAAATGAAACTGGCAATTACAAATAATGCAAGAGCACAATACCATTGAAGACGTCATCTGTCTCTATCTGAACACTTATGCAGAAGTGTGTTCAGAATATTGTTAAAAAGATCGACGTCTGCTATCGTAGTCGTGAAGAAAATAGTACTTTTACAAATATTACTTTTTATCCAGAACGGTAATATAACATACTTCTAATGAGATATTATAGAATTCTTTCAAAATCTATATTTCTTGAACAATAGAGGAACAAATTCCTGTTGTTAGATTAGAACTTTAGTTATGACCCCACTAGAGTCAAAATAAGTCTTATCTGCAAAAAATAGCAATATACTTGACATTAGGGTTTCTAAATATCCGACCTATTTGATTATCCGGATATCGAATACATAAAAAATAAATTATCCGGATAATCCGGATATCCGGATAATTAAAACAAATAATAAGACATGCTTTTTATTTTGCGGTATTTAATTCATTTATGCATATTTTTCGTATATCTATATTAATTCATATTTATACATAGTCACAAAATAACAAAAATAGTAACAAATCATAAAATAACAATAAAAAATTGAATTAATCATAAATTTAACGAAGTTATTGATTCATTTTTAAAAACGCATATGTTAGAAAATTTATTGCATTAAATGTTGTTCGAAATTGAGTCGAGTTCTAATTTTTGTCCTGGTGAGACCAGCAATTGAAAATACGCGCTCTGTTGCAGTCCAGATAGGTTAATATATGTTAATAATGCGCGATATGGAATTTTTAAATTGTCTGTCATTTTTTATTATAATTATTTAAATAAACGAAATCTTTTTTCACCAATGTGGAACTTTCTTCATTCTGCTTCTCAACATGATTATAATTGAAGGATTTGCATTCTCAAGTTGTTTCTGCAGTGACGATATCTTACAAACTTCACTACTTAGACTTTCTTCATCCTTACTTTCAATAGTAATTTCTTCAGTGACTTCTTCAGAGTCATCATAATCACAGGTGGATGTATTCTTCTAAAAATTTCTACCGCCAATGCAATAGAGGCACCATTTGTAACATAATGAAAATATTTATTGGAATGTGGCATATTGCCTGTTTGTAAAAAGATCAACATAGTCATAGGGAATTTATCACGACGTTCATCCATTCGACTTTTTATCTGTTTAATTAACTTTTTTGAAAAATTCGTTCCACATTCTTCTAACTTTTTGAAAACAACTTTGTAAACCCCTCCAGCAGTCAAAAGCGTCCCTGAATTTTCGCTTAATTCTTTTACAGCTTTTTCCAGTGGAAATAAGAGATCTAACAACTCTCTTTTTTTTTATACCATAAAGTTTTAAAATACTTTTCGTTACAGTAAAGAAATTTTTATGCATGACAAAGTCATTACTTCGGACATATCTATGATTCCACTATAGCATTCATTGAAAACTCATCTTCTGTCACACATCGAGACAAAATTTCATACGTTTCATTTTAAGAATTTTAAAATTCCACCCTCATCGGAATCACTTTTAAGTTTTTTTGATGTAGATGGTTCATGAATTTTATCGATTTAAGTTAAAGTTGAAGCTGAATTTATGATTATTTTATGAACTTTTAAATGATTTATCCTTTACATCCAATTTGTTTACTGCAATGCATAACAGAAAGCAACATCTCTTTTTTTAATTTTTTTTTAAATGATTCCAAACTTCAGAGCGTTTTGACGATGTATAGCCAGTGCTTTTAAAAATTTTAAATCTGTTTGTTGTTAAATAAATTTACTAATATAGTTATAATTTACTGTATTTATGAAGCAGATGCAAAATATATAAATTATTAAAATATTAAAAAATATTAAAAAGAATTCTCTGCTCTAATAATCTTTAAAAAACTAGCGTACTTCAGATTTTATTGGCGGGCTGCATGTATTTAAAACATTAGTTTTTTTTAATCAACATCAAATAAATATTTGTAACAACCCTTTACACTGCAGATTCACGAAGTGTGTCATAAAATATTCAAAGATTACAGTTTTCATAACATTGAAGTTGTAAATAAATTTTTAACTTACTGTCACTTCACTGCACTAATAAACTTTGCAACGCAGTTTAAATATTTATTTTTAACTTTGAAACGCAATTTGATTATTTTCTTTACAAAATAGAGGTTTTTTTAATATCCGGATAGTTACAAAAAAGTATCCGGATAGTCGAATATTGAAAATTGGGTCGAATAATCCGGATAGTTCGATATCCGGATATCCGGATTAGAAATTTATTTACAACTTCAATGTTATGAAAACTGTAATCTTTGAATATTTTATGACACACTTCGTGAATCTGCAGTGTAAAGGGTTGTTACAAATATTTATTTGATGTTGATTAAAAAAACTAATGTTAAAAATTAATTTCGCTCAACCATTATATTTTGTTCACAAAAAATAATTTATTTTGAAAATAATAAATAAAGGATTTTTTATAATAATTCTATTAAATAAAACAATCAATGAAAATTTTATGCATTGACGTTTAAATTTAGTGAGTCGCCTACTTACTATAAGATTTTTTAACACTTACATCGCACATAAATTGCATATAGAATCGCAAAAAATGTTAAAATGATAAAAATTTGGTGATAAAATCGAAATAAAGAAATTTTTAACACTTCACCACTTCACAGTCACAGAATTTGGCTGCAGGTGTTATAAATATATCACAAACAACGATCTACTGTATCGCTTTGATATGATTAAACATTAATTTTAAGGTAAATGTATTTTTGAGCCATATAAAGTAAAAAAGTTTTTAGAACACATAACCGCATAACTACTTTAAACCCAATTTGTTTAAAGTTATAAGTCATAAGACAAATTATTGGAAAATAATATTTTTAAATTTCATAATCTATTCTTTTAGAACTCATGTATTCAAATTTAAAACATTAAATTGATACAAATTTTCATACATAGATTTTGAAATTTAAAAATATTTTTATCCTACACAACCAAATCAAATTAAATCAATTTCTGACCAAAAAAAATTGGCTAAAGTCAACAACCTAAACATATGGTTAAAGTGCATTTGAAAGATGAAAAATAAATCAAATATCTATCTATGTAGCCAACAACAACAACGCGTAACCCAAATTCTTCAAAAACTGAAAAATTATTTTGACCATTTTTAACTTACAAAAACAAACCAAAATTATCAATGAATTCTAAAAACCTTTATATATTTATATAAACATGTCAAAGGAAACACTAATCCATGCGAGTTTTTTTTTTATTATTAATTGTATTTTATCATCGTATTTTTTGTTGTCTCATTAGTAAAATAGAATATAAAGCAAAAGAAATTTCAAATACATATAAATGTTTCTCTTTTTTTATTTTGATTTGTTAAAGTATAAGTACTTTTTATCTCTGTTTAGAAATTTATTTCAAAACTAACACGAAACATCAATACGTTGCCGGAAAATTATAACAGATCAAAAATTAACATAATTTAGTGAAAAGATGATACACTCAGCAAACTACTCAAAATCATCTCCATTTAGCGTTTCGAGAAAATATTACAAAATCACAAATTCATATTTCTTTCAAATTCCAAAAATATTGTAAAACTTAAATAAAATCAAACTTTTTCAAAATTCCAAAAATATTCCAAAAATTAGAATAAAATCAAATACTTAAACTTTTTTAAATTCCATTAATATTCCAAAAATTCTTAAAAATCCAAACTTTTTCCAAAATTCTAAAAATATTGCAAAAATTATAACAAAATCAAAAATTGAAAAATACCAAAAACATTCCAAAAATTAGAATAAAATCAAATATTTAAACTTTTTCTAAATTCTAATAAAATTCCAAAAATTCTTAAGAATTCAAAGTTTTTCCAAAATTCTAAAAATATAGTAAAAATTATTACAAAATCAAAAATACAAACTTTTATCAAAATTCCAAAACTATTTCAAAAACTATAACCAATTCAATAAAACCAATTCATAAAAACAGATAAATTTTTTTTCCCAAAAACTTGGCTAAAAAAATCAATGAAATCATTTTTGACACGCTTGACATTATTTTTTGACAATCTTATAATGTCATAATTCTCTATAATAATAATATATTTTCATGCATACATATTATTAATTTTATTTTTTTCCAAAAAATTGAGTAAAAAAATAAATAAAAATCTTTCTCTTTACACACTTGACAACATTTTTTTGACAAACTTATAATGCAAAAATCTAGATTTTGGTCTCCCATACCAATCCCGACCATCATGATTTCTCCAAATTCAATGTTCCTACTCGTAATCACTTAAAATGAACGTTTTTTAAGCAAAAAATATGCAAATTTCCTTGTTTTGACACACTTGACGATTTTTTTGACACGCTTCCGGTACAGCTATCGAACACATCGTCCTTTCGGCTCTTTCTATTGAGTAATCCTATTTTTAGAAAAAAAAATTTCAAATCCGTTCAGCGGTTTTCTAGGTTTCGTAGGTTGTGACGGACGGACGGCGGACGGCCGGCCGACAGACAGACATACATGTTTGTTTGTCGCTTTTTTAGAATCAGTAGGTCCTAAAACGTCGAGAAATGCCAAAAAAGCATGGGTAAGAATTTCACTTTGAGCTCATGAATGTAATCTCAGATCTTTCAGACCGAAGTAATTATATCAAACACGACCAAATGAATCAATTTAAATCAAACTCTGACCAAACTAAATTGATATATTCTAAAATCTAAAGTCATCGACCTAGGACAATAAAAACTTAATATAGTTCAAATCCATTTAAAAAGAGATGAAAAAATAAATAAAAAATCTTGACAACAAAACAAACAATTCGTAACCCAAATAACAAATTCAATCATTTGCTTCTTCAATATACAAAAACAAAAAATTATCATCACACACAATCCTTAAATTATATATTTAAACACTCATACATACGAGTACTTTTTCTATTTTATAATTATCGTATTTTTTCGTATTTAAGTAAAAGTAAAATAGAAAATATACAAAAACAAAAAATTATCAATGAATGAAATTATATTTGTTAAACATAAAAAATGATCATCCCAAAACAATCCTTAAATTATAGCCGTGTTCGATTTGACTGAAACAACTGAAGCAACTGAAAAATTAAATGCAATTGTTGTAGATTTCAGTTGTTTCAGTCAAATAGAACGCACCTTATATATTTAAACACTCATACATACGAGTACTTTTTTTTTATTTTCTATTTTATAATTATCGTATTTTTTCGTATTTAAGTAAAAGTAAAATAGAAAATAAAGCAAAAGAAATATTTCTCTTTCAAATATAAATTCTCATTTTTTTATTTTGATTTGCTTTGTTTATTGTTTCATATAAGACAGAAAGAATGCAATGTATAATTTGTAAAATTTGTATATTGCTTAACCTTTCATCTCTGGTTGTACTTTTATTTGTATTATCAGTATTCTATATACAATTTGTGTGAATAGAGGTTACGTCTCTCTATATATGTTTCTCTATGGCGATACTATAAATAATTTAACTTTAGTTAAAGCAACTTTTAAGTACAACACAACACTTGTGTTAGTTGCTTTTTTCAGTCTGTTGTAATGAAATTCTGTTTAATTTAGATAGATGCATTTTATTATAAGCACAAAATTTGGTGTGATGTTATTAGATTGAACAAAAAAGTTATAAAAGAAGTTAATTTCACCAAAAAGTTTTCATTGAAGTACGTTTTAAACACAAAGTTGAACGGCACAAAAAAAAAACTGTGTGACGTAAGATTATCAAGAGATTAAGAACATCTTTGGGGAAGATTTAACAATGAGTCATACCATTAAAAAAAACACAAAACTCCAGCTTAATATGTGCTCCTTTTTCAAAACTATTCGTTCATATTTCAGTAGACATTTATTATCCACCGAATTAAAAGATAAATTGAAAACATTTTACTACGAAGATGATATCAGCTGCAAAAAACTTGGTTAACAAAATTCCATCACAGTTAGAGAAGTGTATAATCACACTCAGAGAATTTTGTTAGTAAATTTAATAACCGCCCGTTTTAAAAAAGTGTAATAAGTTATTTTATTAATCTAAATACGATTTTTATTCAAATAATTACCACAGTAGTTCGGTTAATACTTTTTGTTATTATTTTAATAAAAATGTTTATTAAAATAAAAATACGGTCAATATTATTAAAAAAATCACAACGGTTTATTAAATTAATAACCAATTTTTATCAAAAAAATGAATTCAGATATTCAAATAAAAAGACATGTGATTAACGTAGAGCTATTTAAATAAAAACATAAATTGTTATTTTTGTAGTTAAATTTAATAACCATTTTGTTTACTTTATTATATTAATTATTGACGTTTTTACTTTCCAAACGTAAGTTATTAGTTTTGTGAATAGTTAAAAGTGTTGTTAAAAAAAATGAATTGATAAAGTAAGGACGCATTGTGAGTTTTACTTTTTACAATAAAATAATACAATGGTAGTTTATAGAAACTTCTTCCCTGAAGAAGATCTCCTAGAGATCGAAAATATATTTGGAAAAATAAAATAAAATATTAAAGTGATAAAGTCTTAGTTTCATTAAAAATTCAAAATAATTAAATTCAAATCACACTTCAACTAGCTAAAAAGTAAAATATTATAATTTACAATGATAACTAATTTTAAAACTTAATGAGACATTTGATTTTAGACCACATATTATAATAAAGAACCAGTGAAAACACCCAGCTGGTAAAATTTATCAAACATTTTATAACTTTCTAATTCTATGCCAAATGCTGGTCTTATTGGTAAAAGAAAAACACCTGGTTTGTCGTTGGCAAGTAAACGAATACGTTCGGTATGTGAAACTTTTTAAATTTTTTACTGTTTATACCGTGATAAAAAAAATGGTTTTTCAGTTCCTGTAGCAGATCCGTTTTTGTTCATTGAACAGAGTAGTTGGGCTGCAATTGAGTCTGCATGGAATAGTACTAAATAACTATACGACTCAACTACATTTCAACACAAAAATTAACTCCGGAATTTTTAACCAAATGGAAGCAATATAAATCGCCGCTTTGTTGGTAATTAATAACTTAATATTAGTATATTTCAATAAAATTTTAATTATGATTTTCCTTTTAAAATTTTCAGATTGCCATTGATTTTATTTCAATACATTGTTTCCGAAAGCATGCGACATTTCTTGTAAATTGCCAACATTTATTTAGAAAACTCAACCCATATTTGACGAGTAAATTACAGATAAAAAAAACTCAAGAGAAATTGCTGAAGAGCTTCGCAATACTGAGAATATGACAGAAAGTGAGTTATTTAAATTTGTCTATTTTTCAGCTCCAAAAGCTTAGAAGGATTATATAAAATATAAATATAAAAGTAGTTTTTGGACATTTATACTGAGTTGAGAGTTCCAATTAGCTGCTAAATTGTACTAAACTTCTAAATCTAAATTTAATTTCACAAAATTACCGAATTTTAATTTAAATTAATAGTTGTTAGATATTGTTTAATATATGAATTTCTTCCCAATTATTTAGAAACAAAATATTGATTCGACTACATCGATTTAGTCTTAGAATGTTTAGTACAATTTAACATCAATTGGAACGCAGTGTTAATCTGTAATTTTTTCGGATGAAAATCGAAAAAAAACCATTCCATGTTTGATTCTGTAATAATATAAAATTTTTCTATTAAAATCTCCCGAAATAAAACCCATCTTTTCTTATAGATTCGGACCTCCTAAACACGAATATCATATTCATTTTTTTGGTTAGCTCTTGTTTTTGAGATATTCACGAAAAACCAATTTTTTTGGTGATCAAAAATGTTGTTTCGGTCATATTTTACAAAACAACCAAATTCAATATAAGAACGAAACAAGTGCATAGTAGATATGCTAACAAATATTTTGTAAAAATTCATTAAGGATTCTGGAAGTTACAGTCGAAAAAAGTTGAAAAAATACGAAAAATTCACGTTTTTTTTTAATTTTTCCATTTTCAACGCCATAAATTTTGAACAAATAAAGACATTCATTTTTTTTAATTTTTTGGAACCTATAGTAGTTTCAATTTTCTTTCTTTTAAGCTAAAAGATACGAATATTGGTGCAGTTTGCACCAAGTTATTCAAATTTTCCCAAAGAAAGTCAAAACTCAAAATTGAAGCTACTTTAGGTTCCAAGAAACTAAAAATATTAGTGTCTTTGTTTGTTCAAAATTTATGGCGTTGAAAATGGAAAAATTTTAAAAAAACGAATTTTTCGTATTTTTTCAACTTT
This sequence comes from Diogma glabrata, assembly GCA_963693315.1. Taxonomy (NCBI): domain Eukaryota; kingdom Metazoa; phylum Arthropoda; class Insecta; order Diptera; family Cylindrotomidae; genus Diogma; species Diogma glabrata. The sequence goes on along the minus strand of OY856187.1, from coordinate 192,817,707 downwards.
TTTTGACTGTAACTTTCAGAATCCTTAATGGATTTTTACAAAATATAGATCAAAAATGTTTGTCAGCGTTACTATGAACATGTTTCATTAATATATTTAATTTGTTTGTTTTGTAAAATATGAGACCCAAAAACCGAAACCAAATTTTTGATCACCGAAAAAAAATCACCGTTTTTCGTGAATATCTCAAAAACAAGAGCTAACCAAAAAAATGAATTTTAAATTCATTTTCAGGAGGTCCAAATCCATAAGAAAAGTTGGGTTTTATTCAGGGAGACAAAAAAAGTTCAAAATTTGTAAACTAGTGAATTTATTTACTGCACAGCATACTCCGTCCAACTAAAAAAATTTTGGAGCACAAAATTTATAAAAATTACACTGTTTGAGATTCTCAAAACCGTTGTGCAATTATAGGTCATACTGTTCAAATTTTAGAAGAGATGTTACAAAAGTATAAGGATCAAGAAGGACCAATTCAACCTCTGTTGTTGATTGATGGATCTATAATAAAGTCAACGCAAATACTAGTATGTTTTGATAATGTAATGTGTGTTCAAAATATTTTATTTATTGAATTTAAAATATCAGCAATCAGCAACAAATTTATTTTTATGTATTTTTATACATTGAAAAAGAAAGAGCACATTATTCCGTAAATTTGTTGATTGATTTGTTAAATTCAAATCTATAATATATTTTATTAGTTTAATTATGTAAATTTATTTTTTTTAATTTATTATTTTGCATACGAGCATTTCCTTTCATTACTTTCATTTTTTAATTCTTGTCGTATATAAATTTTGAAAATTCTTTAAAACAAAACAAAAGTTTAAATTATGTTAAAAACCAAAATGTATAAAATGTAAATACCTTAAAATTAAATAAAAATAATTAAAAACAAATAAAATTGTTAATAAAAATTTATTTTTCTTTTATTTAAAAGTGTAAAATATAAGTTTCATTCCATTATTAATTTAATAACATCTTAATATTAATTTAATAAGAAACTATTATTAATCTAATAAGATCGTATGGTTAATCTGATAACCTGATATTATTTTAACGACAACTTTTTATTATTCTAATATTGTATGTCATTCATCCAATGGATATCTGATATTAACCTAACCCATTATGTTATTAATTCAATAATAATTTATATAAATATAAAAGCTATCGTTTTAAGATTGAAAATTAAAATTTTTTTTTGCTAGTAAATCTTACGAACAAAAAATATTAGTTTAATAACGCCTGTTATTACGAAATTAGTAAAAATAATCACAAGTTGTGATTAGCTGTATAATAATCACCAAATTATTAATGTAATGGCTATTTTGATAGTTTTTAATAACAGAATTCTCTGAGTGCACGAACAAATTCAGAAGTAACTAATGTTGTCAACACTTATGGTACATATTTGGAATTCCAAAACAAATACCCAATAGAAACTTACCAAAATGCCGATAACATGATGAAAAATCGAATCAACATGCTGATAAAATAAGAAATATAAACCCGACCTTTATCGATTTTCCTAAAACTCCGGTAATCGCTAGTATAATAAAAAAATGCTCGCTCGTTTTCAACTTTTATTTCTTACTAGTATTGATTGACACAGTGTCTAAGAGCAACAGATATTGACGGTTGTTTGTAAATTTAGTATTGTTAGGTTAAATAATAAATCTTTAAAATAAAAAAGCCAGACAAGTGCGAATTAAATTTGCTCGCCAAGGGTTCCGTGAATGTAAACGAACACAGTATCAAAAATAATTGACAAAAGTTGTATTTTAATGTCTTTATATTTGCCAAACCATAGATGCTTAACAAAATAAATGTTTAATCGTAAATGTCAATAGTAAATAACAATCACACATAAAAATGTTGCTTCAGGGTGAATTTTATCCACAGCTGTTTATGGTAACTCAAGAAAGATTCATTTACACCAGCTTGTAAATGGTTTAAATTTGATTTTTTTATCGGTCAATAAAGTGTTGAAATTTAGGGGGGTGGAGAGGCTACATACTAAAAATATTTTTTTTAACAATAACACAAAAACTGTGCATTGCAAAATTCTAAAAAAAAATTATAATGTTTCCTAAATTAAGTGCTCCTTCATATGACACCCCATTCGCTTGGGTCAAAAAAGGTTTTTTTACCCTCTACACCTCCGTCTCCTAAACACACAAAAATACAATTATTGGAGACTTCGCTATAATTGTTATTCAATATATACAAAACTTCCTAACTCTGTGACTTTTTACAAATTTTTCTGTCAATCAGTGTTGAAACTAAGGGGGGCGGGGGGGTGGTATCGGTCTGAAAGTCGTTTTTTTTACCATAACTCAAAAACTGTGCACCGCCAAATCCTAAAAAAATTGCAATGTTTTCTAAACTAGGTGCTCTTTTAAATGACACCCCACTTGACCACATTCTATACAGTGTTTTTACTTCTGCTCATTTCCACCCCCTTAATAAATATAATTATGGGTATGTGAAACTTTCCTATACTTTCCATAAAAAACTTATTAATTTTTCTATCATTCAATTAGGTTTGGAGCTAATCGAGCGAGGTAAAAAACACGAAAAAACGTCATTATTACAAAAAATGGTGAGGTGTAAAATTCCAAAATAAATATCTAAGGAATAGTGAAATAAAGCCTTTTCATATGATACCCTACTGGAATCTATAAAAAATATTGCGACGCTGATGCATAGGCTGACTTCACCACAGCTCTGGAAACATAGTGTTCTGGATATATAATGAGCTAATATCCATTAAATACTTTAATTAAAAGCTAACAAATATTATGGACTTCGTAGTTCTAATAATAAAAATATTAAAGCAGGCAGTAGTATCCCAACAAACATAAATTCTGTTGTACGAGAAAAAGTAAACAAAAATTTTATCGGAAGTGACAAAGCGGAAGTTAGGATGCAGAACTGTTGTAAACCGTACTAAATGTGTACGTACCAAATTTCATCCAATTCGATTATCAGGTACAGAAGTTATTGAGCTTCCAAAATAACAGGTGCTTGGAGGACCCCTACCACTTTGTTCACTATCGCTAAAAAAACTAATCAGTTTCTTGCCATACATATTTGCATCTTTTTGCAAAGTGTAATCAAAGTTACTTAACGAACGAATGTTGTATGCTTTCCAAAGTGTCATCAAAATTCGTTCACGAACGAATGCTGTGTGCTCCCAACAAATATTGAGAAAAGTGTGATACATTAAACAGGTGTTCGGGAGGACCCCCATCACTTATTCCAATATTATCCAAAAACTAATCAGTTCTTTGTTACTTAAGTCTCCATCTTTTTTCAAAGTGTCATTAAAATAAATTAATGAATGAAGTCTTTTTGCTCCCAACAAACTTTAAAAACAAAGTGTGAAAAGTCAGCATTTGTATGGTAGACCCTCCACCACTTTGATCAATGTGTCCCAAAACATAATAATTATCTTCTCACACTAATTGAAACCCTATTCCATAAGTTTCATCATAATCACTTCATTATTGTAGGCTGTAGTGTGCATAAAGACGCTGAAAAAACTTCAAAAAAGTACAAAAAAATTTTTTTTACCGGAAGTGAAAAACCGAAAGTTGGGATGCAAAACTATTGTCAATCGTACTACATACTCATTAGGGTGTCCCAGAAAAATTAAAATTGTTTTTTTTAACGCATACCCTTTAATTTTTTTTCTTTTATGTCAAAACAATTGTAAATAAAATTTCATACAATTTAAATAACAGTAACCCGTGCCGACTTGCACCTAAACATTTCAATACTTGATTGTGTACTTTAGCGCGCATACCTGTTTTAATGTGCTTATAATTTCTAAGTGTCTTGTCGGTTATACGAGTTTTTCTTGAAAAATAAATATGTCCGTCGAACTAGGTAGTTCTAAACAAAAAATATACCTAAAAGGTAACCCAAAACTTCCTTCAAATGGACAAGCTCTCGTATAGTATTGTTGTATAATATATTGTTTTTTAATATAATACATTTCATACGAAAACAAAGAACAATTTTTGTGCCAAAACTGAATAATTCTATAGACACGCTTGGAATGTTATTTTAGATTGAAAACTCAAGACAAAGTATTACTATAACTGCTTCGAATACCCATCGTATGTGTGCGCGTTGAAAAAAATCAATATAGAAAAACTTATTTACGCTTGCAACCATCACATGTACGAGCTGGTGTTAAAAAGTCTTTTTGAAGTGAAAATAAAACAAGTGTCTATAATAAGCCCGGACATTCTACTTTTTCAAAAAATTAGAGATCATTGGCAAAAAGTTGATCTCCATAAAATAGAATGCTATAGAGAAAAGGTAGAATGGTGTCTGTTTCCAAAATTGATAAATTGAGAGTAGATTAAATAATAACAGAAATAATAATTAAAAAGGAGATATCAATGCTTAAAGCCTTTCAGCTGTATCGTACTGTATACAGCTGAAAGAGCGAACTAATTAATGCAGGACTTTCATTGTTTAATTACAATTGAGGCAATATTTGTTATGTTGCGTACAAAAGCACAAGAGTTATATCCGGACTGTAAACAGCAAACATTGAAAATAAAATATACTTAGTATTAGTTGTTGTAATGAAAAATAATATTAAAATATGGAGGGACTGAAATCTGACAGCTCTGAGATATCAAGACTTCGGTCTGGATTAAGGATTTTGATATAGTTTTCGACAAAAAAATTTTATGAGGACATTGCTTTTAGTTTTGGGCAGCGATTTTTATCAAACATAAAACTCTTTGTTAAAGTATAAATATTTTTTTTATTTCTGTTTAGAAATTTATTACAAAACTAACACGAAATATTAATAAGTGCCCGAAAATTATAACAGATCATAAATTAATATAACTTAGTGAAAAGATGAAACACCCAGCCTCAAACCCACTCAAAAGCCTCTCCATTTGGCGTTTCAAGAAAATATTACAAAACCAAATATTATGGTTCATTCAAAATTCTTTCAAAAACATTCTAAAAATTAAAATAAAATAAAAAATTTAAACTTTTTTTAAAGTTCTAAAAACATTCCAAAAATTACTACAAAATCAAAGATTGAAAATTTTTTCAAAACTCAAAATTTTTTAAAATATTCCAAAAATTATAACAAAATCAAAAATTTCCATGTCCAATTTCATGTTCGATAACATTTCATGTCAAACAAATAATTAATTTCATATTGTTCCAAAAAATTAAGTGAAATGAAAATCATTCTTTTGACACACTTGACACCATTTTTTTGACAAACTTACAATGCAGTAATCTAGATTTTGGTTTCACATACCAATACCGACCATTCAAATTTCTCCAAATTCAATGTTCCTATCCGTAATCACTTAAAATGAACGTTTTTAAGCAAAAATTATGCAAATATCCTTGTTTTGACACACTTGACGATTTTTTGACACACTTCCGGTACAGTTATCGAACACATCGTCCTTTTGGCTCTTCCCATTGAGTAAACCTATTTTTAGAAAAAAAAAATTTTGAAATCCGTCCAGCGGTTTTCTAGATTTCGTCGGTTGTGACGGCCGGCCGGACGGCCGACAGACAGACACACATTTTATTTTTGCTTTTTTAGAATCAGTAGGTCCTAAAACGTCGAGAAATGCCAAAAAAACTGGGGGTAAGAATTTCACTTTGAGCTCATGAATGTAATACTTAGGTCTTTCAGACCGAAGTAATATATTATTAAACTATATCAATCAACCAACTTTACCTTAAATAATGCCTTCCTTAAACTCCCAACAGTACTGCTCCTTTTGACCTCAGTCGGTAATGCATTCCATAGTTGAATAGCGTGAACGAAAAATGAATTCAATGTGACCAAGTAAGAAAATTTAGGAAAATTCAACTTATAGGTTCGGCCAGATCGGCAGAAATTTAATATTTTATAAAGATATTCAGGACATTTGCTTTCCATAAGTCTGTAGAGGAAAATAATAGAGAAAATAACTATTGAGTTCATTCGCACAAAAATGAATTGGTTGTTTAGTACCTCCATCATGTATTCCAAGCTGACATAGATTTTTCCATAGCTCTTTTGTCGTTGATTTATCAGGAAAAAGAGTACTATAAAATTTTTTTTTAGTTTCTTTAATCAATAAAGTTACTTTATTTCTCAGCTTTTTGTAACATAAATGGTCTATGGCGAGCTTAGTTATTTTCCAGTGTCTATATGCAAGATCCCTTTCAATCATATTTCGTTTAATTGTATTATTAAACCACTCACTAGTATTGGACTTCATACGTGACTGCTTAATAGGTACGGCGGTATTGAATAAATAGTTAATGTTATAATTGAAGATTTCTAATTGATCATCAATTCTTTGTGGCTTAAAGTCTAAATTTTGAGATTTTTATGAAAGTTTAAGGTTTATGTGACACAAGAAGTTGGCTCAAAATGTTGCAGTTTTTGAATCAAATTTTGAAAGATGAAAAACCAAAAGAAAATAAATCTAAAATGGTACAGCTTCTCTTTAATAGAATGAAAAATTGTTTTGGAAAGCGAAAGATCCGTAGCCAGCTTTTATCTCAATTTCAGCTAAGGCTAAGCACTTAGAACACTCGACCAGCGACGAAAAAAACATTTAAATTTGGACGGTCGACCGAACATCACAATACTGTTGTATCCATTTTACTTCCTTCGTCTGTCATTTTTAATCTACAAACATATTTCAACAATATAAGTATTTTTTCAATGAATAATTGCCATACAAAAATGCTTTTTCAATACATTGATTTTTAAAATTTCAAAAAAGACTTTAAAATCTTTCAATTATAAACATTTAAAATTTCTTAACCACGTGCAACCCCACCCCACACATCAATATCAATTGGTTAAATAATCTATTCACATAACCACACACTCGTTATAATTTTATTTGTTTATCTTTAAATCTGTATATTTTATTCAATTACTCAAAATATTGATTTATTTTTAGATTTAAAAAAAATCTCATCCTCAGAAATTGATGTCGCTTAAAATTATAAAATAATATTATCAAAAAGGAAATTTAAACCTTTTTGAAAATTACAAATAGAAAATCTGAACATAAATTTATTTTAGAATTTTCTTGAGAAGGAGCTCAAACAGAGATAAATATGAGATGAAATTTTTATTAATGATTTATTTGAGTTTTAATCATTAATCTGTAATGTTGTGGCTAGAGAAGGAAAGTAGGATCATTAAAATTGCTAAATGAATTTTTTCTAAAATGTGTACGCATTTGCTGTAAAGTTTAAAAACTTTACGTAACTATCTATCCCTTGCGTGAAATTTTCTATTTTGATCAAATTAGTTTTGTTAGATTCAACTTTTTTAAGTTTTTTCAGCCCAACTATGCTTTTTCTACGAACTTTCTTGAAAATAATATAATTTTTTAACTTGAAATTGTTTTGCGCTGCAGAAAAATTTAAATATTTTTCTTGTCATCTTTTTTTTCTTTGAAACCGAAAGAAAAATCAAAAGTTTCAATTTTTTTTTCTTTAGCTGAATTAAGTTTAAACACAAATTTTTCTTGTATTTGGTTTAAGTTTAGTTCTTTTGCATAAAATACATAATTATGCTAAAAAGCAGTTAAATTTTCTGTCGTTTTATTTTAATCTTGTTTTAGCAATTAAAAATGGAAAGGATAATGTGGATTGTTATATAAAAAACATAAAATATTTTGTGATTTTGGTGGAAATAAAAAACAATGTTTATTAGTTGATTTCAATTAAGAAGTTTAAAACATTTTATAAGATATGAGATTACAATGAACAGGAAGACACTGATTTTAGTTTTGTTAAGAAGCCTCAGTTTAAAAATCTATAAAATAACAACCATTATCCTTGCGGTCTCCAATAATCAACCTGTAAATTCATTCCAAACATCAAACTTCTAATCTTAAATTTGAAAAATGCAATCCCACCAACATCAGACCTAAAACATTAATATTTAAGCTTCAAACCTTGAACCTCTAACCTCCAGTATCCTCCAACATCCAGCCTCCAGCCTTCAACTTCCAACCCTCAACCTTGAACCTCCAATTACTAACGTTAAACCTTCAACCTCCAACCTCCAACCTCCAACCTCCAACCTCCAACCTCCAACCTCCAACCTCCAACTTCCAACCTCCAACCTCCAACCTCCAACCTCCAACCTCCAACCTCCAACCTCCAACCTCCAACCTCCAACCTCCAACCTCCAACCTCCAACCTCCAACCTCCAACCTCCAACCTCCAACCTCCAACCTCCAACCTCCAACCTCCAACCTCCAACCTCCAACCTCCAACCTCCAACCTCCAACCTCCAACCTCCAACCTCCAACCTCCAACCTCCAACCTCCAACCTCCAACCTCCAACCTCCAACCTCCAACCTCCAACCTCCAACCTCCAACCTCCAACCTCCAACCTCCAACCTCCAACCTCCAACCTCCAACCTCCAACCTCCAACCTCCATCCTCCAACCTCCAACCTCCAACATCCAACCTCCAACCTCCAACCTCCAACCTCCAACCTCCAACCTCCAACCTCCAACCTCCAACCTCCAACCTCCAACCTCCAACCTCCAACCTACAACCTCCAACCTCCAACCTCCAACCTCCAACTTCCAACCTCCAACCTCCAACCTCCAACCTCCAACCTCCAACCTCCAACCTCCAACCTCCAACCTCCAACCTCCAACCTCCAACCTCCAACCTCCAACCTCCAACCTCCAACCTCCAACCTCCAACCTCCAACCTCCAACCTCCAACCTCCAACCTCCAACCTCCAACCTCCAACCTCCAACCTCCAACCTCCAAACTCCAACCTCCAACCTCCAACCTCCAACCTCCAATCTCCAACCTCCAACCTCCAACCTCCAACCTCCAACCTCCCACCTCCAACCTCCAACCTCCAACCTCCAACCTCCAACCTCCAACCTCAAACCTCCAACCTCTAACCTCCAACCTTCAACCTCCAACCTCCATCCTCCAACCTCCAACCTCCAACCTCCAACCTCCAACCTCCAACCTCCAACCTCCAACCTCCAACCTCCAACCTCCAACCTCCAACCTCCAACCTCCAACCTCCAACCTCCAACCTCCAACCTCCAACCTCCAAACTCCAACCTCCAACCTCCAACCTCCAACCTCCAATCTCCAACCTCCAACCTCCAACCTCCAACCTCCAACCTCCCACCTCCAACCTCCAACCTCCAACCTCCAACCTCCAACCTCCAACCTCAAACCTCCAACCTCTAACCTCCAACCTTCAACCTCCAACCTCCATCCTCCAACCTCCAACCTCCAACCTCCAACCTCCAACCTCCAACCTCCAACCTCCAACCTCCAACCTCCAACCTCCAACCTCCAACCTCCAACCTCCAACCTCCAACCTCCCACCTCCAACCTCCAACGTCCAACCTCCAACCTCAAACCTCCAACCTCTAACCTCCAACCTCCAACCTCCATCCTCCAACCTCCAACCTCCAACCTCTAACCTCCAACCTCCAACCTCCAACCTCCAACCTCCAACCTCCAACCTCCAACCTCCAACCTCCTACCTCCAACCTCCAACCTCCAACCTCCAACCTCCAACCTCCAACCTCCAACCTCCAACCTCCAACCTCGAACCTCCAACCTCCAACCTCCAACCTCCAACCTCCAACCTCCAACCTCCAACCTCCAACCTCCAACCTCCAACCTCCAACCTCCAACCTCCAACCTCCAACCTCCAACCTCCAACCTCCAACCTCCAACCTCCAACCTCCAACCTCCAACCTCCAACCTCCAACTTCCAACCTCCAACCTCCAACCTCCAACCTCCAACCTCCAACCTCCAACCTCCAACCTCCAACCTCCAACCTCCAACCTCCAACCTCCAACCTCCAGCCTCCAACATCCAACCTCCAACCTCCAACCTCCAACCTCCCACCTCCAACCTCCAACCTCCAACCTCCAACCTCCAACCTCCAACCTCCAACCTCCAACCTCCAACCTCCAACCTCCAACCTCTAACCTCCAACCTCCAACCTCCAACCTCCAACCTCTAACCTCCAACCTCAAACCTCCAACCTCCAACCTCCAACCTCCAACCTCCAACCTCCAACCTTCAACCTTTAACCTCCAACCTTTAACCTCCAACCTCCAACATCCAACCTCCAACCTCCAACCTCCAACCTCCAACCTCCAACCTCCAACCTCCAACCTCCAACCTCCAACCTCCAACCTCCAACCTCCAACCTCCAACCTCCAACCTCCAACCTCCAACCTCCAACCTCCAACCTCCAACCTCCAACCTCCAACCTCCAACCTCCAACCTCCAACCTCCAACCTCCAACCTCCAACCTCCAACCTCCAACCTCCAACCTCCAACCTCCAACTTCCAACCTCCAACCTCCAACCTCCAACCTCCAACCTACAACCTCCAACCTCCAACCTCCAACCTCCAACCTCCAACCTCCAACCTCCAACCTCCAACCTCCAACCTCCAACCTCCAACCTCCAACCTCCAACCTCCAACCCCCAACTTCCAACCTCCAACCTCCAACCTCATACCTCTAACCTCCAACCTCAAGCCTTCAACCTCCAACGTCCAACCAACAACCTCCAACCTCCAACCTCCAACCTCCAACCTCCAACCTCCAACCTCCAACCTCCAACCTCCAACCTCCAACCTCCAACCTCCAACCTCCAACCTCCAACCTCCAACCTCCAACCTCCAACCTCCAACCTCCAACCTCCAACCTCCAACCTCCAACCTCCAAACTCCAACCTCCAACCTCCAACCTCCAACCTCCAACCTCCAACCTCCAACCTCCAACCTCCAACCTCCAACCTCCAACCTCCAACCTCCAACCTCCAACCTCCAACCTCCAACCTCCAACCTCCTACCTCCAAATTCCTACCTCCTACCTCCAACCTCCAACCTCCAACCTTCAACCTCCAACCTCCAACCTCCAACCTCCAACCTCCAACCTCCAACCTCCAGCCTCCAACCTCCAACCTCCAACCTCCAACCTCCAACCTCCAACCTCCAACCTCCAACCTCCAACCTCCAACCTCCAACCTCCAACCTCCAACCTCCAACCTCCAACCTCCAACCTCCAACCTCCAACCTCCAACCTCCAACCTCCAACCTCCAACCTCCAACCTCCAACCTCCAACCTCCAACCTCCAACCTCCAACCTCCAACCTCCAACCTCCAACCTCCAACCTCCAACCTCCAACCTCCAACCTCCAACCTCCAACCTCCAACCTCCAACCTCCATCCTCCAACCTCCAACCTCCAAAATCCAACCTCCAAAATCCAACCTCGAAAATCCAACCTCCAACGTCCAACGTCGAACGTCCAACCTCCAACCTCCAACCTCCAACCTCCAACCTCCAACCTCCAACCTCCAACCTCCAACCTCCAACCTCCAACCTCCAACCTCCAACCTCCAACCTCCAACCTCCAACCTCCAACCTCCAACCTCCAACCTCCAAACTCCAACCTCCAACCTCCAACCTCCAACCTCCAACCTCCAACCTCCAACCTCCAACCTCCAACCTCCAACCTCCAAACTCCAACCTCCAACCTCCAACCTCCAACCTCCAACCTCCAACCTCCAACCTCCAACCTCCAACCTCCAACCTCCAACCTCCAACCTCCAACCTCCAACCTCCAACCTCCAACCTCCAACCTCCAACCTCCAACCTCCAACCTCCAACCTCCAACCTCCAACCTCCAACCTCCAACCTCCAACCTCCAACCTCCAACCTCCAACCTCCAACCTCCAACCTCCAACCTCCAACCTCCAACCTCCAACCTCCAACCTCCAACCTCCAACCTCCAACCTCCAACCTCCAACCTCCAACCTCCAACCTCCAACCTCCAACCTCCAACCTCCAACCTCCAACCTCCAACCTCCTACCTCCAACCTCCAACCTCCAACCTCCAACCTCTAACCTCTAACCTCCAACCTCCAAAATCCAACCTCCAACGTCCAACGTCCAACGTCCAACCTCCAACCTCCTACCTCCAACCTCCAACCTCTAACCTCCAACCTCCAACCTCCAACCTCCAACCTCCAACCTCCCACCTCCAACCTCCAACCTCCAACCTCCAACCTCCAACCTCCAACCTCCAACCTCCAACCTCCAACCTCCAACCTCCTACCTCCAACCTCCAACCTCCAACCTCCAACCGCCAACCTCCAACCTCCAACCTCCAACCTTTAACCTCTAACCTCCAACCTCCAACCTCCAACCTCCAACCTCCAACCTCCAACCTCCATCCTCCAACCTCCAACCTCAAACCTCCAACCTCCAACCTCCAACCTCCAACCTCCAACCTCCAACCTCCAACCTCCAACCTCCAACCTCCAACCTCCAACCTCCAACCTCCAACCTCCAACCTCCAACCTCCAACCTCCAACCTCCAACCTCCAACCTCCAACCTCCAACCTCCAACCTCCAACCTCCAACCTCCAACCTCCAACCTCCAACCTCCAACCTCCAACCTCCAACCTCCAACCTCCAACCTCCAACCTCCAACCTCCAACCTCCAACCTCCAACCTCCAACCTCCAACCTCCAACCTCCAACCTCCAACCTCCAACCTCCAACCTCCAACCTCCAACCTCCAACCTCCAACCTCCAACCTCCAACCTCCGACCTCCAACCTCCAAAATCCAACCTCCAACGTCCAACCTCCAACCTCCAACCTCCAACCTCCAACCTCCAACCTCCAACCTCCAACCTCCAACCTCCAACCTCCAACCTCCAACCTCCAACCTCCAACCTCCAACCTCCAACCTCCAACCTCCAACCTCCAACCTCCAACCTCCAACCTCCAACCTCCAACCTCCAACCTCCAACCTCCAACCTCCAACCTCCAACCTCCAACCTCCAACCTCCAACCTCCAACCTCCAACCACCAACCTCCAACCTCCAACCTCCAACCTCCAACCTCCAACCTCCAAGCTCCAACCTCCAACCTCCAACCTCCAACCTCCAACCTCCAACCTCTAACCTCCAACCTCCAACCTCCAACCTCCAACCTCCAACCTCCAACCTCCAACCTCCAACCTCCAACCTCCAACCTTCAACCTCCAACCTCCAACCTCCAACCTCCAACCTCCAACCTCCAACCTCCAACCTCCAACCTCCAACCTCCAACCTCTAACCTCCAACCTTCAACCTCCAACCTCCAACCTCCAACCTTCAACCTCCAACCTCCAACCTAAAACCTCCAACCTCCAACCTCCTACCTCCAACCTCCAACCTCCAACCTCCAACCTCCAACCTCCAACCTCCAACCTCCAACCTCCAACCTCCAACCTCCAACCTCCAACCTCCAACCTCCGACCTCCAACCTCCAACCTCCAACCTCCAACCTCCAACCTCCAACCTCCAACCTCCAACCTCCAACCTCCAACCTCCAACCTCCAACCTCCAACCTCCAACCTCCAACCTCCAACCTCCAACCTCCAACCTCCAACCTCCAACCTCCAACCTCCAACCTCCAACCTCCAACCTCCAACCTCCAACCTCCAACCTCCAACCTCCAACCTCCAACCTCCAACCTCCAACCTCCAACCTCCAACCTCCAACCTCCAACCTCCAACCTCCAACCTCCAACCTCCAACCTTCAACCTCCAACCTCCAACCTCCAACCTCCAACCTCCAACCTCTAACCTCCAACCTCCAACCTCCAACCTCCAACCTCCAACCTCCTACCTCCAACCTCCAACCTCCAACTTCCAACCTCCAACCTCCAACCTCCAACCTCCAACCTCCAACCTCCAACCTCCAACCTCCAACCTTCAACCTCCAACCTCCAACCTCCAACCTCCAACCTCCAACCTCCAACCTCCAACCTCCAACCTCCAACCTCCAACCTCCAACCTCCAACCTCCAACCTCCAATCTCCAACCTCCAACCTCCAACCTCCAGTCACCAACCTCCATTCTTAAATCTTCGACCCTCAAAAAATTTCAACCTTCAAACTCCAAACTCCAACCTTTGTCCTTCAACCTCAAACATCCAACCTTTAACCTCTATCCTCCATCCTTTAACTTCAAACCGTCAACCTTCAACATACAATTTTTATGAAATTATATACAAGTCAACAACTTGCTCAATTTATTTAAAAAATCGCGAGCAATTTCACCCCAATAAATAAGCTCAGTTATTGTTCAAAGTAATAAATATGGAAATCCTTTGAAAATTAAAACAGAAAAATAAATGTCTTGCTAAAGAAAACTGTATATTTCTTACATCCACCCGAATAAATTAAAATAGATTTACTTTTAAGGTGTTGAACAACAGTAATAACAATAACAAGAAGTACCCACGGAAAACAATACTATTCTTATTTTCCGGGATTTTCCTTCAATTCAAAAATGTTTGTGGTATCCATTAAATGGTATTTGAATATGTAATTAGGACAGGATTTTGTATTTACTTATAAATTGTTTAGGAATAATTTAAATTTAAATTAAATTTTTATTTTATTATTCGCTGTTTTTATTTATTTGTGTTTTTATTGTTGTAATTTTCGTTTACGGAAAATAATATTCTCTTTAAAAAAGACTAAGAAAACGTGTCTAGAAACCAACGGTAAGAAAGTGATCGTGTGGTTCAAAATATGATTTTCGGTGAGTAGATGACTATACTTTTTGACAAGTTTTTTAATAACTAGTAATTTAGAATAACATTTTAGACTGGTCGTTACAAATTAAATTTTCTTAGACCGCCCTCGCAAAAAATTCTTTTTAGTGAAAAAAATTACGAGGTTACCTTTTTTTAAATAAAAAAAAACACGTCCCGCAAATTCATCGAAGTTTTTTGATAAAATCGTTGATATTTTAAATATATTATGAAATATTCAGATTCAAAATGAAATCATTTAAACACCTTTGTAGGAAATTCAATTTCCTACGAAAACGGTTCTATAAATTTTTTACTTAAAACGTAAATTTCTGAGGATATTTTGAAAAAAAAAACATGTAAATCTTCAGAACTCATAAAAAACCAAAGAAATAATAAAAATGACGAAAATATATTAATTTTCTTCTTCTACTATGGAATAAAAATATAATCGTGAAAAGAATAAACAAAATTAGTGCTTTTTCGTCAAAATTTTCGCCATTTGTGTTTACGAATTACGAGATACGAAGAATTTCGTTCTTTTAATTCTCTCCTTTTTTTGTTGAGAATAAATTTCCTTCCAAAATGTGTATGTGATTTTTTTTAAGCCTGCGTGAGATATTTGGGCTATTATTTTGAAAACGTACATTTTTTTGTTGATTTTTAAATTTTTGATTTTTAAAAAATCTGAAATTTTGATATATTGTTGGCATTGACAAAAGGAAAAAAGTAATTTCTGCTTTTATTTTTTGAGTACTCTGAATCGGAGTTATGCGCGGTTGAATTTTGAGGCTTTTTCACGTAGTTTTTGGTAATGGTGGCAATGTTTTGTGAATAGGTGCCACAAATTTCATCCGACCTACGTATATTTTTGCAAGTAAAAAGGAAAATAATTGAATAATTGAAATAAGTAAGTTTAAAATTAATAACTTTTCTCTTTTCCGCTAGGCGGCGCGTAAAACCTTGGTTTACTTCAAAGCTCATATCTCAAAAAGTAGGCTTTTTTTTTTTTTTGTTTTTCACAAATTTTAAAGTAAACATATGCAGCTA
>OY856187.1:192710833-192801833 GCA_963693315.1 Diogma glabrata | reverse complement strand
CCTCCAACCTCCAACCTCCAACCTCCAACCTCCAACCTCCAACCTCCAACCTCCAACCTCCAACCTCCAACCTCCAACCTCCAACCTCCAACCTCCAACCTCCAACCTCCAACCTCCAACCTCCAACCTCCAACCTCCAACCTCCAACCTCCAACCTCCAACCTCCAACCTCCAACTTCCAACCTCCAACCTCCAACCTCCAACCTCCAACCTCCAACCTCCAACCTCCAACCTCCAACCTCCAACCTCCAACCTCCAACCTCCAACCTCCAGCCTCCAACATCCAACCTCCAACCTCCAACCTCCAACCTCCCACCTCCAACCTCCAACCTCCAACCGCCAACCTCCAACCTCCAACCTCCAACCTCCAACCTCCAACTCCAACCTCCAACCTCTAACCTCCAACCTCCAACCTCCAACCTCCAACCTCTAACCTCCAACCTCCAACCTCCAACCTCCAACCTCCAACCTCCAACCTCCAACCTCCAACCTTCAACCTTAACCTCCAACCTTTAACCTCCAACCTCCAACCTCCAACCTCCAACCTCCAACCTCCAACCTCCAACCTCCAACCTCCAACCTCCAACCTAAAACCTCCAACCTCCAACCTCCAACATCCAACTCCAACCTCCAACCTCCAACCTCCAACCTCCAACCTCCAACCTCCAACCTCCAACCTCCAACCTCCAACCTCCAACCTCCAACCTCCAACCTCCAACCTCCAACCTCCAACCTCCAACCTCCAACCTCCAACCTCCAACCTCCAACCTCCAACTCCAACCTCCAACCTCCAACCTCCAACCTCCAACCTACAACCTCCAACCTCCAACCTCCAACCTCCAACCTCCAACCTCCAACCTCCAACCTCCAACCTCCAACCTCCAACCTCCAACCTCCAACCTCCAACCTCCAACCTCAACCTCCAACCCCCAACTTCCAACCTCCAACCTCCAACCTCATACCTCTAACCTCCAACCTCAAGCCTTCAACCTCCAACGTCCAACCAACACACCTCCACCTCCAACCTCCAACCTCCAACCTCCAACCTCCAACCTCCAACCTCAACCTCCAACCTCCAACCTCCAACCTCCAACCTCCAACCTCAACCTCCAACCTCCAACCTCCAACCTCCAACCTCCAACCTCCAACCTCCAACCTCCAACCTCCAAACTCCAACCTCCAACCTCCAACCTCCAACCTCCAACCTCCAACCTCCAACCTCCAACCTCCAACCTCCAACCTCCTACCTCCAACCTCCTACCTCCTACCTCCAACCTCCAACCTCCAACCTTCAACCTCCAACCTCCAACCTCCAACCTCCAACCTCCAACCTCCAGCCTCCAACCTCCAACCTCCAACCTCCAACCTCCAACCTCCAACCTCCAACCTCCAACCTCCAACCTCCAACCTCCAACCTCCAACCTCCAACCTCCAACCTCCAACCTCCAACCTCCAACCTCCAACCTCCAACCTCCAACCTCCAACCTCCAACCTCCAACCTCCAACCTCCAACCTCCAACCTCCAACCTCCAACCTCCAACCTCCAACCTCCAACCTCCAACCTCCAACCTCCAACCTCCAACCTCCAACCTCCAACCTCCAACCTCCAACCTCCAACCTCCAACCTCCAACCTCCATCCTCCAACCTCCAACCTCCAAAATCCAACCTCCAAAATCCAACCTCGAAAATCCAACCTCCAACGTCCAACGTCGAACGTCCAACCTCCAACCTCCAACCTCCAACCTCCAACCTCCAACCTCCAACCTCCAACCTCCAACCTCCAACCTCCAACCTCCCACCTCCAAACTCCAACCTCCAACCTCCAACCTCCAACCTCCAAACTCCAACCTCCAACCTCCAACCTCCAACCTCCAACCTCCAACCTCCAACCTCCAACCTCCAAACTCCAAACTCCAACCTCCAACCTCCAACCTCCAACCTCCAACCTCCAACCTCCAACCTCCAACCTCCAACCTCCAACCTCCAACCTCCAACCTCCAACCTCCAACCTCCAACCTCCAACCTCCAACCTCCAACCTCCAACCTCCAACCTCCAACCTCCAACCTCCAACCTCCAACCTCCAACCTCCAACCTCCAACCTCCAACCTCCAACCTCCAACCTCCAACCTCCAACCTCCAACCTCCAACCTCCAACCTCCAACCTCCAACCTCCAACCTCCAACCTCCAACCTCCAACCTCCAACCTCCAACCTCCAACCTCCAACCTCCAACCTCCAACCTCCAACCTCCAACCTCCAACCTCCAACCTCCAACCTCCAACCTCCAACCTCCAACCTCCAACCTCCAACCTCCAACCTCCAACCTCCAACCTCCAACCTCCAACCTCCAACCTCCAACCTCCAACCTCCAACCTCCAACCTCCAACCTCCTACCTCCAACCTCCAACCTCCAACCTCCAACCTCTAACCTCTAACCTCCAACCTCCAAAATCCAACCTCCAACGTCCAACGTCCAACGTCCAACCTCCAACCTCCTACCTCCAACCTCCAACCTCTAACCTCCAACCTCCAACCTCCAACCTCCAACCTCCCACCTCCAACCTCCAACCTCCAACCTCCAACCTCCAACCTCCAACCTCCAACCTCCAACCTCCAACCTCCTACCTCCAACCTCCAACCTCCAACCTCCAACCGCCAACCTCCAACCTCCAACCTCCAACCTTTAACCTCTAACCTCCAACCTCCAACCTCCAACCTCCAACCTCCAACCTCCAACCTCCATCCTCCAACCTCCAACCTCAAACCTCCAACCTCCAACCTCCAACCTCCAACCTCCAACCTCCAACCTCCAACCTCCAACCTCCAACCTCCAACCTCCAACCTCCAACCTCCAACCTCCAACCTCCAACCTCCAACCTCCAACCTCCAACCTCCAACCTCCAACCTCCAACCTCCAACCTCCAACCTCCAACCTCCAACCTCCAACCTCCAACCTCCAACCTCCAACCTCCAACCTCCAACCTCCAACCTCCAACCTCCAACCTCCAACCTCCAACCTCCAACCTCCGACCTCCAACCTCCAAAATCCAACCTCCAACGTCCAACCTCCAACCTCCAACCTCCAACCTCCAACCTCCAACCTCCAACCTCCAACCTCCAACCTCCAACCTCCAACCTCCAACCTCCAACCTCCAACCTCCAACCTCCAACCTCCAACCTCCAACCTCCAACCTCCAACCTCCAACCTCCAACCTCCAACCTCCAACCTCCAACCTCCAACCTCCAACCTCCAACCTCCAACCTCCAACCACCAACCTCCAACCTCCAACCTCCAACCTCCAACCTCCAACCTCCAAGCTCCAACCTCCAACCTCCAACCTCCAACCTCCAACCTCCAACCTCTAACCTCCAACCTCCAACCTCCAACCTCCAACCTCCAACCTCCAACCTCCAACCTCCAACCTCCAACCTCCAACCTCCAACCTCCAACCTTCAACCTCCAACCTCCAACCTCCAACCTCCAACCTCCAACCTCCAACCTCCAACCTCCAACCTCCAACCTCCAACCTCTAACCTCCAACCTTCAACCTCCAACCTCCAACCTCCAACCTTCAACCTCCAACCTCCAACCTAAAACCTCCAACCTCCAACCTCCAACCTCCAACCTCCAACCTCCAACCTCCGACCTCCAACCTCCAACCTCCAACCTCCAACCTCCAACCTCCAACCTCCAACCTCCAACCTCCAACCTCCAACCTCCAACCTCCAACCTCCAACCTCCAACCTCCAACCTCCAACCTCCAACCTCCAACCTCCAACCTCCAACCTCCAACCTCCAACCTCCAACCTCCAACCTCCAACCTCCAACCTCCAACCTCCAACCTCCAACCTCCAACCTCCAACCTCCAACCTCCAACCTCCAACCTCCAACCTCCAACCTCCAACCTCCAACCTCCAACCTCCAACCTTCAACCTCCAACCTCCAACCTCCAACCTCCAACCTCCAACCTCTAACCTCCAACCTCCAACCTCCAACCTCCAACCTCCAACCTCCTACCTCCAACCTCCAACCTCCAACTTCCAACCTCCAACCTCCAACCTCCAACCTCCAACCTCCAACCTCCAACCTCCAACCTCCAACCTCCAACCTTCAACCTCCAACCTCCAACCTCCAACCTCCAACCTCCAACCTCCAACCTCCAACCTCCAACCTCCAACCTCCAACCTCCAACCTCCAACCTCCAACCTCCAACCTCCAACCTCCAACCTCCAACCTCCAACCTCCAACCTCCAACCTCCAATCTCCAACCTCCAACCTCCAACCTCCAGTCACCAACCTCCATTCTTAAATCTTCGACCCTCAAAAAATTTCAACCTTCAAACTCCAAACTCCAACCTTTGTCCTTCAACCTCAAACATCCAACCTTTAACCTCTATCCTCCATCCTTTAACTTCAAACCGTCAACCTTCAACATACAATTTTTATGAAATTATATACAAGTCAACAACTTGCTCAATTTATTTAAAAAATCGCGAGCAATTTCACCCCAATAAATAAGCTCAGTTATTGTTCAAAGTAATAAATATGGAAATCCTTTGAAAATTAAAACAGAAAAATAAATGTCTTGCTAAAGAAAACTGTATATTTCTTACATCCACCCGAATAAATTAAAATAGATTTACTTTTAAGGTGTTGAACAACAGTAATAACAATAACAAGAAGTACCCACGGAAAACAATACTATTCTTATTTTCCGGGATTTTCCTTCAATTCAAAAATGTTTGTGGTATCCATTAAATGGTATTTGAATATGTAATTAGGACAGGATTTTGTATTTACTTATAAATTGTTTAGGAATAATTTAAATTTAAATTAAATTTTTATTTTATTATTCGCTGTTTTTATTTATTTGTGTTTTTATTGTTGTAATTTTCGTTTACGGAAAATAATATTCTCTTTAAAAAAGACTAAGAAAACGTGTCTAGAAACCAACGGTAAGAAAGTGATCGTGTGGTTCAAAATATGATTTTCGGTGAGTAGATGACTATACTTTTTGACAAGTTTTTTAATAACTAGTAATTTAGAATAACATTTTAGACTGGTCGTTACAAATTAAATTTTCTTAGACCGCCCTCGCAAAAAATTCTTTTTAGTGAAAAAAATTACGAGGTTACCTTTTTTTAAATAAAAAAAAACACGTCCCGCAAATTCATCGAAGTTTTTTGATAAAATCGTTGATATTTTAAATATATTATGAAATATTCAGATTCAAAATGAAATCATTTAAACACCTTTGTAGGAAATTCAATTTCCTACGAAAACGGTTCTATAAATTTTTTACTTAAAACGTAAATTTCTGAGGATATTTTGAAAAAAAAAACATGTAAATCTTCAGAACTCATAAAAAACCAAAGAAATAATAAAAATGACGAAAATATATTAATTTTCTTCTTCTACTATGGAATAAAAATATAATCGTGAAAAGAATAAACAAAATTAGTGCTTTTTCGTCAAAATTTTCGCCATTTGTGTTTACGAATTACGAGATACGAAGAATTTCGTTCTTTTAATTCTCTCCTTTTTTTGTTGAGAATAAATTTCCTTCCAAAATGTGTATGTGATTTTTTTTAAGCCTGCGTGAGATATTTACGATTTCATCAAAAATCAATTTCTATCTTTTTGCGGGACGTGTTATTTTTATTTAAAAAAACCTTCGTGTTTTTTTCACCAAAAAGAATTTTTTTAGAGGGCGTTTGTGAAAATTTAATTTTTAACGACCAGTCATATATTTATATATATATATTATTTGTTGATTTCTCGATTTTTTTAAATCTGTTTATTTATTTATATCAATATGATGAAAAGATAAACAATGAGGTTATGTCTTTCATAAAAATTTGTATATCTGTTAAGTCTCCATTCTGTTTTTTTTTCTGGTTGCGCATTGTGTTTGAATTTTTGTTTACATATGTCACTTCAATCAAATAAAATCGAGTGGACGGTAAGGATGCATTCTATTCTGTATGAACATTCAAAAATTACATAAAATAGTTACATTAGTGTCAATTTATCAATCCCATGGAGATGATATTTTTTAAATGAAGACAATGTTTCAAAATATTATATTATTTATTAATATATTATTTATTACAAATATTTTTTTTTCGTTTATGCTAAATAGTTGGGTTTCTATTTTTGAAGTGAAAACTTCTTTCACTATCATATTCGCGTTTCATTCATATTCGCGTCATCAAGTTTTATATGCATTTTTGAAGAACAAAAATATATTTTTTCGGCAAACGGCTGTAAAGTTGAACTTTACTGTAGTAACTTTCATATTTTTACGGCGGCTGTAAAGTAATTTTTATATTTTTATGGCAGCAGGAAAGTAAAATAACATGATATTATTAATTTGTTCAAAACAGAATGCATTTCAGTTCATTTTAATGAATTAAAATCAATAAAAATTAATTGCAGAAAATTTATTACCTAAAACATATTTATAAAAATTTGATGCATTAATTTCATATTTTTAAACAAATTTAAACGTGTGCCGAAAAAATAGTGTATTGAATTCGGAGCTAAAGTTACTTTTTGTGTTTCGTCTATAATTGTCGGCCTCCCTACGGTCGGCCGCCAAACTATAGACTCAATACAAAAAGTACAACTTTAGCTCCTAATTCAATAATATACTATTTCAAATCAATTCTATCTATATTTTTAAATTAAATCTATCTATTGCTTCTTAACATTTCAAATTGCATTGTGGATATCGTGCTCGACTGATGTTTTGTAGGTAGTGAGTTCTATTCCTGGTGTTGTAAATATTTTTTATTGTTTTTTTTTTAATTTTTATTAAATACCATTATAATTATTTTTTTCTGCACTCGAGTACTACAGTACGACATATATCGAAACTCGTTTGAGTGCAGAAAAGTGAGTTATTTCCGCACTGATTTTTCATTTCAGCACTGCTTTTTCATTTCCGCACTGCTTTTTCATTTCCGCACTGCTGCCAACTTAAAAGGCGAAACGGTTCGTTTGTGTTGGTAAACATTTTTTATTAATTAAGTAGAAATGAATGAAAACATTACTTTTGACCAAAGTAGAAGGAGCAATTATGCAAGCTATTGAATGAATATCCTCCAGGAATCAGTGGTTGTGGCAAAGGCTCTCCAACCACTTTCAAGTTTGTTCGGCTTGTTAGACTCGAAATTATTGTAACAGTTGTACCGGCTGAAACATTGCCATTTTTAATGATTGATTCACTGGATTGAGCAGTGGTTGATGAGGTTGTTGAAACGTTATCAGCTCTAACAATTTTCGAGCACATGATGCTGTCAGCAATTTTACGTTTATTGTTGAGCAAATGTTGAATGCATTTTTCTGTAAATCTTATCAGACTTCCAACCACCATGTTGCTTGATTGTAGTTATTCACATCCAAATTTGCCAATAAGCATGCAAACGATCGACGGAAGTAATGACCAGTGTACTCACCCGGTGACGAAAGATTCAAGAAAATTGCAATTGTTTTCGGATAGCCTCCAATCGTGTTAATGCCAATCGGCTGTTTGATGCATTTGTCTTTACGAAAACCCAAAAGAATCGGTCGGTGATAACGCCATGAGGACGTAGTCCTGAATACATCTTGAAAATGTCAACCAAATTTACGTCCCGATCACTTCCTTCGTTGATGACAAATTGTCGAATAATTTTGGTTTTCGTTTTCGGTACGGTAATTTTAATGCCATTGTCCATGTTGTATTCGACATCTTTTACGTTCAAATTCAACAATTCACTTCGTCGACAAGCACCATAGACACCGACAATAAAGACCACCTTAAAATTGTGAGGTTAGGAAAATGAAACAAAAAAATTATCAGCAAATTTTGCCTTCGTAGCCAAATAAACATCGTCGGGAGCGTCCTTCAGAAATTTGTAGATTTCTTCAATGGTGGAGATTCTTGATTTCTTCGCAAAATAATTGTCATTTTTACGCTTCAAAAGAGCTCGCAAATTGTTGAATTTTGAGATATCGATGTTGTCCTTTACGTTCAACGTGGATTTTAACATTGAGTAAATACTCCATTTTGTTGACGATTGGAATTGCTTCATCTCGGTATCGAAATAAGCAAGCAACTTATTTTCGTCAGTCACTTTAATTTTTTTTCACTGCACCATTGTTTGAACGTTCGATACGTTTTTTCGTATTTTTCTTTGAATATTACCGGCAATAAACCTTGCAAAGCTCTTTCTGCTGCTCCTTCCAAATCGAAATCCTCCCCTGAGCTCATTTTTTGCAGTTTCTCAATAAAATAGACGCAAAATGAAAACACGTTTGTATGTGTGGGAACAAGCAAGAACAAATGACGTTTTTCCCTTGCATATAATCCAACTTGCATATTGTCAAGGCTTTGTTGATCGATCAATACTTCGCGTAGTTTTTATAATTTATTATTATTTTTTGTCTATTGTGGTACTGAAGTGCAGAAAACGTTGTGTGCAACTCGTTTTGAAATGTATTTTTTTCAGCACACGTCTTAATTTTCAATACTCGCTTCGTTTGTATTGAAAACTTAGGACTAGTGCTGAAAAAATCTTCATTTCAAAACTTGTAGCACAAACTACTATTTTTATGCATGAATTCATAAAAATAATAAAAACTTTTTTATACTAATTTTAAAAAAATGATCTATAACGCAGTTGTTAAAAGTTATATTGCTACTGTCTCTTGCAATTTGCATTTGAGTCATCATGCTAAATAAATATTGAATATATATAAAATTGAAAGTGTGTTTGTTTGTCCTTTATGCATCAATACTGTAATTATCATGAAAATTTGGGAAGTTGTTGTGTACGCTTAATTTGCTTTTAATTTAACTATCATTTTAAACGGTAGTTTGCTTTGATCAATGTTTTTTTTGTTGAACATAATTTTTATGAAATTAAAAATAACGTAAAAAAGATAGTATAAGCTGAAACAATTACATTTGTATATCAAAATTATATGTGTTGGAATTTAACATGATGTTACAAGTTTGATCATCTTCACCAAATATGTAGTCAATTTGGAATTGTATATAATACATGTTTCTAAAATTAAGTGAAGACTTAATACTTGTAACTTGATACTTGATAAAATCGACTATATCGATTTTAAGCTCACAATTACGAGACGGATATTGCATAAATTCTATACAAAGAAGCATAGCTTTTGTATGATTAAACATGAATTGCAATCATGATAAATAAAATAATTAAAAATGGTGGCACTTAGCCGATAGTGATTTGCAAACGGCAACAATGAATTTGCTTAGTTTTCCGCAGAAAGATTTGTAAAATTTAAACTTGTTGATCTATTGGTGTGACAACCACGCGTACTTTAGTCCGTGCTATTGGCATATGAGTTATCTTGAGATATCGTATACCACTGGCAATAGCAACACAATCTCATTAGCCAAAGTAATATCTTAAGGGTGCTACTGGATGAAGTATTTTCAATCAACGATACTGTTCACGCATTATCGTGAATTGTTTATTAGTTTACCTGAAAAATCAAAATATTTTAAATTAGAATCAAAACAAAACCAATTAAAGATTTATTTATTATTTATAAAATTATGCAAAACATTACCAAAACAATCCTTTTGAAATGTCAACGAAACTTTCAATTTTGAATTGACGTGTTCGGTATATTTTGATCATTCATTCGATATTTTCAATTTTCACATTGAATTTATGTGTTCGTTATTCTATATTATTAATTCGATAGTTTCGAGATCGTTGGTAAACTTGACAGCTGTGATTTGTAGAGTTTTGGCTTTCTATATAATGTACTGTTTTGGTAGTTTTGCTCTCTTATTTCTTACGAATTTATATCTGAATAGTATAGTCAGTAAAAAGTGTTGTTTGTATTACCATGTAGTTGGTTGAGTATGAGCTAAGCTCTCTCTTTTAGTTTTAAGTGAATTTTAAATATTTTGTATTCCCATATGTTAAAATCAGTAATTGTAAAATTAATAAATGAAGTTTTTATAAAGTTGTGTGCATCAGGTCAGTTTTTTAATGTAAATATAAATTAACCAAATAGTTTTTTCTTTGTTCTCTGACAAATATTCGTCGAGTGTGCATGCAGTAAAAACCTCGTATAAGTTTTCATCGATTGGAACGGGTGATGTTTCCATGCATCGTTCATCTCATATGTACATAATCTCAACTATTATATGATCTGATGTTTTCGTCATTACTTCAGTGAATCATCGCAATTACATAACTTCAAATATTATATGAGCTGATATTTTCATCATTGCATAGTTCATGTCATATGTACATAACTTCAACTATTATATGAGCTGATATTTTCATCATTGCATAGTTCATCTCATATGTACATAATCTCAACTATTATATGATCTGATATTTTCGTCATTACTTCAGTGAATCATCGCAATTACATAACTTCAAATATTAAACGAGCTGATATTTTCATTTCGCAATTACATAACTTCAAATATTATATGAGCTCAAATATTATTTTCATCATTGCGTAGTTCATGTCATATGTACATAACTTCAACTATTATATGAGCTGATATTTTCATCGTTGCATAGTTCATCTCATATGTACATAATCTCAACTATTATATGATCTGATATTTTCGTCATTACTTCAGTGAATCATCGCAATTACATAACTTCAAATATTATATGAGCTGATATTTTCATCATTGCATAGTTCATGCCATATGTACATAACTTCAACTATTATATGAGCTGATATTTTCATCATTGCATAGTTCATCTCATATGTGCATAATCTCAACTATTATATGATCTGATGTTTTCGTCATTACTTCAGTGAATCATCGCAATTACATAACTTCAAATATTATATGAGCTGATATTTTCATCATTGCATAGTTCATCTTATATGTGCATAATCTCAACTATTATATGATCTGATGTTTTCGTCATTACTTCAGTGAATCATCGCAATTACATAACTTCAAAATATTATATGAGCTGATATTTTCATCATTGCATAGTTTATCTCATATGTACATAATCTCAACTATTATATGATCTGATATTTTCGTCATTACTTCAGTGAATCATCGCAATTACATAACTTCAAATATTAAACGAGCTGATATTTTCATTTCATATGTGCATAACTTCAACTATTATATGAGCTGATATTTTCGTCATTACTTCTGTTAATCATCTCGTTTGCATAACTTCAATTATTATATGAGCTGAGATATTTTCATCATTGCATCATTCATCTCACTTACATAATTTCAACTATTATATGAGCTGAGACATTTTCGTCATTGCTTCAATCAAAACATCTCATATGTACATGATTTTCAACTATTATATGAGTCGATATTAGTCTCTGTATTTCTCTGGGTCTCACATTACCTTGATATTTGCATCACGGTGTTGGAAGTTGATGTGCCAACCAACTCACATCAAAATATATCGTCAAGAAAAAAATACAGTCCACCTCTCATCG
Organism: Diogma glabrata; assembly: GCA_963693315.1. Lineage (NCBI taxonomy): Eukaryota > Metazoa > Arthropoda > Insecta > Diptera > Cylindrotomidae > Diogma > Diogma glabrata. Next base: position 192,790,350 of record OY856187.1, on the reverse strand, counting down.
ACGCCGCATCATTTGGTCCTTCGAGTCGGATCTACACGCAGCTCGTTTCAAAATAACTTCGGAAGAGAAAAAAAAAAAACCAACCAACGTTTTTGGATAATTTAAGGTACCATTTAGTATAATTTATAAGTAACTTAATTATTTAAATTTTCGTCAAATATCATTAACATTATGCATTTCTCTAGCATTTATAATGTCATTGTGTATTAACACGACTTGCGTGATCATATAATCGTGATTTTTTCGGGACATTCACTACTACGGGGTGTACAATGTCGCTTAGTCGATTGTTTAATTGTCTATGGTGGATGGCGTGTCGGATTGTTTCATTTTATTGACATATTTCGTCTGGAACAATGTTCATCCGTTTTTCTCTTTGGTATTAATTTTCCATAAGGTTAACATGCCGGATTCCCCTTACGAAGACCTCTTGAAAAAACAAAATCGTACAAAATCTCGTCGTACCGGCATGGAATTTGAATTCCAAAATAATTTTGCTGTCGTCGTTAATATTTTTAAAAAATCTTTATACATCTCGTCATACTCTAATGGAATTTGAATTCCAAGATAAATTTCTTATTTCCGTTAATAATTCAGTTCGTCGTACTTTAATGTAACTTGAGTTCCATATAATTGTTGTCTTCGCTAATATTTTGAAAATCGTTATTCATTTTTCGTCGTACCTTGTTGGAATGCGATTTTTCGTTAATAGTTGGAGTCACTATTCGTTTTCGTCGTACTTAGTAGAATGTGGTTTCCAGATATAATTGTTGTCGTCGCTAATGGTTTGAAAATCGTTATTCATTTTTCGTCGTACCTTGTTGGAATGCGATTTTTCGTTAATAGTTGGAGTCACTATTCGTTTTCGTCGTACTTAGTAGAATGTGATTTCCAGATATAATTGTTGTCGTCGCTAATATTTTGAAAATCGTTATTTATTTTTCGTCGTACCTTGTTGGAATGCGATTTTTCGTTAATAGTTGGAGTCACTATTCGTTTTCGTCGTACTTAGTAGAATGTGATTTCCAGATATAATTGTTGTCTTCGTTAATATTTTAGAAAATCTTTCTGTCGTATTTTTAAATCACTCGTCGTACCTTATTAGATTAATTGTTATTTTTAGGATTCTGTTATACTATGTATTATATTCATCGGATTCTAGTAGATTAAATAGCATATTCATCGGATGTTCCAATATTAAATTACCAATTTATTCATCGGATCATTTCAAAATCATCGTTTTTAGGTGTGGAGTAATTAATTAGTTAATCCACATCGTTCGTCAATCAACATGGAAGTTTTGATATTGGTTTGTCCAACATTCGCTGGTATTTGGATGTGTTAGCTTCATTAATTTTTCGTCGTTCTCCTTGTTGCTATCATAACTCCAACAGATGTTCACTCTTGTCTCATTCTTCGTTGCCTTGGCAGAGTGTGCCTCACAGCCCACCTTCGTCGTATAGTCGTTGAGACAAAATCAAACAATTTTTTCCAATGTTAACCAATGTATACTTGCTAAATGGCTTACATGCCTCTTTTGTATTCAATAGTATCCGTCATTAGAATTCGTTTTAATTCAATATTTGGTAGTTAATAGTTCGGTAGTATCTTAAGTCGTTATAGGTTTAATTATAATTTAGTAAAATGGTTGTCTTCAGTAGGAATTAAGGTCATTAGTTATTTTCACGTGTCCTAGTATCTTAAGTCGTTATAGGTTTAATTATAATTTAGTAACATGGGAGTCTTCAGTAAGAATTAAAGTCATTAGTTATTTTCACGCGTCCTTCGTCTAGTTTATGTTACAAACCGAAAATGATTTCGTTTGAATTAGAATTTTATATTTTGTCATTTCCGTCTGCCAAATTGATAATTCAGGTTGTAGCACCGAGCTTTAATCGTTGACATTTAACTTTTGCAGGCCCCCTCTATTAGCGCCATGCGTGCTCAAATGCAACTGACAAATGGTTCATATGCATGTTCGCGTGTTTCGTCTCAAAGCAGTCCAGTTGGAAATCGGTATTAACTCATCAGCTGATCCTTTTTGAGCTTGGTTTCGTCGTATGTATGGTATCACGTAGCGGATTGTGATGTTTTTAAAAATTCTGCTTCCACAACATTGCCAACTTCATTGAAGCTCGTAATCTTCAGCATATCCAACAAGCAGCATTCATGTGGTCTATTCTTCGTCACAGAGAGTGTTCGACAACTCAATTTCGTTGTACAATCGTTGTCTCATTTTAAATTGAGCCTATTGTCATTTCCATTAACCCAGCTGAATCCATTCTGAAAACGCTCAGTAGCACGAATCAGCGTAATCTCACATCTTGATGTTGAAGATTTGCAGCAGTTTGTTGTATCAAGTAATTACAAACTAGTGGTGGTTTATATTTCACTAATTAATATTTGCAATCGTCCACGTAACTCAAGCAACAATGTTCTGCGACCAGTCTGTTCAGTCTGACAAGTCACTCACCTCGACTACAGTCATCCCTCAATATTCATACACTTAAAATTTACTTTAGTTGCTGTCCGTAACTGGTTTTAAGGGATTACGTAATTGCAACCATGTCGCAGCCTGGACCGTTTCATTTTGTTAAAGTAAATACTTTAAGGTCGCCAGTATGTTCACGCATTATCGTGAATTGTTTATTAGTTTACCTGAAAAATCAAAATATTTTAAATTAGAATCAAAACAAAACCAATTAAAGATTTATTTATTATTTATAAAATTATGCAAAACATTACCAAAACAATCCTTTTGAAATGTCAACGAAACTTTCAATTTTGAATTGACGTGTTCGGTATATTTTGATCATTCATTCGATATTTTCAATTTTCACATTGAATTTATGTGTTCGTTATTCTATATTATTAATTCGATAGTTTCGAGATCGTTGGTAAACTTGACAGCTGTGATTTGTAGAGTTTTGGCTTTCTATATAATGTACTGTTTTGGTAGTTTTGCTCTCTTATTTCTTACGAATTTATATCTGAATAGTATAGTCAGTAAAAAGTGTTGTTTGTATTACCATGTAGTTGGTTGAGTATGAGCTAAGCTCTCTCTTTTAGTTTTAAGTGAATTTTAAATATTTTGTATTCCCATATGTTAAAATCAGTAATTGTAAAATTAATAAATGAAGTTTTTATAAAGTTGTGTGCATCAGGTCAGTTTTTTAATGTAAATATAAATTAACCAAATAGTTTTTTCTTTGTTCTCTGACAAATATTCGTCGAGTGTGCATGCAGTAAAAACCTCGTATAAGTTTTCATCGATTGGAACGGGTGATGTTTCCATGCATCGTTCATCTCATATGTACATAATCTCAACTATTATATGATCTGATGTTTTCGTCATTACTTCAGTGAATCATCGCAATTACATAACTTCAAATATTATATGAGCTGATATTTTCATCATTGCATAGTTCATGTCATATGTACATAACTTCAACTATTATATGAGCTGATATTTTCATCATTGCATAGTTCATCTCATATGTACATAATCTCAACTATTATATGATCTGATATTTTCGTCATTACTTCAGTGAATCATCGCAATTACATAACTTCAAATATTAAACGAGCTGATATTTTCATTTCGCAATTACATAACTTCAAATATTATATGAGCTCAAATATTATTTTCATCATTGCATAGTTCATGTCATATGTACATAACTTCAACTATTATATGAGCTGATATTTTCATCGTTGCATAGTTCATCTCATATGTACATAATCTCAACTATTATATGATCTGATATTTTCGTCATTACTTCAGTGAATCATCGCAATTACATAACTTCAAATATTATATGAGCTGATATTTTCATCATTGCATAGTTCATGTCATATGTACATAACTTCAACTATTATATGAGCTGATATTTTCATCATTGCATAGTTCATCTCATATGTACATAATCTCAACTATTATATGATCTGATGTTTTCGTCATTACTTCAGTGAATCATCGCAATTACATAACTTCAAATATTATATGAGCTGATATTTTCATCATTGCATAGTTCATCTCATATGTGCATAATCTCAACTATTATATGATCTGATGTTTTCGTCATTACTTCAGTGAATCATCGCAATTACATAACTTCAAAATATTATATGAGCTGATATTTTCATCATTGCATAGTTTATCTCATATGTACATAATCTCAACTATTATATGATCTGATATTTTCGTCATTACTTCAGTGAATCATCGCAATTACATAACTTCAAATATTAAACGAGCTGATATTTTCATTTCATATGTGCATAACTTCAACTATTATATGAGCTGATATTTTCGTCATTACTTCTGTTAATCATCTCGTTTGCATAACTTCAATTATTATATGAGCTGAGATATTTTCATCATTGCATCATTCATCTCACTTACATAATTTCAACTATTATATGAGCTGAGACATTTTCGTCATTGCTTCAATCAAAACATCTCATATGTACATGATTTTCAACTATTATATGAGTCGATATTAGTCTCTGTATTTCTCTGGGTCTCACATTACCTTGATATTTGCATCACGGTGTTGGAAGTTGATGTGCCAACCAACTCACATCAAAATATATCGTCAAGAAAAAAATACAGTCCACCTCTCATCGACGCCGCATCAGATACCATCGCCTACTCTAGGTTATGGAATATTATTTGATGATACACTATTTTTTTAAAATAAAATGTGTTTGGTAGTAGAAATTGCAAGGTGAGTCACAACAATACATGAAAAACTTTAAGGAACAAGGTCCGACAACAACATGCTTTCTTAGGTGTTGATAGAGGTAAAGTTTTGTATGATATGTTATGATTATTTTAAATATAAAATTGTAATAATATTTGCTTGGAATACTGATAGATGTGAAACCCAGAATAATTTTAATGATTTTAATTTAAACATTCTGAAATTTTAATTTGCTATGCTACAATAATTGAAAGATACATAAAAATACAGCTATTTCACAGATATAAGTTTTCACTTCTGTCGGCAGTCCTTAACACTACCTGCTTTTTTTTTTAAAAACGTTCAGAAATTCCTAAAAGAAATTTAGATTATAATTTCAAACTCTAGTTAACGTGAAACTTGTTATTTTTAATATTTTACTTCGGTCTGAAAGACCAAAGTATTACATTCATGAGCTAAAAGTGAAATTCTTACCCCCACTTTTCTTTTCATTTTTCGACGTTTTAGGACCTACTGATTCTAAAAAAGCAAAAAAAAAATGTTTGTCTGTCTGTCGGCCGTCCGACCGGCCATCCGTCACAACCGACGAAATCTAGAAAACCGCTGGACAGATTTCAAACATTTATTTTCTAAAAATAGGTTTACTCAATAAAAAGAGCCGAGAGGACGATGTGTTCGATAACTGTACCGGAAGTGTGTCGAAAAAATCGTTAAGTGTGTCAAAACAAGGAAGTTTGTATATTTTTTGCTTAAAAAACTTTCATTTTAAGTGATTACGAGTAGGAATATTAAACTTGGAGAAATCTTGATAGTCGGGATTGGTATGTGAGACCAAAATCTAGATTTTTGCATTATAAGTTTGTTAAAAAAAAGTTGTCAAGTGTGTCAAAAGAAAGATTTTTATTTATTTTTTTACCCAATTTTCTGGAAAAAATAAACTTAATTATTTGTTTGAAATGAAATTTTATTATTATTATTGAGAATTATGGCATTAAAGTTTGTCAAAAAATGTTGTCAGGTGTGTCAAAAGAAAGATTTTTATTTACTTTTTTACCCAATTGTAATAATTTTTGCAATATTTTTAGAATTTTGGAAATTTTAATTTTTGATTTTGTAAGAATCTTTGAAATATATTTAGAATTTTGAATTTTTGATTTTATTATAATTTTTGGATTTTTGAAAAAAATTTCAATTTTTGAATTTGTAATAATTTTTGCAATATTTTTAGAATTTTTGAAAAAGTTTGACTTTTTAAGAACTTTTGGAATATTTTTATTATTTAGAAAAAGTTTAAATATTTGATTTTATTCCACTTTTCGGAATATTGAAAAAAGTTTCAATTTTTGATTTTGTTACAATTTGTGCAATATTTTATAGAGTTTTGAAAAAAATAGAATTTTGGAGTTTTATATAAATTCTTACAATTTTGAAAAAAGTTTCTTATTTGATTTTGTAAGAATTTTTGCAATATTTTTAGAATTTTGAAAAATTTAAAATTTTTGATTTTATTATAATTTTTAGAATTTTGAAAAAAGTTTGAATATTTAATTTTGTAATAATTTTTGCAATATTTTTAGAATTTTGGAAAAGTTTGAATTTTTAAGAGTTTTTGGAATATAATTGAAATTTAGAAAAAGTTAAATATTTGATTTTATTCTTGTTTTTGGAATTTTGAAAAAAGTTTGATTTTATTTAATTTTTACAAGGTTTTTGGAATTTTGAAAGAAATATGAATTTGTGATTTTGTAATATTTTCTCGAAATGCCAAATGGTGAGGTTTTTGAGTAGTTTGCTGAGTGTATCATCTTTTCACTAAATTATGTTAATTTATGATCTGTTATGATTTTCCGGCAACGTATTGATGTTTCGTGTTAGTTTTGTAATAAATTTCTAAACAGAGATAGAAAAATACTTGTACTTAACAAAGAGTTATGTTTGATATACATCGCTGCCCAAAACTAAAAACCATGTCCTCATAAAAGTTTTTTGCCGAAAACTATATGAAAATCCTTAACCCAGACCGAAGTCTTGATATCTCAGAGCTGTGAGATTTCAGCCCTTCCATATTTTATTAATTAAAATTTAGCTAATTTTGAATTAAATAAAAGTCGTCACGGGACACCCTTGTAAAATCTAGCTATTTTACATAACTAGGAGGACCCGGCGTGCTTCGCTACGCATATAAATAAAGTTTTTGCGTTGACATTTTGTTGACGTAGAAGCAATGATTTCAAAAAGTGTTAATGAGAAATGCTAGCATATAATTTTTAATTTTTGTTTTTAAATATATGAATGAAAAAAAAAATCAGAACTCGTGCTGATCAGTTCGGATATATGAAAAATTAGCGATCAAATAAGTTTTCAAGTAATCCTATTTGATCTTTAACTTATTTGATCGCTAATTTTTCATATATCCGAACTGATCAGCTAGAGTTCTGATTTTTTTTCATTCATACATTTAAAAAGAAAAATTAAAAATTATATGCTAGCATATCTCATTACCATTTTTTGAAATCATTGTTTCTACGTCAACAAAATGTCTACGCAAAAACTTTATTTATAAGCGTAGCGAAGCACGCTGGGTCCTCCTAGTAATAATAAAAAACAAAGAAAAATAATACGTCATTCACAACATTCATTTCACCATTAACACCATAATAATTAAATCAAAGAAAATCAAAGAAAACTAATAATAATAAAAAAACAAAGAAAAATAATATAAACACACTCATACCATTATCACGTCGAATCATTTCTATCTTCATCTGACAAATTTAACAAACACATGAAATTTAAAATGATAAATACCACGTGCAATTCATTTCTTCATTCACAACACTCATAGAAAAATACTACGTCTATCCACTCCTATAATAAAAAAACAAAGAAAAATATTACATCTATTCACTCCTAAATCAATTCATAAACTAAATTGAAATTTGAAAAGAAAATACAAAATACTAAATTTAATTTTTCATATTAATTTTTTATATTCTCTTAAAGCAGGCTACAGACCTTTGTCAATCAATTGAAAACGAAAATAAACGAAATAAAATTTATGTGATTTTTACACTAAATTTTATTTCGTTTGTTTTCGTTTTCGAATTGATTGACAAATTGATTGAAGGTCTGTAGCCTGCTTATCGTTTTTGTGAAAAAAAAAATATATACTTGGGCATTTCCATTTTCATATTGTAGGTGGGAGGCCGTTAAATTCAAAAATACATATTAATTCGTCTATGACTTTTTCATTTATGATCCGAAAAATCCCAAAAATCTTTAAAATCTAAGTTACACTAATATCAGTTAACAGTGAAAATTTCAAATGAACCGAAATTCGAATAAAAAAGCCTTAGGCTGTACAAAGTTTTTTTTAGCGTATTAATATATAGGATTAAAAGAAAATATTATTATTTCTTTAAATGAAATATTGATAATAAATATTGCCTGTAAACAATTCTATAATAAATTAACACCATCTTCACACTAGTGCCAAATCGACACTAATAAAATTATTTCAAATGATTCTCACTTGATTTTTATGGATTGTTAATAAAAGTCTTCTAAACTCTCCCGTTATTTCAACAAACATGTTTAATTTTAAACGTTTAGTCGAATCGTATGATACTACAATTTGTTCCAAAATGTCTTCATATTAATCATAATCGTACATTAAGTAATAAGGCAAAATGGAATAAATGATAAAATGTAAAATAAAACAAATGACGGATATTATAGAAAGGCTTAATTTATAAATTATTATATCGTTAGTTTGTATATTAAAAAAGTCCAAGCAGCACGTATATCCGCTAGAAATAGGTAGATTTCGAGATCATACAGTTTTGTGTGCCAGTAGAATCTGACGTATCAGATTAGTTTAAACAAAACAAACTAATTTCAAACAGATATCAAACAAATTTTAAAAAGAAAATAACTAAAATAAATAAAAAGAAACAAACAAATATCAAATCTACCACAGAACGTGTGTGTGACAATTTATGACACAAACCTACTCTATATCATATGTCGTGCAATTACTGCAAAATATCAAAGTAGTTTATTTCTAAGAAAAAAAAATTGATTTCTTCTATTCAAATCTTTTATTTTTTGGACTGTTATAAGGTTGACATTGACTGTTATAAGGTTTTTGGAAATTGTATTTGGGGATTGTTGCAAACTTTTTTGTTGAAGCCAACAAGTCAAAAACCTCTAACTGCAGAGGTTTAAATTTATAAGAAACGGATTAAAATGAAATGTTTCCACAGATTCTAAATTTATGAAGTTTTTAAAAATATTAGTATCCAAGCGGCCGTTATAACGGATTAAAAAAAGCACTTTTTTTTATAGTATAAAGCCTACAGTTCCTTAACCGTGTATCAGATTTTTCTGATTTACGAACTTGTCCAAGATATTAATAAAACACACATTTTTAAGAAAGGTTTTTTGATCTGGCTCCACAAATGCAACCGTGAGAGCGCCGGTTGATTCAAACGCATTTTGTGTTTTACAAGCTTTTTTGTTGAACCCGCTCACTCAGAAACCTCCAACTGCAGAGGTCTTTTTTTTGAAAGAAACCATATTAAAAAGGTTTCAAAGATTCTAAATTTATGAAGTTTTTAAAAATATTAGAATCCAAACGGCCGTTATAACGGATCTAAAAAACAGTGTTTTTTTTAGTATAAAGCTTCTAGTTTCTTAACCATGTGTTGGATTGGGCTGATTTACGAACTTGTTCAAGATATTAATAAAACACACATTTTTAAAAAGGGTTTTTTGATCTGGCCTTATAAATGCGACCGTGAGAGTGCCGGTTGTTTCAAAACAAAACTTTTTTTTGCAAACTTTTTTGTTGGAGCCGCTCACTCAGGAACCTCTAACTGCAGAGGTCAATTTTTAAAACAAATTGATAAAAAAGATTCCAAAAATTTTAAATTTGTAAAACTTTTTGAAATATTAGTATCCAAACGGCCGTTATAACGGTTTTAAAAAATCAATTTTTTTTCAGAAAAAAGTCTCTAGTTTCTTAACCACGTGTCGGATTTTGCTGATTCACAAACTCGTCCAAGATATTATTAGAACACACAAATACAGAAAATTTTTTTGATCTACCTCAACAAATGCGACCGTGAGAGTGCCGGTCGTTTTCGTTATATCTCATATCGTTTATATATATATATAATATATATATATATATATATATATATATATATATATATATATATATATATATATATATATATATATATATATACATATATATATATATATACATATATATATATGTATATATATATATATATATATATATATATATATATATATATATATATATATATATATATATATATATATATATATATATATATATATATATATATATATATATATATATATATATATACATATATATATATATATATATATATATATATATATATATATATATATATATATATATATATATATATACATATATATATATATATATACATATATATATATATATATATATATATATATATATATATATATATATATATATATATATATATATATACATATATATATATATATATATATATATATATATATATATATATATATATATATATATATATATATATATATATATATATATATATATATATATATATATATATATATATATATATATATATATATATATATATAAATTTTTTTTTTTTGTTTTTTCGTCTCCGCTTATCATAATCATATATAGTCGTAGTAGAAACAATTATTTCTGTCAATATTCATTTAATAACAACCTAATTTACTAATTTCAATTGCCCTCAGATCAGACTGCATACCATCATTGAAACGCCACGACTGCGCCAACTGATTTTATTCATCAAATAATGCCATTTATTCCAATAAATTTTTAAATTACTGAAGATTATTTAAAAGTGCTTTTAATTAATAATTATGATCTTTGTTCTCTGGTATATAATAATATCGTCCAGATACACCAAGCACTTGATTCTATCTGTATCTGTTATTCATCAGACATTAAAATATTGTAATTGTTTTTGTAAACGTAAGATCAACTTTTTCAACCTTAAGATCAACTGCATCTTGGTGCTTTCTATTTGTCATGTCTAAGAACGTAAGGTTAGTTTAGCTACCCAGTTGATACTGGTTCAATCAATCAAACATTGATACTGGGTCAATCAATAATGTTAGTTAATCAGAATACGACATTTGTCGTTGCTTTGTATGGCTTATGACAATCAATAACAATACGCCACTTTGATTATTCGAGTAGTCTATTTTTAAGAACTGCTAACAATGGAAAGAATCAGGAGGAGTTAAATAATTCTCTTAGATTATCATGCAACATTTATTATATTCGTTTGTCCACGTTTTTGTGGATTTCTTTAAATTGGTCAACCTCAAAATAATTGCTAATACAATTGCATATTCGGAAAAATTGTAGCAGTTATGGGCCGATCTACTTTGGTTTATTCACTCACAATTGTCAATGCTTACTACTCTCATTGGTAAAGTAACCAAAAAGAAATTTTATACCGACCTTAGATTTAAACCAGTTTGCAAGGTGAAGTTTCATGGATTTACAGGATTAAATCAGCATCGAATGGGTTTTTAGTAGTTACAAATGGTACTGTATAGCCTGAGACATAACTACAGTACAGCATCTAGCTATTACTAGGTGCTCTTCTGGATGATAACTACGGGCAAATCTAAGTAGCTGTTCACCGTTTAATAACAAAAAAACATACTTAACTCGTAATGGCAATCAATTAATAATATTTATCGGTCGTTTAATAAATAGTAATTCTCCTAAGCTGCATGAGGGATCAGTTTTTATTGTTTTGAACATTTTTTTATTTTTAATCTACGGGTGTGACAACCCCGTGAACTCCAGTCCCTGCTAGTGACATACGAGTTAACGTGAGATATCACATACCACTGGCAAAAGCAGTGAGATATTACTAGCCAAGGTGACATCTTAGGGGTGGTGGCGAATGAAGTGTATTCAGTCAACGGTAGTACCCTCAATTTTAGCTGTGAAATAATCCTATATGATGAGACGCTATTGCTTTCTTGAAGAAACGAGCCTTCATATAACTATCTGTGGGCTTTAATCTTCAAGAAATACAGTGCGTCACAGGATCAAGGAATATGCAACCGACTGGATTATTGGCAACTACATTTTTGTTTTGTTTCAGCAAATTTTTGTAAAAATTTGCTATTTACTTTTTGATTTACTTTTAGTTTCACAATTCTATCACATAATATTGGCCTATGTCATATTTTGTCAGTGATAGGATTTTTTGTTTAGTTATCCATTCTTTAACAAAAAATATAAAAAACAAAATAAGAAAGATTTACTTCCATCAACACCTTTGAACGTATGTTGTTGTGGAACCATGGTCTAAAAGGTTTTTATGTGTTATTGTGACACATATTGTAATTCCTACTACACAACACATTTTATTAAAAAAAAAAAAGCTAGTCAGTAATTCTTAAATTGGCCATTTTTGGTTGCCAGCAACATTGGTCAGTGGACGGAAGCTTTCTAACGACCATTTATTGTAAGCCAAAGGATAAACGGTTGTTTAATTACCACTTGGGAGCTTTGTTCCTCTCCGGAACGCATGGGGAAATATTTTTATATCGATATTTTTAATAAACCTCTTTTATATCACCCAACTCTAGCATTAGTAACAAAATAGCTGCTAAATTTTTGATAAATCTAGAATTATAAATTTGAAATCTTCAGAAGCTATGGGCGATGTAATACCAGCAATGACGAAACAATACAGTAACACACTTTGATATATAATAAAATAAAGAGGATTAATTTTAGACTTAGAATATCATTCTATTCACCCATAAATAGGAAAATTTTCTGTCTTTCATTTAAAAACTACATGAGCCAGAACCTTTGATCTGACAATTTTAATTCAAAATTATTTAATTTATTGAATTTAATTCAAAACCATTTAAATATTATAGGTATTTTGTTTCTTCTACGAGGGTTGGGTGATTTTCAAAAATTTGTATAAATATCGATATATAAAAATACGGCTAAATCCAATTTATCAAGTATCAATAACTACTAATACGTATCAAAATATAACGGCAAGAATAAATTTACCGATATTTATCGCCAATATATCAAATAAAACTTATTGATTTGTCGATATGTCAGTTTTATCGATGTATCAGTTTTATCGATATTGCTTTTATATCGATATTTCCGATAAATTTTTTAACATCGTCCAGCCCTACTCCGTGCTTCCATTGACTGAATACAGTACATCCGCAAGTAACCTCAACTAAGGTCCCTATGTTTAGTGAAATTTCACTAACTCGTATGCCAAGAGCACCCCTAGATCAAAAATTAAGCATTGAATATGATCTCTCTTGCATATTTAGCTCACTATGGCCTGAACCTCTGAGGGAAGAAAACTTTAGTTTTTACTTTAAGGTAAAAAACCTTCATTAAGTTTATTTATTCTTTATTATTTTACCTTGTCTTTTCTAAACATTGAATTTTGTTTTTAAAATTTTACACTGAAGTAATATTCCACAGTGGAGTTTATATGTCATTATATAAGTTCAAAAGATTTTTGTCACTAGCTTTTCATACCATTCGAAACAACAACTTTTTTCATTATCTTAATTCAAATGAATAGATGTCCACTTGGGAAAATTTTGATTTATTATTTTTTAATAAACAAAAAAAAACATAAAAAAATTTAAAAAAAAATATAGGAAAATTTATGTTTCGATATTTTCTCTATATTCTTAACAATAAATTTTCCAAACAATAAATAAAAATTGGATTTAAAGTTCCCTGGTGGACAAACGATTTATTTTGATAATATTATAACTTTAACCTCATAAATTCGTACGATAAAATATTTCATAAAAAAAATTGGATTTTTAATTAAAATTCAATAAGAAGATTTTTTTTTAAATTTAATTAAAGAATAACATAACCAAACTTAAATTTTAAACTTTAATTTAATTTTCATCTTCTGCTAAATTTCAATCAGAAGAAAGTTTTCCAATTTTTTTTTCTAGTTTGCAGCAAAAAAAAAAACTCAAATAATTTACAGAAGAGTATAGTGAAACTGTTATCGAATAGTTAATCTTATTTAAACGTAAACTGCTTGCTTGTACTTGCTCGTATCATTTTCAGTTTTCTTCTTTCCTTTCACGATGAGAAAAAAACATGGAATTCAAGAAAAACTAAACGAGAAAAAAATCTTGTCTTCTATGGTAACATTTATTTTTGCTTTAAATAGTGAGGATCGTTGATCTTATTATAAATAATGAAATTTAAAACTTATACTTGAGTTATCTTATTAAGAAAAATAAACTTACTTTGAATGCACCAAGATTTTGAACAAAACAACTAAGAATTGCTTCTCGTCCCACTGGTGCGGAAATATTTTCTATCGGTGCTGTGAAACTTGGTTCAACTATTTGATCGATGCTTGTGCCTGTGTTTCCTGTAAATAAAAAATTATGTTGTTATATTAATTTAATAGTTTCAATAAACTTTTCTGGTTTTAATTTTCTGGGTGATTATATATTGTCTGAGTTGATTTGCATAAGTAGCTAAATTTTCTGAATATTTTTAATTGAATATAGATTATCTGTGTTGTTTCTGTAATTTTGTTTGAAAAAAAATTCTGTGGTTATTTTGCCATACTGCATGTTTATCAGTTCCCGTCGATTATCTTGTAAACTATAAATAATATAATTATATAAGATAAATTGAGGATTGGTGTAAAACACGCTTGCTAGTTTTAGTTGATTGAAAAGTCTGTTAAAAAAAATGTTTTACTTAAACGTTTATATCAAGTGACAAATGTTGAGACAGAATTATAAAAATAAATATTCTTCTTAGGAGTCATATTGAAATAACAATGTAAAACATGAACAACGACAAACAAAAAATTGTAAATAAGAATTAGAATTTTTTTAAATCACTAAAATTAATTAATTCAAAGTGGCCGTTTGTTTTTGTGTATGTTTCATTACCTTTCCAAAAATATTTGTTTCGCACATAGATGAAAAAAGATAAAATTCATCAATATATTATTACGGAAGTCATATTACCTCATAAAAAGTTAAATGATTGGTTTCATTTTATAAAATACTAGCAGGACCCGGCGTGCGTTGCTACGCCTATACAAAAGTCTGTGCGCGTACTTTTTGAGGAATTGGTAAGAATAATTTCAAAGAGTCGTAATGAGAATAGAAGGCATATTTTTTAATTCTTCCCATTCGGGAAATATGAATAACAGAGAGAGAGGATTGAGAGTTGAACGGCATGTCAAAATTTGAAAGTGATTGGTAAAGGGTTTTGGAGAGTTGAAATTAACACAAACCAACATAAAATTAAAAATTTATTTTTTTATTCATATTTTTAATAATTACACTTATTACACTTATTTTAAATTATCTTTAAATATGTATTTCTTCTGTACGTTTGTTTGTGACTGAACTCCTCTTAAACGGTTGGGTTTATTTTTATGAGATTTTGTGTGATTTGAGAACGGTTTAGATTTACAGCTGTACATAATTGGACAAAATGGCGGGAGGCCTCCTGAACACCTATAAGTTTTAAACTTCAATAACTTCTAATTATAGTTTTATCTCTGGCTAAGCTGATTCAGACTTGGTATATAAAGGTTTTAGTACTGTTTCCAATAGTTCTACATACCAATATCCGGTTTGTCATTTCCGGTTAAAAATTTTTTTGCATTTTTTAAAGTGTATATCCCTATACTATTGTCTACAGATGTAAATGATTTCCATATGAAACGTTGATAAAAAATATTGAGAAAGATTTTTAAATCTTTTGGGTACATTGGACAAAGGATTGGAGGTTGTGGGAGTCTCCCAAGCACATGTTTTTAAAGATCTATAACATGTGTACCTGATAATCATATTGAATGGAGATTATAATGACAACTGATTAGTTTTTAGGCGATATTGGGATAAGTCGATCCATCTTTTTATATGAATCAGATGACGCTGGCCAAACATTCCTCATCTTAATAGTCCTTGCTCCCATTCTATCCTAAGATCATACTGCACTTTGCAATTGCTTCATAAGGTATTGCAGCAGCCTTGGTTGATGGCTTACGAATTGGGCATGCAACACTCATGTTTGAAAATTCACACAAATCTAGACGCAACGTGTAACATGAAGAAACATTCGTAGAATGATGTGTGGCATAAAGAAACTTGAGAAAAATGCAAAATTATCCACATTGCACGTGCTACATATGCGGATGAAATTAACGCATATGTTTGCCGCAATATCGCTACAAATGGGGATAACAGAAAAAATCAAAAAAATTTAAATGGAATTTCATACAAAACACAACTAGAATAATTTTAAGTTTTCTATGAAATTTCTCATTTGACCATAAATAAACAATTTTAATTTGCTTATGAAGCATTACTGACTATATATTAAGCATAATATATAAAATATTATTCTTAAGTCGCTCAAAAAAGAAACATGAAAATGGCCAAAATTTCCCATACAAAGTTGTATGAAAAATTTAACTCCTTTACCCCGTTTGCCGCCATTGCAGCATACACCGGAAAAAAATCGCTCTTGTCTATATAGGCCCTACACAGATGATTAATAAGTCAATACAGAAGTTGTGTCACTAAACTAATTTACGCCGGTTTATGAACCAGATGGTTTATGAACCATCCACATTTAACATTTAGTTCGCAAATTAAAAATATTAAGGCCTTTAATCGAGAAAAAAACTATCCTATTGAGTATATATTAAGCGTAATATATATAATATATTATTCTTAAGTCGCTCAAAAAGAAACATGAAAATTGCCAAAATTTCCCATACAAGATTGAGTGAAATATTTAACCTATTCTCATATTTGTTTTACAGACAGAAAAAAATAAAATATTTTATATATTATGCTTAATATATAGTCAATAATATGTAGTTCATAAACAAATTTAAATTATTTAATTGTAGTAATATGAGAAATTTCATAGACAATTCAACTCATTAAATAAAGTTTCAATAAGGTCCAATCAAAACGCTTCGTTTACTATTTTTTAGCAAATCAAAACGATTTGTTTCGATTATTTTTTTCTGGTAGGAAGGAACAGCGAATATTTTCGAATATTTTCCGCCTACTTAATATATTAATTTAAAACAAAAATGCACATACAAAATTATGTGAAAATGCAATTTGCAAATAGTAAAAATTCCGTTTTCATTCATAAATGATTGCATGTTTATGTTTATTTGTCAAAAATAAATTACAAATTTATAACATTTATGCGCCTACTAAGATGAAATAATATTTAATTTTGTTTGACAACAAAGGATTATGTTGTATGAAATAATGTTACTATTTCTGTTCATTAAATTGTCTGCTAAATACAACTCGTCATTAAATTATTTCTCTTTTCTCTTTCTCTTTTCTCTCCCCCCCCCCCTCCCCCCTTTTGCTGCACCATTGCTGCAAACACCGGAACAAAAAATCGCTCAATAACATATTTGATAGTTTATATGGGCCCTACACGGATGAGTCAATAAAGCAGTTTTGACAATAAATTAATTTACGCCGCCATCTGAAAGTTTGCTTATGAACCATCCACATTTAACTTATAGTTCGCAATTAAAAAATATTTAGGCATTAAATCGAGATATTTGACATTTATATTAGTTTAACAGTAAATCGATATTACTGATACACCAACTCATTTTGAACTACAGTTTATCACGGTTATAAACCAAAAATCATTGCCGTCACCATAGCTTTACTCAAGGAAAAATAAGTCAATTGCAATTTACACTCATAAATAATTGTTGATAAAGATTTCACTCTCTTGAAAAGACTGACAGCCATCGATTCTCACAATCAAACTTAACTGTAAATTAAAGTCATGCAAACACATTGCACTATTTTGATTAAAAAATTGATCAGTTTTACAAGACAGATAATTTGTGCACAAGAAAATTTTTCATTAATCAACTCTGATATTACGATTTCCTAGAAATTCAAAAAACTATTGAAACCTTCTGACAAGAGCTATAGACTGCCATGATTAGGAAAACCTGGCTGTCACACAACATATGTATTCTCTACAATTATTTAGTATTGATGCACTGCACACTAAAGCCATTGGTCTTGACTAGTTTGTTGATCTGAAATCTTCAATCTAAAAAAATGTAAATCTGAACTACAATCAATTAACCGTCTATTATTATACTTGAAATACGACTTTATCCTCTTTGTCGTAACATGATTTGTAAGATCCATTTTTTCTAGGTCGTGCAGTGTAGTTTTCATATGAGAAAAGTAAATCAAAATGCTTGCTCCATTTTCTGCAGTCAGCTATCTGTCTATTATATTTAGATGTTTAGCCGTGTAAGAGTTTGTACCTATTTTGGTAGCCAAAATCAATATTATTTTTAATAATTTTTAAAATGTTATCCTGTATGTTACTTATTTTCAAAATCTTCAAATGCTAGAATGCGTTCCAGAAGACGTTTATTTTAATAATGGATCGTTATGCCGATAAATGTTTTTTTTAAACCATCGAGCCAAATGTTGGTGGAAATTGCTCCTTTTATAAGTTACCACTTGATGTCGTTTCATAAATGAGAATCTTCTTTCGTAATATTTTACCTCACAGTAGATCTGTATCTGTTATCTGGTATCTGGTAGCTGGTATCTGGTATCGGGTATCTGGTATCTGATATCTGGTATCTGGTATCTGGTATCTGGTATCTAGTATCTGGTATCTGGTATTTGGTATCTTGTATCTGGTATCTGGTATCTGGTATCTGGTATCTGGTATCTGGTATCTGGTATCTGGTATCTGGTATCTGGTATCTGGTATCTGGTATCTGGTATCTGGTATCTGGTATCTGGTATCTGGTATCTGGTATCTGGTATCTGGTATCTGGTATCTGGTATCTGGTATCTGGTATCTGGTATCTGGTATGTGGTTACTGGTATCTGGTATCTGGTATCTCGTATCTGGTTTCTGGTATCTGGTATCTGAAATCTAGTATCTGGTATCTGGTATCTGATATCTGGTATCTGGTATCTGGTATCTGGTATCTGGTATCTGGTATCTGGTATCTGGTATATGGTATCTGGTATCTGGTATCTGGTATCTGGTATCTGGTATCTGGTATCTGGTATCTGCTATCTGGTATCTGGTATCAGGTATCTGGTATCTGGTATCTGATATCTGGTATCTGGTATCTGGTTTCTGGTATGTGGTATCTGGTATCTGGTATCTGGTATCTGGTATCTGGTATCTGGTATCTGGTATCTGGTATCTGGTATCTGGTATCTGGTATCTGGTTTCTGGTATCTGGTATCTGGTTTCTTATATCTTGTATCTGGTATCTGGTATCTGGTATCTGGTATCTGGTATCTGGTATCTGGTATCTGGTATCTGGTATCTGGTTTATGGTTTATGGTTTTATATATATGATACCTGGTATCTGGTATCTGGTACCTTGTATCTGGTATCTGTATCTTATGGTTAATTTATTTTATATTTTAGTAAAAAAACAGTTTAGGAGTTTATTTCATATGGATCAGTTGTGATTTGTGAACAAGTGTTTTTAAAGCTTCGTAATCTTGTGCGATCCTTACATATAATATTCATCACATGTATTATGGCTTGTAAAATTTCGATTAAGGAAATTCTACAAACTTATTAACCTAAAATTTGAATTTTTAAAATATAAACCAACATTTACTCAATAAAATGTCTGTATCAATATTATTATTTGTTAAAATCGGTACCAAACAAATAACCATTTTATGTAACAACCAACCAATAGTCTCATATCAGTTTTTTCTTTAAATTACAAAAATAAATACAGAATTGTTCTGTTTGGAAAAAATAACTCGTTTTTTTTAACCAAAAGAAAAGGGAAAGAAACAAACCTTCCCTTAAGGGACATTTACAAGAAAACAATATTATTTTCTTATATCGGATCTTTTGTTACTTTATTTGAACAAAGAATATGCACAAAAAAAGCTTATATAAACTTTAAATGGTCAAAATATTTAAATTTGAGCTTTTTTTGTGTTTGCCTTCTCAGTTTGTGAATTCATTATTTACATAATTTTCTTACGATTTTTATCTCTTCTCTAAAAAGCTAATACGACAGTCAAAACGACAAAATGAAAATTTTAAAACCATTTGATTTGGTTCATTGATTTGCCCCTAATACAATAAATAATCATTTGAATTTGCCTTAGTTTTTCATGTTGTCCTTTTTAAATAATATAAAATTTACATGATCCTACTTAATGTTGTCATGACAAGTGATTTTAAAATACTTTGTTTTTGACATTAAATGAAGCTTTTTTTAAGTTACAAAAAATGATGAAAGAAAGGCAATATGGATATAATCCTATTGATTTATATAAACCCTATATTCTTTTTAATATACAATTTGTGTTTTATATCTTCGTTATTATATTACCGTTATTTACAATCAATTTTTTAAGGTGCTACATATTTGTGTTTGATTGAATTGATAAAAGTGCTTGTGAAGCGCATTTTCATGAAAAGTAGAATAAATTTGGAATTTTACTAATCTATTGAAGAGGAAATATTTCTTTAACTTTTGCAGTATTTGTTTTACAAACCAAAATCAAACACGATCGAAATTAAAAAGTAAAAACTATACAATAGCAAATTTTGCAAGTCAAGTGAAACTGGGTATAAGAAAAGGTTGACCTCCTTTCTGTGCTTGAATTCTGCTCTTTACAAATTTATTAGATTCCAATATTAATCCCTTATCAGGCTTTAAACATTACCAAGCGTTCACTTTTCATCATTGGTAAGACTCAAACGTTCTGTTGTTGTCATAATTTGTTTTTATTCTTGCTGGTACAACTTATGGCTGGTTGTGTTGAATACTATAGTATATAAATGGATTTATTTTCGTTTCACAACCAATCCTGTTTGAGTTGGGTTAATTAATTTCTTAATAATTAGAATATCAAAAACAAAACTGTTGAATAATTTTTATTTACAAAGATATATCAACACACCAAATTTTAAGTTAATCGATAGTCAACTGTTAGAACTGAAGAACCAGGTATTCGTTAATTAAAATGGCTTCATTTTAGCATCATTCATATTTGACTCGCATCTTCAGATATTAGCAGAGGGTAGTATACATCTAAAGCGCTCAAATCTCATAATTAATATTGAAAAAAATAAGCTCCATTTATCCAAGATAAATAACTAGGATACGTCATCGGTCAGGATGGTATCAAAAGAGATAAAGGGGCTATTATTTTGAAAACGTACATCGAAAAAAAAACAACTATTTTTTAAAAATCTGAAATTTTGATATTTTGTTGGTATTGACGAAAGGAAAAAAGTAATTTCTGCTTTTATTTTTTGAGTACTCTGAATCGGAGTTATGCGCGGTTGAATTTTGAGGCTTTTTCACGTAGTTTTTGGTAATGGTGGCAATGTTTTGTGAATAGGTGCCACAAATTTCATCCGACTTACGTATATTTTTGCAAGTAAAAAGGAAAATAATTGAATAATTGAAATAAGTAAGTTTAAAATTAATAACTTTTCTCTTTTCCGCTAGGCGGCGCGTAAAACCTTGGTTTACTTCAAAGCTCATATCTCAAAAAGTAGGCTTTTTTTTTTTTTGTTTTTCACAAATTTTAAAGTAAACATATGCAGCTATGAAATTGAGAAATAAAAAGTCAGCAATTCAATATGGATTTTTTCTTACGATTTTTTAAAGTTTGGTATATGAAAAATTCACATGTGTTTTTTTATTAAGTTAATAATCCTGTACTAAATGTGGATCCAATAAATTAAACATTTCATATTTTAACACCTGCAATAAATTGAACCATTTTCTGTGCGGTTAAATGGTTAAAAACTTATTAAAAATTAATTTAAGTTAAGTGGTAAAATAAAGGAATTTAAATTATTAAAAGGGTGTGTAAAATGTTTATTCATTTTAAAAAATGTCTATTCAGCCCCTTTTTACTAATTAAAATCTCATTAGAGGCTCATAATTTTAACATTTAAAATTTCTAATGACGCCCACAAACGGTTTTTGACCAAATCATACTTGCATCCAATCAAAATATATTAAATTGTACCTACCTAATTTTACCTGATTCTACCTATGTCAAAACTATTTCAAGGGTATATATATATTGATTGGATTGCCTTATAATCAATTATATTCCAAAATATTTAGAAGACATAACGTTTAGAAAAGATAATAATAGAAATGCCTTTCAAATTGTGCTGTAACTTGTACGGTCTCAAAAATCATCAACGGACATCAAAAAATGTGAAACTGGTCACACCAGCTGTTATTCAAAAAGCTGCGACCCTAAATTTTACTTTGCGTGATGACCAGTTTATATGTGAAACATGTCGCACTTATATCTATAAAAGTAAGGTAAATTTAATTATTTTATTAAAATGAATAAAAATTCATATGCAACTAATATTTTCTATACAGCAGCTTTTATGTTCGGAAACTATCGATAGTGAAATTATTTCTATAAATCAGGATGTTGAAAATGTTCCAACGAACGAAAATATTCAAATACCTCCAGCATCTTTAGATCCATCACCAGTTTCGGTTGATACTATATCTCCACCAGTTCCTGAACTACTTAATGACATTTTAGAAGATATTAACAATGTTCTTGGAAGGTTAGCCGAATCTCCTATCAAACAAAATCATATTACAACAGGAAGTTATAAAAAAATTGCAAGTGTCACATTGGCAATAAGTCAAAAAATATTTCAAGTAGATTCAGTTAAAGTGTTATCACCAAACGAGGAATGTGAATATACATCATGGCTTATGAACCTTAAAAAAGAGTTTAAAGATGCCAGCTGTAAATCAAAACAAGTGTTTTTGTTGACAACTCTACCACGTAAATTTTGGTAAAATCAACGTATCCAGGATGAATTTAATGCATCAAGACGACTGGTAGAATTCGCCATGGATCTGTTGGAAACAGTAGGTCCTTACAGTTGGCCTCAAAGCAAACAAGTGCACAGTTTGTCACAAAATATAGTAAAACAAATTCAAACATACTTCTTATCAGAGGAAATTAGTAGAACAATGCCTGGCCTTAAAGATGTTGTTACTATTACAGAAGGATCGACAAAAATTAAGAAATCAAAGCGGTTGGTGTTAAGGACCCTCAGCGACATCTACGAAATGTTCTTGGAGGAAAACAAAGAACTCAAGGATTCCACTGTTTTTTACCGGATAACACTACACCCGATAAAATAATTGCCAAAATGTTTTCTTTTTCTGATGATCATAAATATTTCAATTTAAAGGCAAAAAAAAATATATAAATTAATTTTTTAATGTATTTATTTATAATATTGATTAAATTATAATGTTTATAGGAAAAATATTTTTTTAATGTTTTTTTCTAATGTTAGTGTTGGTGATATTGAAATTATAACAAAATCTTCGATCATTGGGATCTCCAATTCTTATTCTGAATAAAAACCTGTTTCTCAATCAGAAATACACAAAAAATGGTTCAAATTTATTGCAGGTGTTAAAATATGAAATGTTTAATTTATTGGATCCACATTTAGTACAGGATTATTAACTTAATAAAAAAACACATGTGAATTTTTCATATACCAAACTTTAAAAAATCGTAAGAAAAAATCCATATTGAATTGCTGACTTTTTATTTCTCAATTTCATAGCTGCATATGTTTACTTTAAAATTTGTGAAAAACAAAAAAAAAAAAAAGCCTACTTTTTGAGATATGAGCTTTGAAGTAAACCAAGGTTTTACGCGCCGCCTAGCGGAAAAGAGAAAAGTTATTAATTTTAAACTTACTTATTTCAATTATTCAATTATTTTCCTTTTTACTTGCAAAAATATACGTAAGTCGGATGAAATTTGTGGCACCTATTCACAAAACATTGCCACCATTACCAAAAACTACGTGAAAAAGCCTCAAAATTCAACCGCGCATAACTCCGATTCAGAGTACTCAAAAAATAAAAGCAGAAATTACTTTTTTCCTTTTGTCAATGCCAACAATATATCAAAATTTCAGATTTTTTAAAAATCAAAAATTTAAAAATCAACAAAAAAATGTACGTTTTCAAAATAATAGCCCAAAGATAAAGTGGCAGCGATTGCAAAGATTCTTGGGTATGTTAGGCTTTATTTCTCTGACAGAGATTCATTTCTGAGTTCGCGTCATTCACAATTCATTTTACTAGCTTGCCAAAATCCCAACTGAAAAAAGTGAACGGAGGAAGGCGATATGGTTTTCTTGGCAATCATAAAACCGTAAAACAATTTTGAAAAAAGCGTGTGAAGTGTGCATTAACTGTGCATGTAACAAAAGATCCGTGCACCAAATTGTGCATTATACAAGTCATGCATATGATGTACCGTTCCCATGTTGTAAAACGTCTTAGCACATATGTGCACACAAACGTTAGTCGCTTGTTTTACGAATAATAACAAACGATGCGAAACGAAATTTATTTAATGATAAGAATAATAAACAAAGAATAAAAAATATATAGACCAATAAAGTTGTTTATCAACGGCTGCTATAGAATATATGCTTGCCATGTGTAGGTCTTCCATAGTAATGTTATACTCTCACTAGATGTAGAATGTACGCTATCGTTGAATTCTTCAACAGTTATATGGTTTATGAAATATTCCTCTAACAAAATCAATTCCTAACATTTGATGGTACAGTAATATCAAAAGGTTAAAACGAGAACAATAGATATATAAAAATATGGAAGTGCTGAAATCTTACAGCTCTGAGATATCAAGACTTCGGTCTGGGTTAAGGATTTGGATATAGTTTTTGGCAAAAAACTTTTATGAGGACATGGTTTTTAGTTTTGGGCAGCGATGTATATCAAACATAACTCTTTGTTAAAGGACAAGTATTTTTGATCTCTGTTTAGAAATTTATTACAAAACTAACACGAAACATCAGTACGTTGCCGGAAAATTACAACAGATCATAAATTAACATAATTTATTGAAAAGATGATACACTCAGCAAACTACTCAAAAACCTCACCATTTAGCATTTCGAGAAAATATTACAAGATCACAAATTCATATTTCTTTCAAAATTCCAAAAATATTGTAAAAATTAAATAAAATCAAACTTTTTTCAAAATTCCAAAAATATTCCAAAAATTAGAATAAAATCAAATATATAAACTTTTTCTAAATTCCAATATTCCAAAAATTCTTAAAAATTCAAACTTTTCCAAAATTCTAAGATATCCCAAAAATTCTTACAAAATCAAAACTTGAAACTATTTTCAAAATTCTAAAAATATATATAAAATTCAAAAACTATATTTTTTTTTCAAAATTCTAAAAATATTTCAAAAATTACAACAAAATCAAAAATTGAAACTTTTTTCCAAAAATATTCCAAAAATTAAAATAAAATCAAATATTTAAAATTTTTCAAAATTCTAAAAATATTCCAAAAATTCTTACAAAATCAAAAATTAGAACTTTTTTCGAAATTCTAAAAATATTGCAAAAATTATTACAAAATCAAAAATTCAAACTTTTTCAAAATTCCAAAAAAATTTCAAAAAAGTCCAAGCGGGCACGTATATCCGCTAGAAATAGGTAGATTTCGAGATCAGACAGTTTTGTGTGCCAGTAGAATCTGATGTATCAGATTAGTTTAAACAAAACAAACTAATTTAAAACAGATATCGAACAAATTTTAAAAAGAAAATTAGCTACCTACAAGCAAAATTATATCTATCCAATTTTGCAACAAACAAATATCAAATCTACCACAGAACATGTGTGTGACAATTTATGACACAAACCTATTCTATATCATATGTCGTGCAATTACTGCAAAATATCAAAGTTTATTTATAGTTAGTTTATTTCTAAGAAAAAAAATTTATTTCTCCTATTCAAATCTTTTATTTTTTTGACTGTTATAAGGTTGACATTGACTGTTATAAGGTTTTTGGAAATTGTAGTTGGGGATTGTTGCAAACTTTTTTGTTGAAGCCAACAAGTCAAAAACCTCTAACTGCAGAGGTTTATATTTATAAGAAACGGATTAAAATGTTTCCACAAATTCTAAAATTGTGAAGATTTAAAAAATATTAGTACCCAAACGGCCGTTATAGCGGATTAAAAACACAAATTTTTTTTCTAGTATAAAGCCTATAGTTCCTTAACCATGTGTCAGATTTTTCTGATTTACGAACTTGTCCAAGATATTATTAAAACACACATTTTTAAGAAAAGTTTTTTGATCTGGCTCCACAAATGCAACCGTGAGAGCGCCGGTTGATTTAAACGCATTTTGTGTTTTACTAGCTTTTTTGTTGGAGCCGCTCACTCAGAAACCTCCAACTGCAGAGGTCTTTTTTTTGACAGAAACTGATTAAAAAGGTTTCAAAGATTCTAAATTTATGAAGTTTTTAAAAATATTAGAATCCAAACGGCCGTTATAACGGATCTAAAAAACAGAGTTTTTTTCTAGTATAAAGCTTCTAGTTTCTTAACCATGTGTTGGATTGGGCTGATTTACGATCTTGTTTAAAAAAAATTTTTTTTGCAAACTATTTTGTTGGAGCCCTTCACTCAGGAACCTTTAACTGCAGAGGTCTATTTTTATATCAAATTAATAAAAAAGATTTCAAAGATTTTAAATTTGTTAAATATTTTGAAATATTAGTATCCAAACGGCCGTTATAACGGTTTTAAAAAATCAATTTTTTTCAGAAAAAAGCCTCTAGTTTCTTAACCACATGTTGGATTTTGCTGATTCACAAACTTGTCCAAGATATAATTAGAACACACAAGTACAGAAAATTTGTTTGATCTACCTCAACAAATGCGACCGTGAGAGTACCGGTCGTTTTCGTTATATCTCATATCGTTTATATATATATATATATATATATATATATATATATATATATATATATATATATATATATATATATATATATATATATATATATATATATATATATATAAATATATATATATATATATATATATATATATATATATATATATATATATATATATATATATATATATATATATATATATATATATATATATATATATATATATGTATATATATATATATATATATATATATATATATATATATATATATATATATATATATATATATATATATATATATATATATATATATATATATATAAATATATATATATATATATATATATATATATATATATATATATATATATATATATATATATATATATATATATATTTATATATATATATATATATATATATATATATATATATATATATATATATATATATATATATATATATATATATATATATATATATATATATATATATATATATATATATATATATATATATATATATATATATATATATATATATATATATATATATATATATATATATATATATATAAACTTTTTTCTGTTTTTGTTTTTTCGTCTCCGCTTATCATATATAGTCGTTCGGCACAAAAATTTTTCCGAAATTCCGAGATGAAGCCCATTGCAATAGGTAGATTTTTATATGAAATCTACCTAAAACTATAACAAATTCAAAAATTTACATGTCCAATTTCATTTTCAATTACATTTACGTCATAAAAACAGCTAAATTTTTTTTCCGAAAAAATATCTAAATAATAAATGAAATTATTTTTTGACACACTTGACATTATTTTTTGACAAACTTATAATGCCATAATTCTCAATAATAATAATAAAATTTCATTTCAAACAAATAATTAATTTTATGTTTTTCCAAAAAATTGGGTAAAAAATAAATAAAAATCTTTCTTTGACACACTTGACAACATTTTTTTGACTAACTTATAATCTAATAATCTAGTTTTAATCTGACATACCATTCCAACCATCCAGATTTCTCCACATTCTTTGTTCCTACTCGTAATCACTTAAAATGAACGTTTTTAAGCAAAAATATGCATATTTCCTTGTTTTGACACACTTGACGATTTTTGACACATTTCCGGTACAGTTATCAAACACACCGTCCTTTCGACTCTTGCAATTGAGTGTACCTATTTATAGAGCTCAAAATTTTTGAAATCCCTTTAGTCGTTTTCTAGATTTTGTCGGTTGGGACGGCCGGCCGGCCAGCCAACAGACCCATTTTTTTTTGCTTTTGTAGAATCAGTAGGTCCTAAAACGTCAAGAAATGCCAAAAAAGTGTGGGTAAGAATTTCAATTTTAGCTCATGAATGTAATACTTAGGTCTTTCAGACCGAAGTAATAAGAAATTTAACATTTTACGTTAAATTTTTATTTTATATTTTATATATTGTTTTCATTCTAACCTTTTGATATTTCTATACCAAAAAATGTAAAGGTTTGATTTTGTTTTTTGTATGATGTCAACTGTTTTGTGTTTTTATGCTGTCTATAATGTAAATTTCCCGACAAACAATCATGTGCATGGTGCACATTTCGTGCATATTTTATTTTGACAGATTTTGTACTTTTTTGGAAAAATTCTAGTGTTAGTCATACCGAAGATTCATAAAGTATTAGACGATCCTAGTCTTAAAATTCATACATCAAATATGTTTTTTATGTCTGATAGTTCTATGCACATTTTGTAAACATGTCTACATGATTTAAAAATGTTAGATTGAAACAAATTGGTATGAATCTAGCACTCAAATTATTTTAACCGGTTACCACTGATGTGATTTTCACTCAAAAAATGACTTATTTTTATAAACGACATACATTTGTGAGATGCAATTGTAAAAATTTGGGAAAATAAAAATTTGTTTTTGATTTTTAATATTTATTTTCCTCATTTTATTTTTGTTTTTGACAAGCAAATTAAAAATATCATATACCACTGGCAATAGCAGTGAGTTATCACTTGCCAAGGTGGTATCTTAGAAGTGCTGCCGGATGAACAGTATTCAATTAACGGTAGCACCCGTAATCTTATGTATGGAATATTCCTTGATGATGGCACGCTGTTGCTTGTTCGAAGAAACGAGCATTCATTTAACTCTATCTGCATTAACCTTGAAAATTTATTCAGTTTCTTAACAAAAATTAACTTTAAAGTTTAATGTTTAAGCTAAATTTTACATATTATTGTTGTGGTTGTCAAGAATATATCAATAAACTACAACACCTTCCAAATATGCAAAATATTTAAAACCGTTCAAATGTAGTCTGTTCTCCTTTTACTGCAAAAGGCATACGTTTAAAATATAAATGTCTAGTATCAGTAGAAAATGCTGATTCAGCCAATATGACTCATAGCTATTTGATAATAGCTTTTCCCCAAATCTAATGTTAAAATTAATTTGGATTGCCAAAATGATCCAAGATATAAACTAGGTTAGGAAAGCATCTATTTCATTATGTGTAATGTTATTTACTTCTCTAAAATCAACGATTACTCTCCGCCGTTTTCTACAATCCAATGATTTTTTAGGAACAAAACACAATAGTGGACTATTCTAAACACTATTATTGTTTTTTATTCTATGTTTTTCAAGCATTTCTGATTGATTGATTCAATACGGGTTTATATTTATCTAACAGGCGTTCAGTTGCGTAAAAATATTATTCGGTGCAACCATTGATAAACTGAGCTTATCGTCATTTATATAAAAAGTATGCCGTTGAATTTTTTGCACCTTTTTAGAAGCGAGTGATTTTCCTTATTTTTCAGAACAGACGCTTGAGTTTCATTAGTTTAGAGGGCGAATATACCGTCTTATTGAGTATTAGCAGTTCTTACTCGGCATCTTGCAACTACATCACAACTCATTATGTAAATGTTGCAAAAGTAAATCAACGAGGATTTAATGATCATTTCTATTACGCATTTTTACTGCCAAACTTTTTCCACAATGAATATTTTGCTATTTACACAATTCCAATATTTTTGCAAAAAACGTAATACCAATATAATTGCAGCTGTTGCTATATTCCACAAAAGTAAACATCTGTACACGTTATTGCTTAATCTTTTTTCAACGAGGAAAAGAATACAGACGCTCACTTGTTGTGCTTTCGTGGTATCGTGCTATCATTAGTTTATGTGTACCACAATAAATTGTTTTTTTGCTACTTTTACAATTAAAATTATTGTTTGAATTTTTTTCATGATGGAAAATACAAATGAGTGTTGTTTAGCTGCTATGAAAGCGTGTGGTTGTGAATTGTTGTTGATAGACGAAGAGTAACCAACACGAAACAAAAAATACCGAACAAAATGAGTCTGGGAATTGTTTACAAAAGGATTCTTGTTTTTTCGGAAATCGGACACAATTTTGTGAGAAAATGACCCAGAGCTATTCAACATTTTCTTGCGAATGGGTGTAGAAAACTTGCATTTTTTACTGTGCATGGTTCGCCCGCTCATCGAAAAGAAAGACAAACATGTCCGAAAGACAATGACCGCTGCCGAAAGATTGGCAATGACCCTCCATTTTCTAGTCATTGATGATTCAAACATTTTTCAAATATCCAAAGCATATATTATCTATAATTGTGAAAACATTCGAAAGGCGACTACTTGCCCTTAAATATTAAATTCAATTTTTTGAGGTTTTCTCTGTTAGAAATTAAACTCAAATAAGCAAGGAAATTTCTCAGACAAAACTAAATTTTTCGTATGCTCATCTACGTTTAATTCAATTTTTATTCAAGTCATATAAAGTCTTTGTACTTTTTTTCAAATTTAATTAATAAATAAATTCAATTTAAATTTTATATTTAGGTGTAATCACAATTATTCGAAAATTATGTCAATTTCGTCCAAAACTATATCTCTGACGATAGCTTGCTGCTCGTATATTGGGGATTCGACCTTCAACACAGCCGTTTTAATCTCCATTTTTAAAAGTTTAGCATGCTTCAGTCTTTTCCATGTAATTTGTGTGTAAAACAATTACGTTTGTCCATGCCACTCTTATTTTTGAACGAGGAGCAACCGACGTTCCACAAAATTTAGTGCGTCTCAATTCATTTAGTTAGTTGCCGCGTCTCTTCATTCGGCCTTGAAGAAACTTGTTTGCGACCTTTTGGTTCACGTTGGATTTGGTTGGATTGTATGCACTTTCCACTTCGAATAAGTCTTGGCTTTCGATTTTACATTTTTCATTATTTTTGTGGTGTATATTGAACAATGTAGGAAGTAGTGTTATACCACTTTCGTAAATTTTCAGGTAATTATCCCACTATCGTAAATTTTCAAGTTTAAATCAATTTTTTTTGTTGATAAGCTACAGCAACAATTGCATTGAAATTAATTCAAATTGCATTGAGAGAATGAGCTTGAAAGAAAGAAAAAAGAGAAAGTGATTTAAATCTTTTTGTTTTGTTGTTGTATTTTATTAGAAAAAATTCATTTTTGGTCCCCGCTATCTTCCAAATATGAAAAAGCATGTGAATTGAATTTTGTTTCATAACTTTTTGTGGTCTAATAAGAAAAAAATATACGAGTATGTTACATGAATGAAAAAACAAAACAAAACCCACTATCGTAAATTTTCAGGTAATTATCCCACTATCGTAAATTTTCAAGTTTAAATCATTTTTTTTTTGTTGATAAGCTACAACAACAATTGCATTGAAATTGTTGTTGTTTCTTATAAGAAAAAATTCATTTCGATACCACTATCTTTCATGAGTTGAGTTGACTGAATCAACTGAGAAAAAACAACAACAATTGCATTCAATTTTTCAGTTGTATCAGTTGCTTCAGTCAAATATGAGTTTGTGTTTTAATCTTGCGGTTGAATAAAAAAATGGTTGTCTCGATATTATTAATATATTATGAAAAAGCATGTGAATTGAATTTTGTTTCATAACTTTTTGTGGTCTAATAAGAAAAAAATATACGAGTATGTTACATGAATGAAAAAACAAAACAAAACCCACTATCGTAAATTTTCAAGTAATTATCCCACTATAAAGAAAAACTAGAGAAAGTGATTTAAATCTTTTTTTGTTGTTGTTTCTTATAAGAAAAAATTCATTTTGGTCCAAATCCATGTGAATTGAATTTTGTTTCATAACTTTTTGTGGTCTAATAAGAAAAAAATATACGAGTATGTTACATGAATGAAAAAACAAAACAAAACCCACTATCGTAAATTTTCAAATTGCGTGCGGTTTTTTTTTGCGTTAAATGATTAAGTAAGATTTCGATTTTTTTTTTCATTGGGGCACATGTGTTGTTCTAGTTTTTTTGTTGTTATATAAGATTTTGTTGAAAAAAACTAAAAAATTATAAATAGATGTTCGAAATGTGAAAAACTTGCTATAATTTTTGCAAAAACTTATTTAAATAAAAAATGAAATCTTTTTTTATTTTTTTGTTATAGTTTTGTAAAAACTTTAAACAAAATTTTTATTTTATTAATTAATTTTTTAAAATTTGTTTAAATACATTAATTTTTTATTAAAACAGCTGACCATCCAGCTCGAATTGAGTTTCGTCTTCAACCAATAACGCCATTGGTTTCACACGAAACTCATATAATGGTGCGTTCAATTTGGAAGCATCTCTACCGATGAATTTGATCAGCATATTTGTGATGTTGGCTTCTTGGCCAACAAATAGTTTTGTTAGCCTTGGCGGCATGTATAAATTCCCGGTATCTTTGATGACCAGCACAACCCGGTCCCCAAATTTTGTCTTTACCAGCTTGTAGCTGGTCACCTCGTGTTCAATGTTTAGCCCCAATTCTTCCGGCTTTAGTATTTGGCTTTGCACAGTCCGTGCTGCACTGTTCAACGATTCAATGAAAGAAGAAGCCTGGAAAATTAAAAACAATTAAAAATAAATTAATTAATATAGTTTGAGAGGGGTTACTTGCCATTTCGATTTTTTTGTTTTTTGTTTTGGTTTTAAATTCACAAGTGATGTGTTGTTCGCCTTAGTTTTCTGATTATGATTTGAGATTGATTTTATGCAATTGTATTTATACCATTTTTCTTTAGATTATTTTGCATGTTTTTCTGTTCTTTATTTCTGTATTCACCTGCATGGGATGGGGTAATTGAACACATGGGAAAATTTTAATTTCAATAAATCGAAAATGTTTTCAGTTATTGAATTCATTCCGACGATTTTACTTTTCTTTTTTTCAAATTTTCTTGCATCGGGTTTTTTTGTTTTAAAGTTTTTATTTGCATTATAAATTTAGTTTAAATTTGAACTAGCTAAGTGATAGACGCAAATAAAAATACGTGAAAAAAATGAATAATTATTTATCATTAGATGTGTCTAATATTACTATAAAAGAATTGGTGGGATGCTGTAAAATTACGTGTAATAGGGATGTCAAAGAATCCTTATTGCAATGTATAGCAAGAAAACTCTCAAGCGACAACTTCACGTTAAACGATGAAGAAGTAGCAAATGACATTCAGCAAATTTGTCATCAGCTTTATGATACTGATGTGATCAAGCTAACGGGTTGGCTGAACAACAGAGCTAGCTCTAATAATAATAATAATAATAATAGTGCTGATAAACAGATCGGAACGATTTTGTTGGATTTTTCAACAAAAGTTTCAAAAAGGTAAAATTATTTTAACATATTTAGTAAAATTTCTAGTTTTAATCAAAAATCTTTTCGGCTATTTAGATCTAACAACACTGAAAAACAGACCGGAAGTGGAACCTCTCAACGTGAACAAGTTGAAACAGAGATTTCACCGATGGATTTAAGTCCAACACAACTAGATCAATCGATTTCGTTGGACTTTTCAACACAAGTCTCAAAAAGGTAAAATTATATTATCATATTCACTCAAATGTCTAATTTTAATCAAAAATCTTTTCGGCAATTTTAGATCAAACAACACTGTAAAACAGACCGGCAGAGGAATCTCTCAACGTGATCAAGTTGAAACGGAGATTTCACCCTTAGATTTAAGTTTAACACAACAAGATCAATCGACTTCGCTGGACTTGTCAACACCACAACATAAAAAAAAAACAACAACAAACTCAAACGAAAACCAACCAGCACCAGCAACCGCATTACCATTTGATCAAAATTCGCAACTAGAAGAAATTTCTAAAAGGTATAATTACATTAATATATTAAGCCAAATTTCTAGTTTTAACCCGAAATTTAAAGTAATGACAACCGATACAAAATTTAAATTTAAAAATGTGGTAAAATCCACAGTTGATCTTTTTAGCTATTTAAAAATGGCTTTTGAGGAAATCACCTCTTTTATTCGCGGCAGCGCGCCTGCAAATTATAAAATCGGTCTAAAAATTTCTTTACCAAATGTCGACACCTCGAAACCAATTGGCATAAGTTTTACGGATGTTTCAAAATTAAAAAGTGAAACAATTTCAGCCATACTGGAATCTGTCTCTCAATCAAATACCGACTTTCTCTTAACCGATGTTCTACAGATAACATCGGTTCTATTACATGTTCCAACGGGTAAAGGTCGTGCTTGTATTCGGCTTATTCCATCCCAAGAGCTCATTAAAATGAAAAATAAGTCTCTAATTAACATTAAAGTTGATGAAGCTAATTTGTATTGTCTTCCTATAGCTATATTAGCAGGAAAATGTTTGGCGAATGATGATATTGTAACGCTTAACAAATACAAACGTGATCCTCAGTTTCTTTTGAGGGCTGTCGTGCTTCTAATGAAGAGTGCAAAAGTTGAGATTAATGCACATTTTGGTTCCTCATTACTTCAAATAAACGCGTATCAAAAACTGCTACATAATTATAAAATTACTGTTTACAGTGATAAAAACAACCCCAAAGAAATAATGTTTTCCTCTGGCGACCAGAATTCTTTAGCAATAAACTTATTTTATTTTGAAGACATTGAACATTTTGTGGCTTTAAAAAATATCAAGGGTTTTTTTGGTTTTAAATATCAATGTACCCACTGCGCAGAAGTGTATAACAATAAACACTACCATACATGTTCAAAAAAGTGCAGGAGCTGTGAACAGGTTCCACCGTGTAACAGTTCAAAGAGTAAAATTACATGTTCTGAATGTAATAGGTTTTTTTACGGAGAAATTTGTTATAGAAATCACAAACCCAATGTTTGTGATACTCTAAAACATTGCAAGCTTTGTTTAAGATTTATTAATCATCAAAAAAGACCGTATAAAATACATGACTGTGAGGAAAAAAAATGTTCTGTTTGTTTGTTAATTGTCGAACATGAACATCAGTGTTATATTCAAACATATAAAAGATTTCCACCACTCAGATTTTTTATAATTTTTTTTGATCTGGAGTGTGTACAGAGCACAAAACTGAAAGAAGACGTATTTCTCCATGAACCCAATTTATGTGTTGCGCAAATAGTTTGCAATACATGTTATTTGGAGACGGATTCAAACACATGCTGTTCTTTTTGTGTTAAGAGACAACATGTTTTGAAAACGACTCGACTGATAATTGCGTAAAAAAATTTATCGATTTCTGCGAAACAT
Source organism: Diogma glabrata (assembly GCA_963693315.1). Taxonomy (NCBI): domain Eukaryota; kingdom Metazoa; phylum Arthropoda; class Insecta; order Diptera; family Cylindrotomidae; genus Diogma; species Diogma glabrata. The sequence goes on along the minus strand of OY856187.1, from coordinate 192,755,074 downwards.
TCCGCAAAAACTCTTCTCAAATATTTTGTATAGCCCATAATTTTAAATCGTATGATGGTCAGTTTATAGTTAAAGAGCTGGCGAAACGAGACAAGCCAATTCTTCCTATTTTAGGTGGGATGAAAATTTATAAAATAACCTATGATAATCATATTTCTTTCATTGATTCGTTAAATTTTCTGCCAATGGCTCTATCTAAATTTCCTGAAACATTTGGTTTGGAAAATTTGTCTAAAGGTTGGTATCCTCACTTTTTTAATACACCTGAGAATTACAACTATGTAGGTGATCTTCCCGATCGAAAATACTTTGGAATATCTCTTATGAGCCAGAAGGATGTTAAAAAATTCAACAACTGGTATAGTGAACAGTCACAGCTCAGTTTACCTTAGGATAATCGGAAGGAATTAATTAAATATTGTTGCCTAGATGTTGAAATTCTTCGCAAGGGTTGTATTAAATTTATGAATGATTTCTTAACTACAACAGATGTTAACCCTTTGTTGCAATCATTTACATTAGCTCAGGCAGTAATGCTAGCTTTTCGTAAGAAATTTTTAGCGGAAAAAACTTTGGGGGTAATTCCAACAAATTTGTACAACCATGCCGATAAAAACCAATCTCGTATTGGACTAAAATGGTTAATTTATGAGAGTAAACAAATTTCAGAAAAAATCTCTTTCGAAGTAAAAATACCAACTACCAATTTTTACGTGGATGGGTTTTGCGCAAGCAGCAATACTGTCTATGAATTTCTAGGATGCTATTGGCATGGATGTCAAAAATGTTTTGTAGCCAGAAACATTGAGATAAATGGTAGCGATTCGTTCGTTAACAAGTACGAACAATCAATGGCTAGATTGCATGTTATTGAGTCGTTAGGGTACAACATTAAAAAAATTTGGGAGTGCGAGTTTAAGAACTTCCTGTCTGAAAACCCCGAGCTATCCGCAACTCTAGATAACGACCGTGAATTACAGTATAGCCATCTTGATCCTAGAGATGCCCTGTATGGTGGTCGAACCGAAACATTTCAGCTTTACTACAAAGTAAAGAATGGTGAAAAAATAAGATATTTTGATTTTACATCACTCTACCCGTATGTAAATAAATATGGTAAAAATCCCATTCATCATCCAAAAGTCTTTCGCAGAGAAGAGTGTAAGAACCTCGATATCTTAAGTATTGACGGTCTAATCAAGTGTTTAGTGCTACCCCCTCAAAAACTATTAATTCCGATTCTTCCAATGAAAATAAATAACAAACTTCTATTTACTTTATGTCGAACGTGCGGAGAAACTGAAAATGTTTGCAACCGTTGTACACATGAGGAATCTGAACGAATGTTATCAGGTACTTGGGTATTGGACGAAGTCAAACTAGCAATTAATCATGGTTACAAGATTGCAGAAATTTTTGAAGTTTGGCAATACGAGATAGCTCAATATAATAGAGAAAAAAAGTGTGGCGGCGTGTTCACTGATTATATGAATTGCTTCCTTAAGTTAAAACAAGAAGCAAGTGATTGGCCTCCAAACGTTTCCACTCAAATTGAAAAGGAAAACTACATTAAGGAGTTTTTTGAGCATGAAGGGATTCATTTGGATCCAAAAGCAATTACAAATAATCCTTCACAAAGAGGTTGCAGTAAACTTCTTTTAAATGCGCTTTGGGGAAAATTGGGTCAAAGAAATGATAAGAATCAGACGGCCATCATTCATACAGTTTCTGAATTGTACAAATTAATCTCATCCCCAGGAGTTGAAATTACCGATGTATTTCCAGTAGAAAATGTTCTATGGGTGAAATGGAAACATCCAAGTAATGATTTTGTTATACCACTTAAACACGCTTCCGTAGCTGTGGCCGCATTTACTACGGCTAATGCTCGAATTAAGCTTTACAAAGAGTTAGCGAAAGTTCAAGGAAAACTTCTCTATTGTGATACCGATTCAATTATTTTTATAGAAGACGTGTCAAATGAAGGAGTGCTTAAAACGGGTAATTTTGTAGGTGATTTAACCGACGAATTATCAGGATACGGAAAAAATGCCTATATTACCGAATTTGTTAGTACAGGGCCTAAAAGCTATGGGTTCATTGCGTTCAATCCTGATAAAGAGGAATATCATGAGACGGCAAAGTGTAAAGGCATAACACTAAATGTTGAATCGCAAAAATCTTTGAATTTTTATACTTTGAAGAGCATTGTAACCAATGTTAGTGATGAAGGCTTTCGTACGGTCTGTGACCAAAAAAAAATTAAGAGACGAAAAATATTAGAAGTAGTTTCTCAGCCTGAAATTAAGAAATTTGGGTTTACATATAACAAGCGAATTTGTCTTGATGACTATAAAACAATCCCATTTGGCTTTATTGTTTAAATTAAATAATTATTAAATTTGTTGATTTAATAAAAATGTTTTATTTTTCTAACAACTTTTATAAAATATAAAAATCAGACCGGTTTCAGATATATATATCTATCATCAGTGAAATTTTTTATATTTATATTTATTTTTAAAAAATGTTTTGTTTAGTTTTTATTTTTCTCGTTTTTAATAGTAATATTGTATTTTAATATGTAATAAAAAGGTTTAAAACAAAAATAAATATAATTATAATAAATACGAAATGTAAATATAGAATAAGTGTTAAATTCAAATAAAATTATTTTTATTTATCCAAGAGTTGTGTGTTTTATTGAAACCTAACCATTTTACGAGAAGTTGATTTTTTTTCTTTCGTAAAACTCTTTCTACCAAATATATGTCAGGATGTTTTGTCTTTTGTAATTCATGTTCATAAAATCGGCCGAAAATTGGTTGATTTTTAAAATCTTTTAACAAATATGTTACAGGAAATTTATGTTTTACCTCATCTATTTGAAAAATCTCTGGAGACCAATTTGCAGTATAAGATTTTTCGAAAATTGTTTTATGTTTGCTAACTCGAACATAATCGTCTTTCTTAAATTTTGCTCTACCCAGTTTTGGTTTGTAATCAAAAACATTTTTTAGAAGATACGATTCATTTTTATTCGATACATCAATGGGGGCCATTTTTATAGTTCGGTGTCTACTCCGATTGTACACATTAACTATTTCGGTAATTATGTCTATCCATTTATAAGAGCCGCGAAAACTAAACATTCTCCACATTCGTTGTTTTATAGTTCTATTTAGTCTCTCAACTATACTAGCTTTTAAGAAACTAAATGAAGAATAATGGTTTATATTGTGTTTCTCCATTAAATTTTTGAATTCTCTATTATAAAATTCTTTCCCCATGTCCGTTTGAAGATGTTTTGGAAACCTTTGATTTGTTTCCATTATTTGTTGCAGTTCTCCAGAAATTTCTCGACCTGTTTTAGTTTTAAGGGGTGATACCCAGCAAAATTTAGAGAAAGTATCGATAATCACCAAAAGAAATCGATAATTATTATTATATTTGCTGTATGCAGTTAATTCAACAAGATCGGCTTGCCATAGATCATCTATCCCTTTTGTTATAACTTTTCTTCTTTCGAAATTTTTTCTTGCTTGTTTATGTAATTCGTTTATCACTTCTTGGCGCTCCATTTTGATTGAAGTTATTGGTTGTTTTAATATCTTCCACACGACGCCGGCTATTTATAAATGTTCAATGCTGTTGATCAAATAGTAAGTGTTGTTAAATTCATTTTGATTTTAGTTTATTAAGTTCTTTTCAACTGAGTACTTCACAGTAAAAATGGAGAGGATTGTTAAGGAAAAAGTTAAGAAGTTAGTAATGCGTAAACCAGATTTATTGCTGTCGTATGTTTATTTTTTAAACGACAATAAATCATGTTTCATTGTAATTGGCTACAATACAGAAATTTTCAAACCACAACTGCTGTTGATTAATGATAAAGATTTTATTTGCTTTGCTTGGGATGACTGGAATCTATTTTTCAACCAAATTGGATTAGTTCAACAATATTTTGAGGGAGATGACATCGAAAAATTCAAACAAATGTTAGCCAGGAAAGACAACAGATACAGATTATCGTACAACAACGGGAAGAAGTATGTAATCTTTTCCGATAAATCTTTTAAAATACAATTGAATGGAGAAGAATGGGGCAGATTGCAAGAGTTGGCGCCTTTAATTCACTCAATATTTAGCTGGTATAGGCTAACTTACAAGGATGTAAGAGCCTATTACAATTTATATATGCAAAAATGTGTTCAACAAAATTGTACAAAGCTGGACTACAAAGACTTTTTTACGCCAACACACGAAAATACAAACCAATGCAACTATTCCAGATTATTTAACGAACTACCAATTTTGTCTAAAAACAAACTGATTTGTGACTTATATAATAATCTTTGTATAAATATTTGAGCTATATTAAAAAAAAAAAATATAATTAGTAAAAAATTGTTTCATTTTGTTTTTATTAAATTTCTTTTATTAAATTTTTTTATTAAATTTTTTTTTTTATTATTTTTTCTTTAGTTTTTTTTTTTAAATTTTTTTTTAATCTTTTTTTTTTCTAAATTTTTTTTTTTAATTTTTTTTATTTTATTTTTTTTTTGAATTTTTTTCTGCAGTGGTATTGAAAGTCTGAAAATAAAAGTTTGTTATTAGTTGATTTAAAAAAAAATTTAATAACACACTTTTACCTACATTGAACAAGTTTGATCATGTTTTTCAAGCTGGACGAGTTTTTATTTGGTTCGTTCACCGTTTTTTCTTTGCCATTTTGTTAAAGTACTTTTTGTAGACAAAATTCACGATGCGATCGTTGTAGTCAGACAAATCGGTTGCAAATCCGTTTAAAAAACTTTTCATTGATTTTCCACTACATCTATGATGGAGGTAGAAACAGCAATATTTACCACACATTAAACTGTAGCGATTTTGTAGTTCTTTTGGATTGTAAATGTATGACTTTGAGTTGTTTAACAAAAAAGCGCGGAATCTACGATCGAATGGCTTTCTACCAAACGAATCAAAAAACTCGGCACGAGCTCCAGAGGGAAAATGAATTGCCACCCAATGTGTTCCCGGTTTGTGTGATGGATCAGTATTAATAACGTAGCATGCGGGTTTATTTAAGACTGTTTTAGGCAGTTGATCAATTGCGTACACACCACGAAAATATTTTTTTGTGATAGGATTTTTTTGTAGGGCTATAGTTAACTCTGTTGTATTCATAATGTCTTAATGTGTAGTTAAATCTGAAGTTTGTTTATTTATATTTTTTACTGATCTAAAATAATGTTTCTATTTTGATCAATCTCCAAGCTAGCATCATACTCCATGTAAATTAAACATGTTAAGGTGTTAGGAATCGGTGCATCAAAACGTGCCTCAAAACGTATATTTCCTTGATTGGCTAAAGATGAACAGCCATCGTTGGATGCTAAATCCGGTGTGAGATCGTACGCGATCATAAAATAGCCGGATGCATACATTTCTCTTGTAATAAGGTTGCCCTGAGGTGAGTGCAGTATACCCATAGTAGAAAAGATTGTCGAATATGCACGCGCACACGAATCACCACCGGTAAATGAGGTTGTTATAGATGCACTAGGTGTTGGAACCCCATTTACATACAAAGTGCACGAAGCCATTTTATTGTGTTTGAAATTGTAAGGATTCTTTTTCTTCGAACCAATGTATGCATCATTATCAACCATAAAAAATATTAAATTTGTTGGCATCTGCCCCAACACAATATTATCCAAATTTAAGGAGTTACCGCTTGCAGGTATCGTATATGATTTCACCTCACATCTCTTATAATGATATTTTGCATTTGTTTGTTCAAGCATCTTATGATGCGCGATCAAAACATTAGGATTAATTGCACATTGTTTTACGTAAATTGTTGCCTCAAGTATTTTTATAGATGTGTCATCGGTTGCCGCATCAGTCATAAGATAAAATTCAGGTTTGTTGAGCGTAAAAGTTAATCTCACATCAACATTGTTCAAAAGTAATAGCGGTTGATTTAACATATCTGCATGCACTTTTCCGTACAACTCAACAATGTTACTATTTTTCACTAAACTGTGTCTTTTCAACAATCCTTCTTGAGATGGCGGTAAGGTATCAAGTTTTTTGGTATCCGGATAAAACCCCGATAACTCCAAATGTGTCCTGCTCGCATCCTCACCAAAATTCAATAATGTTTCAATGTACGCTTTATAACTGTAATTACCGTCTGAGGAATTTATGTTTTTTCCATTCAACGAAACATTTACCTGACGAAACAGTGAATGCAACATATTATTTATTACGGTTGGTTGAGATGTATCCGCATCCGTGTACAATGCACCATTACTTTTGGTTAGACGTAGTTTTACACATAGGTTTATTGAGGATAAATCTAAATACATATCACTATGTCCATGACATACGAATTCAATGATCGATTGGTTTTCTAAACTAGTTAAAGGTTTGTAGGCAACTTCTTCGGTTTTCACAATGTTTGTTTGAATGTTACGAGGTGCGAAAAGATCCAATTCGGATTTCATACACTCTCGGAAAGACATTTTTGTTTAAGTTTTTAAATTATTTAAATATATCTAAAAAGCGTGGTTTTTTGTTTGGTGTGCGTTTATTTGATAGATGCTTCTTTACACGAACTGCTAAGATGCTCGATTGTCTTTTTTCAGAAGTTGCTCTCTTATTTATTGGGTTTTTCAAGCTTCGTTTGAATCTTTTTCTTTTGCGCTTTTCGATGCCTGTTCCAGCCATTGCATTTATTTTATCGATTGTCTTATCTCTTAATTTGTCAACAACTTGCACCGATCGATCACGAAGAATATTTTGTATCGGTTTTTGCGCACTAATATTTTTTAAAATGTCGGAACCCGTGTCAATTAACTCGTTCTTTAAAAAATTTGCACCACTTTTTAGAAGCGGTTGAAGATATTTCCAGAAACTAGCAAATACACTACCAATCCCTCGACCTCGCTGATATACTTTTGGCAATTTTAACACATTTCCAAATTCATCGTTGACGGTTGGATTATTTCCACCGTGTTGTTGAACGTAATATTTTAGATAAGCGTTATGCATTGTAATAAAATTTAAAAACTGTTTCACCTCTTTATATACCTTTACGAAAATGTAAAACAACCATTGTACAAAATGAATCATTTTTAAAATTTATCTGTTCCCCATTTTCATCCGTTAATAGTAGACTGATATCTGTAATCAGTGTTCTCTCGAGTCGTGCATATTGAATTTTTCCTATTTCACAGTTTTGATAACTCTCAAATTGCCTTTTATATTTTACGGGATGCATTACTAACCCTCTAGCCATTATATTACCAAACATTTGAGGTCGCACTATATCACAATAAATACACATATAGTTCGGTACAGCTTCAGATTCTGGGAAGGGCTCCGGTAAAATTACTTTGACACGTTTCTTTAACATCGTTAGTTTTTGCTCTGATAAAGATTGTGAAGGTTTAATTGCAATCGATTCTTTTAAATTTTTTATAACTTTGCTCCATTCAGTTTTATCAATTTGTGAAAATAAGTAGTCAAAGAGTAGATTTATTGTGTATTCTTTATTAAATTTCAATTTAAAATTGCGTTTATCAACACCAACTTGAACGAATTCTTTTGAAAAAACGTAAAAAGGCACGTCAGCAGACTCAGAATATCGATCGAAAAAATCTTCATGTTGAACGATTTCAAATAAAGTTGGATACTGTCTTAATATATCTAATATTTCTACACCAGTATTACCTCGTTCTGCAATAAACGTTATAGTCGGATCTTTTCCGCGTTTCTTCATTATAGAGGTGCAAGCAAATTTTGATACACCCATATACCATTCTGCGTGATCGTCACCCTTCAAGTTACGTGAATAAGGAAGTTTAACAGTAAATCTTGATAGTGTGTTATGCGGATAAAAATCCAGAGAGCTGTTACTTGTTAATGTAATATAAAAAGATTTTTGATCAGCTAGCATTGTAGACGTCGTGTGATAACATCAAAAATCTGAATGATGATTAACACTTATAAACTTAACTTTTATAGCTTTGCCAGGGAATCGTTTGTTGTTTTGATTTTGTTTTTTGTGTTTTTTTTTTGGTGTGCTCGTTTCACTTTTTGTTTTTTTCCGTTTAGGAAAATTTATAACACTTTGCGTTGGATCAACTCTCGACCTTTTTGTTGTAGAACGTGTGAAACGGCGTTCAACTGGAACGTTCACATTCTCTCCCGTATTCAATTCAAATACCCTGTACTCTTGAGGATTTAGAGAAAGTCTTTCTTTCGATATTCTTACATCGGGCGGTTGACCTTCTAGAGCTCTTCGTCGTACGCTATCATCCATATCTAATTCTTGAATTTCATCAAAACTACGAAAACTCTGATCGTCATTATTATCCGCATTTTCAAAACTAGAAAATCTATTCGATGTTTCAAACAGTTCATCAAATGATTTAGGCTCTTGAATTTGTTTCATCATCTTAGTTTGTGTTGCAATATTTCGACCTTCAGACGTTTCAGTTTGATTTTTTGCGTTACGCCCTTTTAAAATCTTCGTTTGCGTGTTCCCATCCACCTTTAACTGGTTATTTAAAACATCGCTATCAGCTTGCGTCTGTTTATTTAATACAACGCTAGAGTTTAAGCCTGGAAAATGATTTATTCCAATTGGTCTTCTTTTCACATTTAACATTTTTAAAAGACTTTGTCGGTAATAGTTCCATTTATCGATATCGTTTAGTTTATTATTGTACAAAATCTTTTTCATTTCACGATCTAATGCCGATAGTTTATTGTCTTCTAACATAATTTTTTTCCACTGCTCAAATGTATCAGGATGAACAACAATCATACGTTGTAAACTCATTTTGTAACTTCCTCCAATAACTTTCCAATAACCCCAGATAAAACAGCTGATAAGATAATAGGCAAAAATCCACCTTTTTGTACTAGCACCTTACGTTTCACCGATAAATTAGATTTGGAATCGACAATTTTACGTAAAGCACTCTTATGTTTCTTCAAACGAGTTTTACAGTTGTTATCGATATTGACATTACCATTTAAAACATTTAAACACACTTCATATAAGGCTTTGATTAAATCTGTTTTACTTTTTTCTAATATAAATTTACGTATACGGGGCTTACAATTTCTTAACATATGTAACGTATGTTTGTGTACCATGAGCCGCTTCATTCCTTTTTAGCTGTGATACTAGTTTAGATGGCGCATAACACTCTTGATAATCTTTATTAAAAATACTCGAGCGGAAGCGAAATAAGTCGTTGCACGATTGTGTCAAATCCATAAATAAATAACCGTAAGGCTTTGAAGCTGCCTCCTTATATAATCTTACAAACTCTTTGATATTTTCTGGATAAATTTGTCTAGCAAGCGGGTAGATTTGAGATTTATCTCGGGGGTTATTAAACATAACTAAGTATTTGCAGTTTAACGAAATGTCTCTGCAAAATTTTCCTTGATGGAACACATTTTGGGTAATTAATATAACAGATATATTTCGATGATGTGAACCCTTGGTAAATAATTCACAAACGTTTTTATTATACGCCTCAGTCATTAAATCATCCAAGATGATTAATGTGTTTTCTAGATTATCAAAATTTTCGGGGACGTTGTCTAACATTTCAATATCTTCAAAATCGAAATCTTTTAGATCGACCGAATTAGTTTCACCATTGCACCAAACCAGTTTCTTTATACCATGAATATGTGGCAAGAACTTTAATACAAACGTGGTCTTCCCCGAAGAAGAAGGACCAGAAATCTGCATGGTAAAAGGTTGTTCCACATTAAACATATTTTTTGAAATAAATGATATGGTCCATTTCGAACATCTATTTATAATTTTTTAGTTTTTTCAATTAACAACTTATTTCAGGCATCCGTCTAAAATTCCAAATAAAAAGTTTTTAGGTTTCCAACACATCATAATTTTTTTCCAACACAATTTGTTCTAATTCTTCTGCTCGCTTTACACACAAAATCTTATATAACAACAAAAAAACTAGAACAACACATGTGCCCCAATGAAAAAAAAAATCGAAATCTTACTTAATCATTTAACGCAAAAATTTAAATTTAACGCACGCAATTTGAAAATTTACGATAGTGGGTTTTGTTTTGTTTTTTCATTCATGTAACATACTCGTATATTTTTTTCTTATTAGACCACAAAAAGTTATGAAACAAAATTCAATTCACATGGATTTGGACCAAAATGAATTTTTTCTTATAAGAAACAACAACAAAAAAAGATTTAAATCACTTTCTCTAGTTTTTCTTTATAGTGGGATAATTTCTTGAAAATTTACGATAGTGGGTTTTGTTTTGTTTTTTCATTCATGTAACATACTCGTATATTTTTTTCTTATTAGACCACAAAAAGTTATGAAACAAAATTCAATTCACATGCTTTTTCATAATATATTAATAATATCGAGACAACCATTTTTTTATTCAACCGCAAGATTAAAACACAAACTCATATTTGACTGAAGCAACTGATACAACTGAAAAATTGAATGCAATTGTTGTTGTTTTTTCTCAGTTGATTCAGTCAACTCAACTCATGAAAGATAGTGGTATCGAAATGAATTTTTTCTTATAAGAAACAACAACAATTTCAATGCAATTGTTGTTGTAGCTTATCAACAAAAAAAAATGATTTAAACTTGAAAATTTACGATAGTGGGATAATTACCTGAAAATTTACGATAGTGGGTTTTGTTTTGTTTTTTCATTCATGTAACATACTCGTATATTTTTTTCTTATTAGACCACAAAAAGTTATGAAACAAAATTCAATTCACATGCTTTTTCATATTTGGAAGATAGCGGGGACCAAAAATGAATTTTTTCTAATAAAATACAACAACAAAACAAAAAGATTTAAATCACTTTCTCTTTTTTCTTTCTTTCAAGCTCATTCTCTCAATGCAATTTGAATTAATTTCAATGCAATTGTTGCTGTAGCTTATCAACAAAAAAAATTGATTTAAACTTGAAAATTTACGATAGTGGGATAATTACCTGAAAATTTACGAAAGTGGTATAACACTACTGTAGGAATTTAAACTGTCAACAAGTGTCACTCAGCTGCATTGATTTCATTAATTCACTAATATTTATGGTCGAGTTTCTGTTGAAGATTGTCTTTTATCGATTATTTTTTAAATGGGTGATCAGCCCATAGTTTTTTAAATTTATCATTTATATTAGTTGATTTTCGGTTAATTGTAAAACCAGTGTGTAGATGGTTGTTAATGTTTTGCTTAAAAACACTTTGATCTAGATGGAAATCGAACCCAGGTCCTTCGAGTTCAACACTCTATTTTACATGACACGATTAAAAAAAACAACGCAGAGAAAATTTGCACAATTTAAAAATCAAACACTATAGCAGAAGCACACAATATTTATTATTTTATTTATTTAATAATTTTTATTTTAGTAGCGACATACATAGCTGATTGCTGAAGCACCAAATTTTTTGAAATATTTTATTTGACGCATAACAACATAACATCAAAATTGTACTTGAAATTGTCACAATGACTTTAACAATTGTGAACTTGTTTGAAATATTTTACATTGCCAAAATCATTGTTAATATTTCATTGTAGCGCGTTTACATTAGGAAGGGCATTGTAGCGAGCAATGAACCCTTCACATGTTTTGTTTGTTGCTCATGAACAATGATATTGTAAACCGTTTACACTTACATTGCATGAGTATTGCACCAATATTACAAATATTACAGAGTTCTCCGTTCTCCAACGGACAAGGCTGCCCTTATGTTCTAAGACCGATTTCCACTCCCCATAGTTAAAAAAAAAATGCAAGCTTACAAAATCCCGGGCATTTTTCGGAGCTTGCCGATTGAATCGAGGAAAATGGCAAAACAAAAGTTTTTGGATTCACAAAGACAGGCGCCTCACAAAGCATAAAATATGTTTTAATCATCGAATGAAATCGGCGTGGACCCAGGAACTTGAAATTGTTTTTTTTTAAATCGTGTTCTAGAATTGGTCTTGGAGTACAACAACTAATTTCTGACCAGCATTTTTAAAGAGTATTAATATACAGAACTATTGGATTTTGATATAATGAGTATAATAAATTGTAAACAAGTTTTAAATCAACAAAGGTTGTTATTATTTAAGCATACTTAAAAACAGTGTATCGTTAAGTTTGAATACATTAAAAAAGAATTTGAAAAAGTATTTAAAGTTAATCGTTCAAAAGTAACATAACAAATTTTATCGACATTACAAATATATTGTTAAAATAATAAAAATAAATTATTTTCACAACAATAAATAAAACAAAATTTTGTAAAATTGTTTTGTTAAACATAAAACCAACAACAATCACTTTAAAGTAGCCCAATTTAAGCAAAACACATTCAGAACTTTTGTTAAATTGAGATAAAATATTAAAGAATATTTTAATGATAAGATTTAAGGCTTTCATGAAGATATTTGTAGATTCTAATGTTTCGTATTTCACCAGCATTGAAAATTTGGATAAAATATGGACAACAAAATTACTTTTATTTAAACCAAGGTTAATTTATTCCAAAAACTGACAAAGTCAAGAAAAAACAGTAATTTTTTCTTCAAAACTGATGGAATGTATAGAAATCCTCATTTTTAACCCAAATCATGAAAGTAAACAAACGAACCCACCCATATCCAAAACAAAGGTTTTACATGACGCAGATCTTTTTGCATAAAATTTCAACTTAGCAAAATACTAAAAATTCGTCCTTTTAAATATTTTAACGCTTTGAGATTTGTTTTTGATTTTGTTTATATTTGAATTAAAATTAGGAATAAAATACGAAAAATAAAAATAGAATAAATAAATAACGAAACCTTTTTCATTTTCTCTGATACTCAAAGATACTAAAAGTTCTTAAGACTAAAAAAAATTGTTAAAAAAATTATAAACACAAGACAGTTTTCTTAAACATTTTTTGTATATTATTTTATTCTGATTTAATGTAACTTTAATTTGGGTTTTATGATGGTATCGAAACTATGTTTGAATTTTAAACAAACGTATTTATATATAATGTAAAAGGTTTATTTGCGTTACATGAAAATAAATATATTCATTTGAAAGTTGAACAAATATATGTAGGAAGTAAAATATATACATCTATTTTCATATACCAATAATTCGATGAATGACATGACATGGGTAGTTGGTATTTTATTCTAACAAAATATATTGAATATGAAATCTTTTTTGTTTGACTAAAATGACGAGCTTTCTATGTTTGTTGTGACAAACTTCAATAAATTTTAAATTACGATGTTCAGTAACAATGTATTCAATCACCCTTTTTTATAGTCAATAAATTTTCAATTTAACATAATAAAACAAGAATAAAACCAATAAATTAAACAAAACTCTTGACCAAGTAATCCATAAACATGAAACGATAAATTCTTTTCCACAAACAGAAATTAAAACCATTATCAAAAGTTCTTCTTAAACCCTAATTTTAAAGGTTACCATATCCATCTCTAACTACCCTTAAATCATCATCAAACAACCTAAAATGTCACCTATTAAATTTCACTTAATAAAAAAAAATTAGGAAAATGAAACAGAGAAACAAGTACCCAAATAAAATTTCCATCAATCACTTGTTGTAATCAAGATGAAGAAATTTTTTCGTTAAGGATTTTCTGATTGTTTATTTTATTTTTTTGTGATTCGTAAATGAAAGAAAAACTTATTATCATTTATTTTTTGTATTTTCATATCAATATAAGTTGTTAACATAATTTTGACTTTGAAATTATTATTTTTCATATTTAACATAATTTTCCGTTCAACATGATAACAGTAACAACCAATAAAAAATAGCCCAAGGGTTTTTATTTATTTTTTTTTATATATCTATCATCAGAAAATATATTTAAAATGAAATATTAAAATAATGTGCAAACCATAAATTTTCATTGAACGGTTGGAAAATTTAATTTTATTTATTGTGTGTTAGGATGTGAAATATGTTGAAACAACTTTTTTTTATGTTAGAAAGTAATAAATTAAATTATTTGAAAGATATCGATTAGATTTTTGGAAAAAGAGAAAACATTTTTAATTTGATTTGAACAGATGTAGCAACTTCAGGTTGCTGTTTGGGAATCGTGTCAGAAATGGAAACAATAGAAAGTATCAAAACGATTTAATAAATGTGCGTGTAAGAAATATTTAACCAAAATATTAGAATGATCTATGTTAATGTAAGTAAGTTCACCTGATCCGTTTAATAACTATAGATCGAACTTGATTTCCCTTAACGTTGACTTTAACGTTGAACAGTGTTGAATTTAATACGAGCAAAACAACAGATTAGCCATCATTCTAGATTAATTATCCACACCTAATCCGTTTCCATTAAAGTTTGACTTCAAAGATTTTGTGGGGAAAGAATCTGTAGGGCTTTTATGAGTAGAAGTTGAAATTAATATGAAATGGAATTCTCATATCTTTAACCTAGCTAAGAACGTTGCTCAAAAGTTGGGCTTTTAGGGACCATATCGTAAGCTGTACTATAGCGAACAGCTTCTCTTAATATATAAATCATTTATTTGTTCTTGTATGGAATACTGTTCTCACATCTGGGGTGGACCATATTTTAGTAGTTTAAATTGTCTTGATTCTGTTTGGACTAAAGGTGTAAAACTGATTGATATTTCAAGTTTTACTAATTAACTTGATTCCTTGCAGCACAGACGAAATGTTGTTGTTCTAACTGTTACAAATACACTACGAATTAACGAGCTGCAGAGATAAAATCAATTTTAACTGAACTAGCAAACCTATTTCCTTACACCAGAGCAAGTTTGGCCCATCCATTTACGTTCAAATAAATAAATTTAGTACTGTACTTTTAATATGATTTTTTCATCAGAGACTCTCACCTCTATCATTTCGTACCTTCGTTGGTTTTTCTGGTGGCTTCAACCCTCAAAATTTTGAAGTTAACGTTAGTAAGTTTCTTAAGGAAACTTAATTTATTTGAACATAATCCTAATCCCTAGTTGGCATACGGTATCTTCAGATATTCAGAGATGTTTATTTATAATTTATTATGATTAACTCTAACCTAATTTTGAATAAAAAAACGTTGTTAAGAAAAATGTGTTCTAGACTGATTGGGCAAAATAAAAATGCGATTAATTGAAACGGAAAATGCTCGAAAAATGAAAATGTTGCCGATCCGAGATAGCTTTGAAATTAAATTGCTCAAGAACGCCATACCAATTTCAAAAAACTTTTTTATGTTTGATAGGTGATTAGGTAATCTCTGGAAAAAAGTAAATTAAACGTTTTAGTAATTAATCTTAAATTAAAATATTTTAAAAAATTTTATAAAGATGGCGGCGCTAGGGTCAAAAATCAATTGCATGTTATTTTGTTTCTAATAATAAACAACTTTTTTCTAATAATAGAGGAAGGATAGTCCTCTAAAATATGTAAAATTTTCATATAGGCGTTTTTTTCGTTTTCTTGAGATATTTAATGTTTAAGATTTTCGGTCCAAATAAAAGTTCTAAGTTTCCCAATTTTGACTCAACCATAATTTTAAAATATGGAGGGGCTGATATCTCACAGCTCTGAGATATCAAGACTTCGGTCTGGGTTAAGGATTTGTATATAGTTTTCGGCAAAATACTTTTATGAGGACATGGTTTTTAGTTTTGGGCAGCGATGTATATCAAACATAACTCTTTGTTAAAGTACAAGTATTTTTTATCTCTGCTTAAAAAGTTATTACAAAACTAACACGAAACATCAATAAGTTGCCGGAAAATTATAATCAAAATTCCAAAAATATTGTTAAATTAAATAAAATCAAACTTTTTCAAAATTCCAAAAATATTCCAAAAATTAGAATAAAATCAAATATTTAAATATTTTCTAAATTCCAATAATATTTCAAAAATTCTTAAAAATTCAAACTTTTTCCAAAATTCTAAAAATATTGCAAAAATTATTACAAAATCAAAAATTTAAAAATTTTTTTCAAAATTCCAAAAATTATAATAAAATCAAAAATTTAAAATTTTTCAAAGTTCTAGAAATATTCCAAAAATTCTTACAAAATCAAAAATTAAAACTTTTGCCGAAATTCTAAAAATATTGCAAAAATTATTACAAAATCATAAATACAAACTTTTTCAAAATTCCAAAAATATTTAAAAAACTATAACAATTTCCAAAATTTCCATGTCCAATTTCATTTTAAATTACATTTACGTCATAAAAACAGCTACATTTTTTTCCCAAAAAATTGGCTAAAAAATTAAATGAAATCATTTTTTGACACACTTGACATTATTTTTTGACAAACTTATAATGCCATAATTCTCTATAATAATAATAATATATCATGTCATACCAAACTATTAATTTTATTTTTTTCTAAGAAAAGTTGGGTAAAAAATAAATAAAAACCTTTCTTTTGACACACTTGACAACATTTTTTGACAAACTTATAATGCCATAATTCTCAATCATCATAGTAAAATTTCATTTCAAACAAACAATGTTATTTTTTTTTCCAAAAATTAGGTAAAAAACTAAATAAAAATCTTTTGACACACTTGTCAACATTTTTTTGACAAACTTTAATGCCATAATTCTCAATAATAATAATAAAACTTCATTTCAAACAAACAATAAATTTTATTTTTTTCCAAAAAATTGGGTAAAAAAATAAATAAAAATCTTTCTTTTGACACACTTGACAACATTTTTTTTGACAAACTTATAATGCAATAATCTAGATTTTGGTCTCACATACTAATCCCGACCATCAAGATTTCTCCAAATTCAATGTTCCTACTCGTAATCACTTAAAATGAACGTTTTTTAAGCAAAAAATATGCAAATTTCCTTGTTTTGACACACTTGACGATTTTTTTGACACACTTCCGGTACAGTTATCAAAGACATCGTCCTTTCGGCTCTTCCCATTGAGTAAACCTATTTTTAGAAAAAAAAAATTTTGAAATCCGTCCAGCGGTTTTCTAGATTTCGTCGGTTGTGACGGTCGGCCGGACGGCCGACAGAGAGACACACATTTTTTTTTTTTGCTTTTTTAGAATCAGTAGGTCCTAAAACGTCGAGAAATGCCAAAAAAAGTGGGGGTAAGAATTTCACTTTGAGCTCATGAATGTAATACTTAGGTCTTTCAGACCGAAGTAATTATGTGAAGTATGCAATCTATCGAAAAAAAAATCTAACATAACCAAATGGTGTTTTGGACCATCCTCTATCTAAATAGAGCTGTGTGAACTTGGAACCCGAACTTAAGGAAAAAAAAAGAAAAATATTTTTGGAAACTACAAACGACGTAGATTGAGTAAAATTTTTTTGTTTGTAATTGTAATAAATATCACTCAAGTCATTAAAACAGGTGAATCCCCTACACACAGTGATAATTTTGATAATCCAAGTGTACAAGATTATTCAAAATCGTTTGTAGTTTTTTGTAGTAATGATGAATATTTTGGAAATTTTTTTTTCACTCAAAAAATAAAAAAAAAATTACAGTTGAGCAAAATGCTGAAATATTCTTTTGATCTCAGAAACTACAAACGACGTTAAAGTTTGTAGTAATTTTTTTTTTGTTTGTAGTTGTAATAAATATCACTCAAATCACCAAAACAGGTGAATCCACTACACACAGTGATAATTTTGATAACCCAAGTATACAAGATTGTTCAAAATCGTTTGTAGTTTTTTGTAGTAATGATGAATATTTTTGGAAATTTGCTTTTCACTCAAAAAATAAAAAAATTTACAGTTTAGCAAAAAAGTGAATTATTCTTTTGATCTCAGAAACTCCAAATGACGTTAATGTTTGTAGTAAATTTTTTTGTTTATAGTTGTAATTAATATCACTCAAATCACCAAAACAGGTGAATCCCCTACACACAGTGATAATTTTGGTAATCCGAGTATACACGATTGTTTGAAATCGTTTGTAGTACATATTTTATAGTATTGATGAATATTTTTGGAAAAATGTTTTTCACTTAAAAAATAAAAACATTTACAGTTGGGCAAAAAGTTGAAATATTCTTTTGATCTCAGAAACTACAAACGACGCACGTTAGTGTTTTTAGTAATCTTTTTTTGAGTCCGCATCATAACATCGAAAAATCAAATCGTCGAATCACCAGAAATCACAAAACCGAAAGTTCATACCACCGAATTTCATATCATCGAAAGTTCATATCATCGAAAAGTCATAGCATCGAAAGATATCACCGAAAATTCATTACGTTGAAAAGTCATAGCATCGAAAAATCACATCACCGAAAATCATATCATCGAAAATTTGATTCACAAAATCGAAAAATCATACCATCGAAAATCGTAAAATCGAAAAAAAAATCATATCATCGAAATATCATTACATCGAAAATATTCGATGTAATGAATAAATCATTACATCGAAAAATCATACCATCGAAAAACAGGGTGTACTCTCCTCACAGATAAAACTTTTGTAAATTAAAATGTTAAATGTCAGCAGTATATGTTAATTGGGCAATTCGTTTGAAAATGTACATTTATTTGTGGATTTTTTTTTAAATCAAAATTTTGTATGAGTGGAACGAATGAAAAAATCTAAATTCTGAATTTTTTATTTATTGCTTTGAAATGCAGTTTTGCCGGCATACATTTTTAGTAATTTCTTTTGGTTTACATAGATAATATATTATGTGCTATCATATTTTGAAGATAAAGTTTTAGGATTCCAAACAGATTTTTCTACGTTTTTTTTAATAATAAATACTATGCCCTATAGTATTATATTATATTCAACCTGTATTCTTTTGAAAATGCGCATGTTTTATAGTTTTTTTTTTTGAAAATGCCTAAAATATTTGGTATGTTTAGTATTGGCGAAAGAAAGTGTGTGTCAAGTGTTTTTCAAAAAATAATGAAGTGTGTTAAAATACGAAAATGAGCATTTTTTGCTTAAAAAATCTATCATTCTAAGTGATTACGAGTAGTAACATTGAATGTGGAGAATTTGATGGTTGGCATTGGTATGTGGGACCAGAACCTCGATTATTGTATTGTAAGTGTGTCAAAAAATACTGTCAAGTGTGTCAAAAAAATGATTTTCATTTATTTTTTAACCCAATTTTTTGGAAAAAAATAAAATTAAGTATGTAATTATTTTTATGAGTTAAAATGTATTTGAACATGAAATTGGACATGTTTCTATTCAGTTTCAACTCCTCCCAACTTATAGGAACAATTGGGAAATATCAAATTGTTGCAGATTAAATGTTTTTTAAAAAAATGTAATTATGAGAGAGATATTTCTTTTGTAATCGTTTTGTGTGATTCCACGACTTCTGAATAACAGGAACAGTTGGAAAATAAGTTTGAATTTTTGATTATGTTATAATTTTGGAAATATTTTTAGAATTTTGAAATTTCCATCTTTGATTTTTGATTAATTTTTGGAATATATTTAGAATTTTGAAGAAAGTTTAATTTTTGATTTTATTATATGTTTTGGAATATTTTTAGAATCTTGGAAAAAGTTTTTATTTTGTTTTGATTTTTGCAATATCTTTAGAATTTTGAAAATATGTAGTTTCAATTTTTGATTTTGTAATATTCTCTTGAACATGTTTGAACTTTTGAAGAAAATTGAAATTCATGATTTTATTATAATTTTTTTAATCTTAGAAAAAGTTTGAATATTTGATTTTTATAATTTTTGTAATATGTTTGGAATTTTGAAAAAAGTTTTAATTTTTGATTTTGTAATAATTTTTGGATTGTTTAGAATTTTGAAAAAGTTTAAATTTTTGATTTTTTTTAAATTTTTGGAATATTTTTAAATTTTGAAAAAAAATTTAAATTTTTGATTTTATGATAATTTTTAAAAATTTTAAATTTTTGAAAAAAGTTTGAATTGTTTATTTTGTAATATTCTCTTGAATATTTTTGGATTTTGAAGAAAGTTGGAATTTTTGGTTTTATTATAATATTTGAAATTTTTTTAAATCAATTCAATCAGGCGTCTTTTTCCCGGCTATGTATTTATATTACTTCGGTCTGAAAGACCTAAGTATTACATTCATGAGCCAAAAGTGAAATTCTTACTTTTTTTGCATTTCTTGCAAAAATTTTTTAAGCAAATTTGATTTTTCTCCTTTTATGACATTACAAATTTAAATAATAAAACAGTAAGGACTGTGTTTGTGTTAAGGCTTTTTATATAGTTTTCACCAAAAGCTTTGTACGAGGTCAAAATTATTAACAAAATCAAAAATTAAAACATTTTTCCAATTTTCCAATTCTAAAAGTATTGCAAAAAATATTGCAAAAATTGAAACTTTTTTCAAAATTCTAAAAATATTCCAAAAATTCTTACAAAATCAAAAATTGAAACCTTTTTCAAAATTCTAAAAATATATATAAAATTCAAAAATTTTATTTTTTTTTTCAAAATTCTAAAAATATTCCAAAAGTTAGAATAAAACAAAAATTTAAACTTTTTCTAAATTCTAATAATATTCCAAAAATTCTTAAAAAATAAAAAATTCAAACTTTTTCCAAAATTATAAAAATATTGTAAAAATTATAACAATATCAAAAATTGAAACTTTTTCCAAAATTAAAAAAATTATAATAAAATCAAAAATTTAAAATCTTTCAAAATTCTAAAAATATTCCAAAAATTCTTACAAAATCAAAAATTGAAACTTTTTTCAAAATTCCAAAAATATTTCAAAAACTATAACAAATTCAAAAATTTCCATGTGCAATTATATTTACGTAAAAAACAGCTAAATTTATTTTTCCAAAAAATTATCTAAAAAAATACATGAAATCATTTTTTGACACACTTGACAATATTTTTTTGATAAACTTATAATGCCATAATGCTCAAAAATAATAATAAAATTTCATGTCAAACAAATAATTAATTTTATTTTTTTCCAAAAAATTGGGTAAAAAAATAAATAAAAATATTTCTTTTGACACACTTGACAACATTTTTTTGACAAACCTATAATGCAAGAATCTAGATTTTGGTCTCACATACCAATCCCGACCATCAAAATTTCTCCAAGTTCAATATTTCTACTCGCATTTTTTAAGCAAAAAATATGAAAATTTCCTTGTTTTGACACACTTGACGATTTTTTGACACACTTCCAGTACAGTTATTGAACATGTCGTCCTTTCGGCTCTTCCCATTGAGTAAACCTATTTCTAGAAAATTTTTGAAATCCCTCCAGCTGTTTTCTAGATTTCGTAGGTTGTGACAGCCGACCGGCAGACATACATACATTTTTTGTTGCTTTTTTAGAATCAGTAGGTCCTAAAACGTCGAGAAATGCCAAAAAAAGTGGGGGTAAGAATTTCACTTTGAGCTCATGTATGTTATACTTAGGTCTTTCAGACCGAATCAAAATCTTTTTTTTGACACATTTGACAACATTATTTTGACAAACTTATGATAATAATACTCTATAATAATAATAAAATTTCATTTCATACAAATAATTAATTTTATTTTTTTCCAAAAAATTGGGTAAAAAAGTAAATAAAATTTTTTCTTTTGACACACTTGACAACATTTTTTTGGCAAACTTATAATGCAATAATCTAGTTTTTGATCTCACATACCAATCTCTAGAGTCAAGATTTCTCCAAATTCAATGTTTTTACTCGTAATCACTTAAAACGAATGTTTTTTAAGCCAAAAATATGAAAATCTGCTATTTTTGATACACTTAATGATTTTTTGACACAGTTCCAATACAGTTATCAAACGCAACGTCCTTTCGGACCTGTCCATAGAGTATACCTATTTTTAGGAACCAAAATTTTTTCGCTCTAACGGTTTTCTAGATTTCGTAGGTAATGACGGCCGACCGGCAGACATACATTTTTAAATTAAATTAAAGACATACATTTTTTTTTGCTTTTTTAGAATCAGTAGGTCCTAAAACGTCGAGAAAAAAAAGTGGGGGTACGAATTTCAATTTTGGCTCATGCATGTAATACTTAGGTCTTTCAAACCGGAAACATTGCCGGAATTCTGATTGAATTGATTTAAAAAAATTCCAAATATTTTAATAAAATCAAAAATTCCAACTTTCTTCAAAATCCAAAAATATTCAAGAGAATATTACAAAATAAACAATTCAAACTTTTTTCAAAAAATCTAAAATTTTTAAAAATTATCATAAAATCAAAAATTTAAATTTTTTTTCAAAATTTAAAAATATTCCAAAAATTTAAAAAAAATCAAAAATTTAAACTTTTTCAAAATTCTAAACAATCCAAAAATTATTACAAAATCAAAAATTGAAACTTTTTTCAAAATTCCAAACATATTGCAAAAATTATAACAAAATCAAATATTCAAACTTTTTCTAAGATTCTAAAAATTATATTAAAATCATAAATTTCAATTTTCTTCAAAAGTTCAAACATAATCAAGAGAATATTACAAAATCAAAAATTGAAACTATTTTCAAAATTCTAAATATATTGCAAAAATCAAAACAAAATAAAAACTTTTTCAAAATTCTAAAAATTTTCCAAAACATATAATAAAATCAAAAATGAAACTTTTTTCAAAATTCTAAATATATTCCAAAAATTAATCAATCTTTTTAAAAACGACATTTAATTTGCAACAACGTGATATTTCCCAATTGTTCCTATAAGTTGGGAGGAGTTGAAACTGGAAAGAAACATGTCCAATTTCATGTTCAAATACGTTTTAACTCATAAAAATAATTACATACTTAATTTTATTTTTTTCCAAAAAATTGGGTTAAAAAATAAATGAAAATCATTTTTTTGACACACTTGACAGTATTTTTTGACACACAATACAATAATCAAGGTTCTGGTCCCACATACCAATGCCAACCATCAAATTTTCTCCACATTCAATGTTACTACTCGTAATCACTTAGATTTTAGAATGATCGATTTTTTAAGCAAAAAATGCTCATTTTCGTGTTTTAACACACTTCATTATTTTTTGAAAAACACGACACACACTTTCTTTCACCAATACAAATTTCGTCAATACTAAACATACCAAATGTTTTAGGCATTTTCAAAAAAAAAAACTATAAAACATGCGCATTTTCAAAAGAATATAGGGTGAATATAATATAATACTATAGGGCATAGTATTTATTATTCAAAAAAACGTAGAAAAATCTGTTTGGAATCCTAAAACTTTATCTTCAATGAAGATAAAGTATTCTTCAAAATATGATAGCACATAATATATTATCTATGTAAACCAAAAGAAATTACTAAAAATGTATGCCGGCAAAACTGCATTTCAAAGCAATAAATAAAAAATTCAGAATTTAGATTTTTTCATTCGTTCCACTCATACAAAATTTTGATTTAAAAAAAAATCCACAAATAAATGTACATTTTCAAACGAATTGCCCAATTAACATATACTGCTGACATTTAACATTTTAATTTACAAAAGTTTTATCTGTGAGGAGAGTACACCCTGTTTTTCGATGATATGATTTTTCGATGTAATGATTTATTCATTACATCGAATATTTTCGATGTAATGATATTTCGGTGATATGATTTTTTTTTCGATTTTACGATTTTCGATGGTATGATTTTTCGATTTTGTGAATCAAATTTTCGATGATATGATTTTCGGTGATGTGATTTTTCGATGCTATGACTTTTCGACGTAATGAATTTTCGGTGATATGATTTTCGATGTTGCGATTTTCGGCTGTGTGATTTTTCGACGGTATGATTTTTATTTTTCAATTTATTGCTTTTTTTCGATGTAACGATTTTCGACGGTATGATTTTTCGATGATATGACACGATCCGCTTTTTTTGTAGTTGTAATTAATATCACTCAAATCATAAAAACAGCTGAATCAACTACACACAGTGATAATTTTGATAATCCAGGTATACAAGATTGTTCGAAATCGTTTGTAGTATTTTATAGCAATGATGAATATTTTTGGAAATTTTTTTTCACTCAAAAAATATACAAATTTACCATTATAACTACAAACAAAAAAATTTTACTACAATTATCTACGTCGTTTGTAGTTTCTGAGATCAAAAGAATGTTTCAACTTTTTGCTTAACTGTAAATTTTTTTATTTTTGAGTGAAAAGCATATTTCCATAAATATTTATCATTACTATAAAATACTACATACGATTTTGAACAATCTTGTACACTTGCATTATCAAAATTATCACTGTGTGAGGGGATTCACCTGTTTTGGTGATTTGATTGATAATTATTACAACAAAAACCAAAAAAAAGTTACTACAAACATTAACGTCGTTTGTTGTTTCTGAGATCAAAAGAATATTCCAAATTTTTGCTCAACTATAATTTTTTTTTTTGAATGAGAAACTAATTTCCAAAAATATTCATCATTACTACATAAAGCTACAAACGATTTTGAACAATCTTATTCACTTGGATTATCAAAATTATTACTGTGTGAAGGGTATTCCCCTTTTTTAAAGATTTGAGTGATATTTATTACAACTACAAACAAAAAAATTTGACTACAAACATCTACGTCGTTTGTAGTTTCCAAAAATATTTTCTTTATTTATTTCCTTAAGTTCGGTTTCCAAGTTCACACAGCTTCTAAATAGCCCAAAAATTTGGTGTACGTCTGTGTGAGGGTGGGTTTGGGAGTGCGTTTGTGGGTGGGTGGTGACACTCCTGCATAGAATCTTGATGAAACTTTGGCAAATGATCCAGCTTCATTTGAAAATAAAAGATCTGAGATCATTTGAAAGATGAAAGATCATTTAAAATTTGGACCAAATGACGAGCGGTCTTCCAAACACCTCTAAGTTTCAATCTTCAATAGCTTCTCAGCCGGGCTTTCGATCTTATTGAAACTTGGTATATAAAGTTTAAGTATTATTTCCAATATTTTTGCATACCAAATTCCGATTTGTTACTTCCGGTTAAAAAGTTCTTTTTTCAGGTGTTCATTCCTACTGTAGCCTACAATTAAAGATCGATTTTCATGAAACGTTGGTAGAACTTTCAAGTAACATGAGTGAGATTTCAGCAGCTTTAGGAGTGATTTGGATAAAGCGTTTGGGGTCTCGCACACAACAGGTAGTTTTTTCACCATGTTTTTTATGTATGTTGAAAGCATACAAAATTTGTTCGTGAATGAATTTTATGACACTTTGGAAAAAGATGCAAAAGATGTATGGCAAGGAGCTGATTAGTTTTTGAACGATATTGAACAAAGTGGTAGGGGGTCCCCCGAAAACCTGTTTATTTGAAAGCTCACCTGATAATTGAACTTGATGAAACTTTGTGCATAAGCATTAAGTAAGGTTCAAAACAGTTCTGCATCCCAACTTACTGTTTTTCACTTCCGGTAAAAAAATTCTTTTTGTAATTTTTCGAATTTTTTTTTCAAAGCCGTTATGCACACTACAAACTACAATAATGAACTGCCGGTAAAAATTTGTTTTACTTTTTCTTGTAATTTATACATAACATACATAACATAACATAATTTATTTTTTTTGGGATACTACAGCTTCCTTAAATGTGTTTATAATTAGAACAACGCGAAATCTATAACATTGCTTTGCCATTATTTAAAGTATTTGATAGATTTTGGCTCACTTTATATCCAGAACATTTTGTTTCCAGAGCTTTGGTGAAGTTAACCTATGTATCAGCGTCACAATATTTTTTTATACCAATTTTGCATTTATTTTGTGAATTCTTTTCTATTATTATTTTCAAAAGTTCATTCAATTTATCTATTCGCAACTTATTCTGTTTCTTGCTTGTAATTAGGGCTTCAGATCATCAATACTTCAGATTATCATCTGTCTTATTTTTCTTGTAAAGAGCCTTGCCATGAATTATAATCGACCAAGACACTCTAATTTCATTGGAAACGTTAATTTGACTAAGGGTGTTTCAAGTATGGTGCATTTTCATTATTCGGGGGTCTTAAATTTATGTTTTTTAATGGTCAAAGTATCTGTACTAAAAAAACGGTTCAAATTAAAGATCTAAGAAATAAGTTCAGTGATTCATCTTTTGAGATAATTGGTGTTTCTGAGACATGGTGAAAGAAATGGTTACCTAAATAACAAATTCTTCAATATATTAGGATACAATCGGTTTTGGAACGATCGTTTGAAGAAAATCGGTGGTGGGGTAGCTGTATATGTCAAATTTGACGTTCAATGTTTTTTTGTAGCCAAATCACAAAACCAAACACCATCCCTAGTTGGCATGGTATCTCCGGATATTCATAGACGTTAATATATAATTAATTATATAAACACTTAACATGCTCAACTTTCAAAAAAAAATCTGTTTTGTATGTACCCAAATCTGTAAAACCGATCATAGTTCTCTTGCACCTGTTGAAATACAAACCTTAACTAACAAGGAAATTATCACATTTGATTTGCAATTTTAATTTCTGCAACTTCATATTTCCGCTCGTATAAGTTACTCTTTGGGATTGTTTACAATCCACCACCAAATAAGTTTGATAATCGCAGTAATCTTCAATCAGTTCTTGATGCAATTATGCTACTATAATTACCAGGGACTTAAATACTAATATTAATTCTAATTCTGGTATTACTGATAACTTCAAGAACTTGTTTTTGGAATTTGACCTTTCCTGTTTGTTTGATGCTCCAACGCATTTTACTTATGGTATGATAAAAAAGTCTTCGACATGTGAACCGTTTTTTTTTAAAGTGGTATAAGTCCACTTTTGGAAAAAATTGAGTTAGTGGTAGTTTTAGAAAGATAATGATGGCCTCTTTTTATATATATAATCATACCTTCATTAGAGCCCGATTGGGGATGGAGCGTGGGTGGAGAAATGGCTAAAGATCGATTTCAACATTTTATTTGTTTATAACAATAGAATAAACTTTGTTAACTTTATTTATTTTTTAAACAAGCATCTTTTAAATTTAAAATAAAATAAAACAGAAGTTTCTATCTTTAATAGAACCAAAGCTATGAATTTTTGAAAATAACTCATCAAGAAATTGAAAAAAAAAATCCTCGAACACCTATATGTTTTTTTTCGATATAAAACGCTTAAAAAAAATTTCAGCCAAATCAAAAATGTGTCGGTAAAAGAATGACCCATTTACATGGGACTTATACCACCTCTTGTTCTTATTTTTTAGAACATGTTATTATTGAAAGTGGTATAAGTTTATTTGGAACCAAAAAATCAATTATTTTCTTTTTAAGTTTAAATAACTATTATTGCATAATAAAATTAAATAGGTTTAAAGTGTGAAAAATATCACAAAATTTTAGTTACATTTGTCTATGTTTTTATATTAATGCAAACGCAAATCCTTAAATATCTCAATGTATAAAAAAATGGACTTACACCACTTTAAAAAAAACGGTTCATGTATTGATTGGCTTAACACTAACCGAATCGAGAGCATATCAAATTTCTCTCAAATTGATTTTCCTGGGGTTTCTAATCATGATATCATTATGCTTACATACGACATCCCCAGGTTCCCAGTGGGTAGGAGGTCTTCCTTTATTTGTGATTAATCACATATTTACTCTAGTGAAGTGGCTACTCTTGGATTTTCCTTCGAATGATTTTAATCGTTTATTTTCGAGTGATGACTTTTTGAACTTCATAAATTTTTATGATAATTTCAATGCATAAGCGTTGCTCAAATAAATAACACCGAGAGATAAAAGTCAACCTTGGTTCAAGCCAGAGCTTGACTGCCTAATTAATTGCAGAAATCAAGCATACCGAGTATGGTTAAGGCCAAGAACTCCAGCAAGTCGCGTATCTCATGTTTCTCTCCGAAACCAAGCAAACGAAACAATTAAATATTCAAAACTAGATTTTATGAATAAGTAAATTTCTAAGAACCTGAACTCTGAAGATTAAGAAATACTGTTTTAAATAAAGAAAAAGACCTTGTCCATATCCCTCAAAGTCCATATGAGATTAATTCTAATTTTATTTTTCATTCAGCAGCAGACCCAACAAGCTCCCTGTGTATACCTTCACCAATTCGCCCCTTTAATGAACTTGCTGAACGAATTTCGGACAGATCAAGTTGTTTTCAATTTTCCCATATTACATGGATTGAAAATGTATCTGCTATTACATGTATTAAATCATCAAATGCTTTCGGTCATGATGATATTTCTCTCAAATTTCTAAAAGTTGTATTTCCATTAATTGCTCCAGCCATCACTCATTTTTTTAATCACATTATAACTACTTCTAGCTTTCCTGCTGAATGGAAAATTAGCAGGGTTGCTCCAATTCCTTTAAACTCCTTTCCTAAAACTCTGAAAGACCTTCGACCCATAAGTATCCTGCCAGTTCATTCGAAAGCATTCAAATCAATCATAAAAAATCAAGTCACTGTGCATATTCAAAAGTTTTGCTTGCTAGTTGATCGTCAATCTGGCTTTGGTAAAAAACATAGAACTGAAACTAGTCTACTGTGTGCTTCTGATGACATCATTCAAATGTTCGAGGAAAAACTTGTTGTCTTTCTTGTTTTATTGGATTTTTTCAGGGCATTCGAGCTGGTTGATCATGACCTACTTAAAGTACAATTTCTCTTCTACAGCCATTTCTTTCGTTACGTCATATTTACAGTATATGACGGTGTCTTGTCCGACAGTCTCCTGGTAACATCAGGGGTTCCACAGGCTTCTATGCTGGGTCCTCTATTCTTTTATCTCTTTATATATAACCTCCCAGATGTGTTTAACCACTGTAAATATCATATGTTCACCGGCGTTCAACTATGCTGCGACTGAAAGGCTTTTGCGCTAGATAATATAGATGGTAACATTAATTCTGATCTAAGAAATGTAGCCCTTTGGGCTGAACGTAACAAACTCGTGCTAAACCCTAATAAAACTTCTACTATTGTTTTCAGTTTATCTTACGTTGACTCCCATCGCGCAGTTTTGTCCTCCATAAAATTGAATGAAATGTATCTCCCAATTTCGTGCACAGTCAGAAATCTGGGTATTATTTTTGACTCAGTTATGTCATGAAAAGCTCAGGTTAATGCAGTTTGTGCTACAATTTATTCAGGCCTCCAATGTCTCTGGGCTTCTCTTTCATTTACTAATCAAGATCTGAGAATTAGGCTTGTTAAATCTCTCTTAATAACTCATTTCACATAGATGAAAAACGTGGTCTACACAGGTGAAAAAGTGGAAATTTGAACTTGACTATACCGATTCCATCAAACTTTTTTTGTTTGATATGTGATTATTCTTAGTCATTTGAGAAAAAATTAATTAATTGTTTTTGCAATTAGTTCTATAATTAAAATGTTAAAAAAACATTTTTAAAGATGGCGCTAAGGTCGAAGATCAATTAGAAGTTAATTTACTTTTTTTTTGTAAAATATTTCTATCCTTACTTTAAAATATTTCAAATTTACCAAGAGGCGTTAATTTGTGTTCTTGAGAAATTTAATTTTAATGGTTTTAGTCTGACTAAAAATTCTACTTTTTCAAACAACTTTCATTAACAAAAAATTTTAACTGCAATACTTTTTTTTTAAAAAAATATCCTTACTTTAAAACATAACAAATTTACAAAGAGACGGTAATTTATGTTCTTGAGATATTTAATTTTAAAGATTGTTAGTTCTAAAATTACTAAAATTCGAATTTTTCCCTTATAAAATTTCTTCGACAAAATAATGAACAATTGGAATTTAAATCGGACTAAATATCTTTAAAATTAAATATATCAAGAACACGAATTAACGTCTCTTTGTAAATTTGGACTATTTTAGAGTAAGTATAGAATTATTTTACAAAAAAAATAGAATTAAATTCCAATTGATCTTCGACCCCTAAAAAAGTTTTTTTTAATATTTTAATTTTAAATTTAATTACAAAAACAAATAATTAACTTTTTTTCTTCAAACGATTAACTAATCACCTATCAAACAAAAAAAAAGTTTGATGAAATCGATATAGCCGTTCTTAAGCAATTTAATTTCAAAGTTACATCGGATTGCCAGAATTTCATTTTTCATGCATGCTGTTGTGCCCCTATAATCAAACTGTGCACTTTAAAAAAATTACAAAATTAGTTGCATTTTTCATTTTATCCATACTACTTATATGTCTAGTCTCATGAAAATCAAAAATGGTCAAGTTTTCACAACTCAGTCTAGAACACGTTTTTTTTCTTAAACTTCCTTCGATTCCTTCATTCATTCCTTCGATTCCTTCATTCTAGAATCCTTCGATTCTAGAATGTTTAAACTCTACGATCTTTAACAAACTTCAAAAAAGTTTCAAGTTTGTATGAGGTACATCTTTCATGAGGTACATCTCTCACTACTCAAAATCATTTTTTGGTTATTCCTTAAAAAATACCTCAAATTTTGTATGTGTATCTTGATTCATAAGATCCTTTTCTTGCCTATCTTACCTCTTTATCAGGTTTTTGACTGGTACAGTAATAGACTGAATCACCTTCGTATACCTAGAAATTGCACAAGTGTCAAAAGCAAATCCATTTTTGTTTATGGTTCATTTGTTTCAAATGACAAACCTCTTGAATTAGGATTAAGATCACACACCAAACTTAAAGAACTTGTTTTCGAATATTTTTGCCATCAAGATAATGTTATTTTAGCTTAAAATAACAATAGGACAAAATACTATATAATTTGAAAGTTTAGGATTAGGATTCGGTTTGTGTCAATGGTTTCTATTAGTGATGTACCGAGTTTCCGGAAATTACCTGTTACCCGACTTACCCGGTTTACCCGGAACCGGCAATATTTTCATTACCCGACACCGGGTAAAAATAAAACTAAACGTTTATAAATTCGTTTTAAATTTATAAATAGGATAATTTATAAATAGGATAATAGGATATAATAGTCTAAAATTTATAAATAGGATAACCACCTTTGCCGAGTATTTCTCCAAAAACTTTTATGAGTTGTATTCCCACCCATTGCTTTTTATAGAAAACTCTACGAGAGGGCCAATTAATTTCAAAATTTTGCAATACTCTTTTAAAATAACCTTTTTGAGACAAGCATGTTCTTAAACGGGATATCTAGAAAGCAAACGGATGGGACATTTCTGTGTTCAGTTCTGTTCTGTTCTCTGTTCAGTTCTTGTTTATCGATTGCAAAGCGCACATGATGGAAGGATGTTTTAAATTTTTCGCACCATAGAAGTAGTATTTATAGTAGATGGACATTTCGAAATTTGTTCGGTGATGAAGTGAATGTAATTGATCAGATGAATGTAGCTGTTCAATATTATTGCATAGAGTCTAGATATTTCATTTTTGACCGACAAACACCTCCCCAAAAATCACTACAATATTCCATACATGAGCATATCCTTAACAAAATGTTGCTACATCCGTAATAAATGATATCATTTGGTTTTTGTTGGATTGCAACTCAAAGATTGCAATAAATTTTAATGTTTAATAATACATATTCTGGTTGTTTTCAACATTTCACCCTTTAAAGTAATTAAATAGCTAAAAAATTACAGAATTCTTGATTATTTGTAAATGAAAATTTAATCAACTACCCGGACCGAGTACCCGACCGGGAATTATGAAAAATAGGCCGGGTACCCGATACCCGGCTTTTTGTATTTTTAGGACACGGTGCATCACTAGCTTCCATTCGTATTTAGTTGTTCCTGTTTCATGATTTTGCCCCTGATTGGATAGCTGAGATTGAGATTTTATAAGCAAGCTGAATATTTAAGTTAATTGTTGGTGTTATGAAAACTTGATACACGGCATCAATTAATTATATAACTTTTTTGATTTCATATTAATAATTTGTTTTTTGTTCGAATAATTTTATACTTTACATATGTACGAATTACAAGGCTATGCCTTAAGTATGTACGTTTCTTAGGAAAAAATAGATAAATAAAACAAATATGTTGCAGATTTTAAATTATTCTTAAAGCAAAAAATTTTTGTTTCCAAATTTTGAGTTTTCATTTTATTTTGGGAAAACTTGAATAACTTGTAGCAACCGGAACCAATATTCATGTATTTCAACTGAAAAAAAGAAATAAAAATTTAATCGTTAGGCTTTATGAAAAGAAAAATATTTTCAATTATTGGTTGTTCAAAATATATGACTTGGAATATGGAAAAATTTGAAAAAAAAGTAAATTTTTCGTTTTTTCATGTTTTTTGGAGTGGAGATGGATTATTGATTTTGATCCTTGATGGATTTTTACAAAAATAGTTCAAAATGTTTGTTAGCATATATACTATGCACTTATATCATTATAATATATTGAATTTGTTTGTTTTGTAAAATATATGATTCAAAACCAGGAATAACATTTTTTTTTCAACGAAAAAATTGTTTTTTCGCGAATACCTCAGAAAACAGAGCTAAAAACGAATTTGATATACGCAAACAGTAGGTCAAAACTCATAAAGAAAGTTGAGTTTTATTCAGAGAGCCAAAACAGTTCAAAGTTTGATAAGATATAAAATGATCTGATATCAATAATTTCAGATGCCTTCCAAATTGCTCTGTGAAAACTTCGGGGCCACTGACTAAGGATTCCAAATTAAATTTGTTTGTATTGTTCCATTTTATGCGTTTTATTTCTACAGCTCCACCGTTTTCAAATGTCATCATTGCATAATTTTTTCTAAATTGTAGATATTTGTAAACAAGCATCACACATCGATAAATAAAGCAGTTTATTATTTAATTGTTATTACACCTAATGAATTTAAGTACATCCTTTTAAGTATTTAATTCTTAATATTTAAGGGTACAACCCATTGGTTGACGCTGCTCAAACACAAACTTTTCGTTGATTTCCAATTCCTAATCAAATGGTATGGGCGGAGTGTCATAAAATTGTCCAACCCTATTTTTTCTAATTGTTATTTTCTTAAACTCTAAGTATGTAGCTTCAAAATTTGATGATGGTCATTCCTTTCTCTAACAGTGATGAAATTTTGTGATCCAGTATGCTGCTAATATCGTCTGCTTCATTAAATGTTTTCATATTGTCTTTTAGTTTGTCGGATAATTAATGTTTTTGTTGATATTGGACGGATATTCTTTATTCATTTCAATAGAGTGGTTTGTTAAATTCTTCCCCGAAAATGTTTAAAAATTAATCAATTTAATTTAAATCTGTTGAACAATAAATAACTTTATTAAATTTTTCAAATTATTATCATAATAGCTGCGTTTTTTTCATTTGGGTCAAGGTCAAGGTCTAGATCAAGTCTGTTTTTTGCATGTAAAAGCAACAACAACATAACCCAGATATTTATTTGGGTCTAGATCAATGATCTAAAATATTTTGGTTACATAAAATTGCAAGAGATGGCGAAACGTAGGTTTTGATTTTATAAGGTTGGTATGGTCATTTTAAAACTTATAAATGTCAAAGAAAATTTATTCAAAATAAAAAAAATGTCAAAGATGCCTTATGAAATTTGTTTAAAATCAATTTTAATATGATTTGTTTGCAACATGATTTCAATAAATTTGCTTAAAATTAATTTTAAATCAATACCCACGATATAAAATCCATATTATTCAAAGATTAGATGTTTACAATTTTTTATTAGTTATCAATTATTTTATTTCATTTTATTTCACGCCATTTGCAATAACCAATGAACATTGCCATATCTAAAAAAATGGATTAGTGTTTCTGATTAAATTTTTTTGAATTTTTTTTATATGAAGTTTTATTTTTCAAGAGACTTTAAATATTTTGCGAATTTTTTTTATATTGAGTTTTAATTTCAAAATGGCGCTACAAGTTCACAATTTTTTTTCATCTTAGCTCAGTGCTGCCAACAATTTAAAATATAATATTTTTTTTCTTTGCGTGACCCCACATCGTTTTTTTGAAACCTTGACCCTGACTCAAATGAAAAAAACGCAGCTAATATTAAATAAACAATCAAATAAAATAAATTTTTTTGTAACGTCTGTCAATTGTACAAGTATTAATTAATTAATTACTTATTAATTATTTCAGTAATTATGTTTATTTACTTGCTAGTTTATCATTCCAAATTAGTTTGGACGATTTCAAGCTTCTGTGGTTAACATTTGTGGTTAACATTTGTTAATAGAAATTGTTCGAAAAAATGATGAAAAATTAGAATCCAAACTGAAAAATATGGAGAGTCTAAAATCTCAAGCTCTGAGATATCAAGCTTTCGTTCGGTCTGGGTTAAGGATTTTGATATAGTTTTCGGCATAAAACTTTTATGAGGACATGGTTTTTAGTTTTGGGCAACGATGTATATCAAACCTAACTCTTTTTTAAAGTACAAGTATTTTTTATCTCTGTTTCGAAATTTATTACAAAACTAACACGAAACATCAATACGTTGGAAAATTATTACAGATTATAAATTAACATATTTTGTGAAAAGATGATACAATCAGCAAACTACTCAAACACCTCTCCATTTAGTGTTTCGAGAAAATATTACAAAATCACAAATTCATATTTATTTCAAAATTCCAAAAATATTGTAAAAATTAAATAAAGCCAAACATTTTCAAAATTCTAAAAATATTCCAAAAATTCTTCAAAATTCTTAAAAATTCAAACTTTTTCAAAAATTCTAAAAATATTGCGAAAATTATAACAAATCAAATATTAAAACTTTTTCCAAAATTGTAAAAATAATTCTTAAATTATTACAATATCACATATACAAAGTTTTTTCAAAATTCCAAAATATTTCAAAAAGTAAAACAAATTCAAAAATTTCCATGTCACATTTACGTCATACAAACAGCTAAATTTTTTTCATAAATGAAATCATTTTTTTGACATACTTGACAATATTTTATTGACAAACTTATAATGCAATAAAATTCTCAATAATAATAACGTCATGTTCATTACATTTTTATTTCATACAAATAACTAATTTTATTATTTTCTATTAAAAGAAATGAAAATCATTCTTTTGACACACTTGACAATATTTTTTGATAAACATGAATTATAACAAAATCGAAAATTGAAACTTGTTTCAAAATTCCAAAAATTAGAATAAAATCAAATATTTAAACTTTTTCTAAATCCTAATAATATTCCAAAAAATCATAAAAATTCAAAAATTCTTTTCAAAATTCTAAAACTTTTTTCAAAATTCTAAAAATATTGCAAAATTATAACAATATAAAAAATTGAAACTTTTTCCAAGATTATAAAAATTATAATAAAATCAAAAGCTTAAAATTTTTCAAAATTCTAAAAATATTCCAAAAATTTTTACAAAATCAAAAATTGATACTTTTTCAAAATACTAAAAATATATAAAACAATTCACAAATTCTATTTTTTTTCAAAATTATAAAAATATTGCAAAAATTATAACAATTAAATATTAAAACTTTTTTCAATTTTTACGTCATACAAACAAAATCTTTTTTCCAAAAAATTGGCAAAAAAAATAAATGAAATCATTTTTTGACACACTTGAAAATATTTTTTTGACAAACTTATAATGCAATAAAATTCTCAATAATGATAATTTCATGTTCATTATACATTTCATTTCATACATATAACTAATTTTGTTTTTGTCTAAAAAAAATAATTGAAAATCATTCTTTTGACACACTTGACATTCTTTTCTTGACAAATTGATAATGCCATAATTCTCTAAATAATAATAATAAAATTTCATGTCATGCAAATAATTAATTTTATTTTTGATAAACTTCTAATGCAGCATTCTAGTTTTTGATATCACATACCAATCCCAACCATCGAGATTTCTCCACATTCTTTGTTCCTACTCATTATCACTTAAAATGAACGTTTTTTAAGCAAAAAATATGCATATTTCCTTGTTTTAACACACTTGACGATTTTTTGACCCATTTTCAGTACAGTTATCGAACACATTGTCCTTTCAGATCTTACCATTGATTGTATTTTTAAAATTCAAAATTTTTGAAATTCCTTCAGCCGCTTTCTAGATTTCGTCGGTTGCGATGGCTTGCAGACAGACATACATTTTTTTAGAGTCAATAGGTCCAAGAACGTCGAGAAATTCCAAAAAAGTGGGGATTAGGATTTCACTTTTGGCTCATGAATGTAATACTTGGGTAATTTTAAAATTAAATATTTCAAGAAAAAGGTGGATACTTTAGAGTATAGAACTATTTAAAAAAAAAATAAAATTCTAATATTCTCCTAACATTTTATAGGAGCTTTCTAACGCACCATTTGTTTGAAGATGATATACATTAGATTTAACGTTTTTAATTTTAAAAAGTTAGCAAATAGTTTTGGATACACTGTTCATAACGTTGGAGCCTTGATTGGCTACGATTGAGAAAGAAGTTCCAAAATGGCAAATAAACTTTTCAACAGAAGCTTGAACGACCGTGTTCGACTCCTGATTTTGTAATAAAATTTCGAGAGAGTAGCTTGCTAAATTATCTTGAATTTTGATAACATAATTAACCATAACAATATCTATAATTATTTTTTGTAATGTTTAATGGAGTGCTAGTAATGACTATTGGTATTTTGTTCACGATTTTCTTTTTTGACAAATTTCATAAGACTTGATATATTTTTGTTCTGCTGAATACCTTTTTGGAAAATAATTGTAATATGTTAATCTTTAACACGTTCGAAACACACCTTGGTGTGCTCCAAGAGGACTTCCATGAAATTCTTTTATTACTCTCTAGATATTCGTTGTCATTTAGTGTAATTATTGTTTGTTTTTGATCTACAACTTCCAGATCAAAAACAAACAATAATTACACTAAATGACAGTTTGAGAGAGGATTGAAATTTTCAATATTTGTATGAGTTGATGTGTTTGAGTAAGATTTGAAATTGAATTTAAAGTTTTAATTAATTGTTGTAATACATCATTTTTAATCTTAGAATTTGAAACAGAAAACTTTGATTGATATAATTTAACGAGTGAGTTTGACATTATTTTAGACTTTGATCTATTGAAAACGGGAACCCGATGAGGATTAGTGGGTTTTGGTAACTTCACTCTACTTAAAGCATCTACGTTTTTTGTTCAGCTTTCCTGTTTTATATAGAATTTTACAGTCGTATTTATCAAGTTTTAACTTCCAACAGAGCAAATGGGAGGATTGATCATTGACTTTGCACAACTAAACGAATACATACGGACAAAATTGAATACTAGGCCACACTTAAATTAGTCCGTTTTTCTGAATTTTTGGATAATTTTTCTCGGCTTTATTCAAAACCGTACTTGCATATGTGTTTGACAGAACTGTGATCCTGAGATAAAATGGCTACAATTGCCATATCACTACAATCGAAACTTATCGTAAATATTTTTGAAAAATCAGGGTATTGTAATACTGCTGGACCTTTTAACGCTAATTGTAGTTTTCGGCAAGATTCATCCCAAAAATTTGCAATAAATCGCCTGCCAGTCCTTAAAAAGATATTGCTACATTGGCACAACAAGGAATTTGGTAATTTTTTATTACTTCTATCTTTTCTAGATCTGGTTTTATGCCTGAACAAGTTAAAACATGTCCGGAATAATTGGTTTCATTTTGTAAGAACTGACATTTATCTGGGTTGATTTTTAAACTGTGGAATCTAAGGCACTTAAATATTTCTTCTAATATTTGGTTATGATCAACTAAATTGATGGCGCCTCTGACTTGGCAGTGGACTGTATGTTTTCTTTTTGACGAACGACGTTAAATAAAAAGCCAGAGAGCTATCAAGAATTTTGATTTTATTATATGCGTGTCCTCAGTTATCGCGCCTAAGAATGGCAAATGTTGATGATGACGGCTGAGAATAATAATGTATGACGACTGATGATGTAATATAAATTGAATGATGTTATGCGTGTCCACTGTTATCACGCCTAGCAATGATAGGAGATGATGATGACGACTGATAATATAGTATGAATGCGACTGATAATATAATATATGACGACTGGTGATGTGATATAACTTGATTGATAGTATGCGTGTCCACTGTTATCACGCCTAGCAATGGCAGAAGATGATGATGACGACTGATGATATGATATGAATGCGACTGATAATATAATATGTGACGACTGATGATATAATATAAATTGATTGGTAGTATGCGTGTCCACTGTTATCACGCCTAGCAATGGCAGAAGATGATGATGACGACTGATAATATGATATGAATGCGACTGATAATATAATATGTGACGACTGATGATATAATATAAATTGATTGGTAGTGTGCGTGTCCACAGTTAGCACGCCTAACAATGATGACGACTGATAAAATAATATGAATGCGACTGATAATAT
Source organism: Diogma glabrata (assembly GCA_963693315.1). Taxonomy (NCBI): domain Eukaryota; kingdom Metazoa; phylum Arthropoda; class Insecta; order Diptera; family Cylindrotomidae; genus Diogma; species Diogma glabrata. The sequence goes on along the minus strand of OY856187.1, from coordinate 192,716,630 downwards.
AATATGTGACGACTGATGATATAATATAAATTGATTGGTAGTGTGCGTGTCCACAGTTAGCACGCCTAACAATGATGACGACTGATAAAATAATATGTGGCGACTGATGACATAATATAAATTGATGAATAATGTGCGTGTCCACAGTTAGCACGCCTAACAATGATGACGACTGATAAAGTAATATATGATGAGCGATGACATAATATAAGTTGATGGATAATGTGCGTGTCCACAGTTAGCACGCCTAACAATGATGACGACTGATAAAATAATATATGATGAGCGATGACATAATATAAGTTGATGGATAATGTGCGTGTCCACAGTTAGCACGCCTAACAATGATGACGACTGATAAAACAATATATGACGAGCGATGACATAATATAAATTGATGAATAATGTGCGTGTCCACAGTTAGCACGCCTAACAATGATGACGACTGATAAAGTAATATATGATGAGCGATGACATATAATATAAGTTGATGGATAATGTGCGTGTCCACAGTTAGCACGCCTAACAATGATGACAACTAACAATGATGACGACGGATAAAATAATATGTTATGAATTGTAAAGCATGTCCACTGTTATCACGCCTAGCAGCAGCATATATGAATGATGATGATGATGATGATCATTGTGTGCCAACTCATCAATGCCTCAATTGGCATGCGCTAGTAAATTATTGTATTGCCTAAAAAAGGGCAATGAATTAAAAAATGAATTTCATAAGAAGTAAAAAATGTTTGAAGACACTGTGCCAAATAGGGCTTGTAACATGAATTTCACTCCTTGTGAAAATTAATCAGCATTACAATCAGATATTCGGATGCTTAAATATGGCGGCCATGCAACAATAATTTCGGCAAACACTGGCAGGCAGATGAACACAAAAAACACCACTGCACAATTTCACCAATTAAATGTAGAACTATTTATTTTATTTTAAAAACATTTTTGTTTTACAATGTTTTATAATTCACATTAATTTTACATTTCTTCTGAACATTATTTGTATTAAATTAACTACTCAAAAATTAACCATCACTTGTCAGAAATTAAACGAAGAAGAAGAACTTATTAATCATAAAATCTAAAATATATAGCCAAAAAACTAATCATTTTATTGACTGCAGAGCTCACGTGTTCAACATTAGCATAAATAAGTACTAAATACTGTCGTATCGACACAAGATATGATAAATCTTGCCAAGTGGTGAGAACGTGAACTCATCAGATGAAACCTAAATGTCAAAAATTGACATTTCAAAAAACAATAATATTATTAAAGGTAAAATTAGTTGATTAAATTACAAACAATAAATTAATAAAACCTTTCTCTTTCAGTATTATTCTATGGATCGGAAACATCAACAGCTGGAGATGTCATGGATTGCAAGACTTGTAAGTTCTGAACTACTTAATATAAATAATTTTAATGTTTGCAGACAGACAATATCCAGTGTTAATAAAAATCCCGACGGCTAAGCAAAGTTAATTACGAAACTTAAATTAACAGCTTAAATTAAAGTAATTAACCAATTAATACAAGTCAATTTTTTTCTTTCTTTTTTCAGAGACAACAAAACAAAACAGCCACGAAATGTTGACTGAGGTTATTCAACAAATATTTTGACGAAGGACAGAGATATTATTGGTAAGTATGACTATTTACATAACATTATTGTTTTTTTATTTCGAACAGCTCTGTCCGTTGTCAACATATTCCCGCCTTTGACGATAATTACTTATATAAATTATTATAAATCATGAATTGATGAAAACTATTAATCTAATTGGTTATTTAAAAATTCAGAGAGTTAACAACTTATAGCCAATATCATAAGTGTGTCATATGACCACTTTAATTTTAATTCAGAACATTTTATGTAAGTTACTTTAATTCAGAAAATTATGTTACTACTAGTTTTAAGATACTTATTTCTGGTTCACAACCAATTATCATTTTTTTGCTTTAGAAATGTTTATTTTTACAAAAACAAAAATATTTTTTTATTTTGAATAAATTTATCAACAACAACTGTTGTGATTATGTACTTTTTTTATTTACAATTGAACATGAGGTATCATGAGAGATGCCAAATGACAAGAAGTGAAGTTTAAAAGCTCGCATTACTGTAAGTATCAGTGTACTTTCTGCCGTTGAGGTTGGTTGAATAATATGCTAGAGTTCACGATGGGCAGTAACGTGTAGTTCTTAGTGACGCAGGCAACAACTTGAGACCTTCATCAAGCTTGCTAAATACTGATTTTGTGGACTCGACCAACGGTGGTGTTATGATTGTAACAAAGCGACAATGGTAAACGACTCAAAACGGAACTGACGTTGTGAAGTGGTGATACATGAGTAACGCGATTAGATTTTGAATTGGACCTAACTGGTAATAGTTTCTGCTTCCTAAATGGAATTACAGATGACGCAAATTGAGACGATGAATATTCTGATCGATAGAGACAATGACTCGTATATTAAAATACTTTCGAAGACGAGTCAATCGACGAAATTGATGACAGTGAATTTAAAATTTGAATTAGTCCAAAATCATGACGGATAAAATCATTTAATGTGCGTGTGTAGCTGACGTTATAGCGGATTAACCATTAAATGTGCTGAGCATTGACGACGACTAAAGGTTTAATCATTGAGTGTGCGTAGCAACCCAAGAGATAAATAATTAAACCTGGATTATGCAGAGCATTGACGAAGACTAAAGGTTTAATCATTGAGTGTGCGTAGCAACCGAAGAAATAGATGATTAAACCTGGATTATGCAGAGCATTGACGAAGACTAAAGGTTTAATCATTGAGTGTGCGTAGCAACCGAAGAAATAGATGATTAAACCTGGATTATGCAGAGCATTGACGAAGACTAAAGGTTTAATCATTGAGTGTGCGTAGCAACCGAAGAAATAGATGATTAAACCTGGATTATGCAGAGCATTGACGAAGACTAAAGGTTTAATCATTGAGTGTGCGTAGCAACCGAAGAAATAGATGATTAAACCTGGATTATGCAGAGCATTGACGAAGACTAAAGGTTTAATCATTGAGTGTGCGTAGCAACCGAAGAAATAGATGATTAAACCTGGATTATGCAGAGCATTGACGAAGACTAAAGGTTTAATCATTGAGTGTGCGTAGCAACCGAAGAAATAGATGATTAAACCTGGATTATGCAGAGCATTGACGAAGACTAAAGGTTTAATCATTGAGTGTGCGTAGCAACCGAAGAAATAAATAATTAAACCTGGATTATGCAGAGCATTGACGAAGACTAAAGGTTTAATCATTGAGTGTGCGTAGCAACCGAAGAAATAGATGATTAAACATGAATTATGCAAAGCATTAATGAAGACTGAATGGTTAATCATGGAGTGTGCGTAGCAACCGACGAAATAAGTGGTTAGACATGGACTATGCAAATCAATAATGAAGACTGAATGTTTTAATCACATTGCATAATGTGTTGACGAGAATGGCATCATGAGCCAAAATGTAGCTATGATGCACTAGCTTATGAATTAGAAAGTTATGATTGTGGAATTACCATAAGTAACAGCCGATCGAGGTTGTAAGTTCTTGATCGATTTGCACTGTGAAAAGTCTTTTGACTTTTGATTTTCTTATACCAGTTTTAGTGATTTCAAGTTCACAACTCTTGTACATTGTGAAGACTCGAACCAACGTTTGTTGGTTAAAATACTCTTCACGGAACCAACGAAAGTGTTGGTTACGTGAGAATGCTCTTCACAGGAGTGTGAAATTACGATAAATAACAGCCGATCGAGGTTGTAAGTTCTTGATCGATTTGCACTGTGAAAAGTCTTTTGACTTTTGATTTTCTTATACCAGTTTTAGTGATTTCAAGTTCACAACTCTTGTACATTGTGAAGACTCGAACCAACGTTTGTTGGTTAAAATACTCTTCACGGAACCAACGAAATTGATGGTGACGTGAGAGTGCTCTTCACAGGAGTGTGAAATTACGATAAATAACAGCCGATCGAGGTTGTAAGTTCTCGATCGATTTGCACTGTGAAAAGTCTTTTGACTTTTGATTTTCTTATACCAGTTTTAGTGATTTCAAGTTCACAACTCTTGTACATTGTGAAGACTCGAACCAACGTTTGTTGGTTAAAATACTCTTCACGGAACCAACGAAAGTGTTGGTTACGTGAGAATGCTCTTCACAGGAATGTGAAATTACGATAAGTAACAGCCGATCGAGATCGTAAGTTCTTGATCGATTTGCACTGTGAAAAGTCTTTTGACTTTTGATTTTCTTATACCAGTTTTAGTGATTTCAAGTTCACAACTCTTATACATTGTGAAGACTCGAACCAACGTTTGTTGGTTAAAATACTCTTCACGGAACCAACGAAAGTGTTGGTTACGTGAGAATGCTCTTCACAGGAACCATATAACTGATGCGAAAATGGGACGAAATTCTCTGTTTGGTTTAGGTAGCGGGAAATTATAAATGCTAGTACTGTATTGGAATGAAGTTAGATAAAACATATAAATTACTATTGAAATTAAATGATACAACTTCAATTAAAATGAGAACTTTAATTGATAAGAATTATTCTGATAACAATGACTTACATAGTATATTTTTTATCGCTTGATACATGATATAGGAGACGATGATTCGTATAATCCTTTGTCTATGCAGTCAACAACTGTAACAACCAACTTGTTCCTAGCGGCAATTGTAGTTGTTTGCCGAATTGACTAGAGCTGCAGGATTTTAAGTTATAGACAACTCATCGCTACTTAATTTATAAGTGGGGAGAGTTTAAAGATTATGGTTGTGAGGAGATGTATGTGACATCAAAAAAATAGAAACAACTCCTATTTGATACACATGTTATGACCAAGGCTAGGTGGTTCATTTAATGTGGAGGATCATCAAGTTAGTAGAAGGAACATATGAATGATTTTAGCCGAGTTTGTATTAAAATCGGGTTAATGATGGTATGTCTGAAAACAAGTTACGTTACGATGAACATGTTAGGTAGTAACGCCTTTGTCGATCTCGGTTTCAAATGGTAGAACACTTATACGATTGACAGCTCTTTTCAATTCTGACAGTGCTGTCTTGACTGTAACCACACGAGTGATCCCATCTTGTCCAGGATGTAATGCTGTTATGCGACCTAAGTGCCATTTTAATGGTGGTGAATTATCGTCATGGAGGATAACTAAAGAACCTACTTGGAACTTATGTGAGCCCTGATGCCACTTGTGTCGTCGTTGGAGTTCCGATAAGTATTCTTTGTGCCACCTTTCCCAAAATTGATGTAAATTTTGTTGGATTCGTTGCAAGCGTGACAACCGGTTGCTGGACAAATCAATTAATGATGGTTCTGGGATTGATGTCAAAGGAGCACCGATAATAAAATGACCAGGTGAAAGAGCGGTCAAGTCTGATGGATCACTAGATAAGGGCGTAAGAGGTCGAGAATTGAGACATGCTTCGATTTGTGAAATCAGTGTAAGGAGTTCTTCCACAGTAAGGGCTGCATTGCCAACTGCGCGTTTGAAATGATGCTTAGCACTTTTGATTGCAGCCTCCCACAAACCCCCAAAATGCGGAGACCGTGGAGGAATGGTTTTCCATTCTATTTCGTTTTCGGAGCAGAATTTTAAGCTGGTGTCTTGAAATGACTGAGAAAGAAATAACGTTTTGAGCTCCTTCAGTTCCGAACGTGATCCGACGAAATTGGTGGCATTGTCCGAATAGATGCGAATGCATATTCCGCG
>OY856187.1:192534975-192710633 GCA_963693315.1 Diogma glabrata | reverse complement strand
GAGACGCCCCCTAGAAAAATTCTTTGCTGTCAAAAAACCACAACGGCATTATTTTTTTTTTTAAGTAAAAAGAACACGGGCCGCAAAATCATCGAAGTTTATTTTTTGATAAAATTGTTAATATCTCATAAAATATGCAGATGTCAAAAAAAATCATACAATTTTTTTTGTAGGAAATTTAATTTTGTACAAAAAAGGTGCAGGTCATTTTTTTCCTAAAACCTATATTTCTGATGATATTTTGAAATAAAACTTGAAATTCTTCGAAACTCGCAAAACCAAATGATGAAAATTTCGACGAAAAAGTACTTATTTTGATTTTTTTTGTCACGATTATTTTTTTATACATTTCATTCTATAGCATAAGAAGAAAATTAGGACTTTTTCGTCATCTTCATTTTTATGTTTTTTAAAAATTACGAAAACTTACAAGTTCATTTTCAAAATATCATGAGAACTATATGTTTTCGGAAAAAAATGACATACATTTTAGTAGAGAATTAAATTTCCTACAAAAATGGTTGTGTGATTTTTTTTGACATCTGCATATTTTATGAGATATTTGAAAAAATCTACGAATTTTTCAAAAAATCAACTTCGACGATTTTGCGGTACGTGTTCTTTTGATTAAAAAAAAAAAAAATTATGCCGTTGTGGTTTTTTGACCACAAAGAGTTTTTCTAGGGGCGTCTCGGAAAATTTAGTTTTTAACGACCAGTCTAATATATATATATATATATATATATATATATATATATATATATATATATATATATATATATATATATATATATATATATATATATATATGTATATATATATATATATATATGTATATATATATATATATATATATATATATATATATATATATATATATATATATATATATATATATATATATATATATATATATATATATATATATATATATATCCAATTGTTTATATGCAAAAAAACTACAAAAACCACCATTACAACAATATTTGTTTCGACTCTTCATACAGCTTGTGGAATAAGATAGTATTGATATGAAACAGAGCAGCGCTGTCCAACTTTCCAATGATCGCGGGCCTAATAATATTTTTAACGCCTTAGCCGGGCTAAACAAATTTAACAATTATTTAAAATAATGAGACAAAACAGAACGAATTTACTAACTTATACCGGTTAAAACAAAGTTATTAAGTATAAACTCTCATTCTGATGTATATTAGCTACATTTCTTGATGCATGATCTGATCCAGATCAGGTCATGTTTCATGGAACGACACAAAAATGTAATAATGGGTGAGTCCGGTTGGAATAATAATTGGCTAAAAGTACTACTCAAAATTTTTTTATATGTCATTAATTTTGTTTTTACATTTCTTTAAATTCAATTTTTCAAACCATTTTGGTGAACATCCCAAATAATTTTGTATGAATAAACTTTTTAAATTAAATTGATCAGTTTTTTGTTTACAATTTTAATTTAGATTAGTTTTGGATGTATTCGGTTCTTAAATTTTCTCTTTTTTCTCAATCACGAAATACAAAATATTTGTTCACCTACATTTTCAAACATGAACTAATTTTTAGATCATGATTTGTGATCTAAAAACAAAGATGGATCTCAAATTGTATGTAAAACTAGAGCTGATCCGGATCACACGGTTTCATGAAATACAGCTATTATAAATATTCTCTCTATCCTTATTTGCTTGATTTTCAAAATATTAAAAAATATATATTTTTACTTATTTAGAATTGTGTTTTTATGACATATAAAAATACTGCATCTTAATTTAAAACAATTTTGCAGTAAAAATATAATTTCTAATACATATGTATGTATTTACATTACTAAATTTATACACCGAAAGAAAAAATCTTGCTTGATTCAAACATGTTGCATTGTTAATCGAAAATTAAGTGAAAATTGGGGAACTAAATACGTTAGTGATTGTATCAACCAACGCTCCGTATTTAAATTAACAATTAAACCGTTGTTGATATATTTTTTTATAAGTATCACAAACATATTTGATTTAACCATGTTTGTAGTTGAGTCAATTATGATTTAATTTTCAATTGACTACAAACGTGGTAAATTAAAAATTAGACTAAAAATAGTGATATTGAATACGTTTGTGATAGAATCAAGCATACGCCGTATTAAATCTTTTGGTTTGGTACATCTTTGTTTTGTTTTTGCTGCTATCGATGTTTGTATGGGTTCGTTTTTTTCGTAAATATAATATTTGAAATTTTTTATATTAGAAGTATGTATTTCGCATCAATCCCGACAAACATTTTTATGCATAAAGCTAGCGTTCGTATATTTACGTTCTAAATAGGAAATGTATGAGTGTGATTTTGTTTGTAAAGGATGCGTCCATTTTTTCGCCATTTTTTTAATGATACGATTTAAAAGACGAAAATTCAGAAATCAAAAAATTTAAATATTTGAATTATGTGTAGAAAATTATACTAATTTTCTATAATTTTCTCATTATTATGAAAAATTAAATTAAAATATCGATAAATGGACATGAAACAAGACAAATAAAAAATATTAAAAAAATATAATAGGTTTTTTAAATCACCAAAATTAATTATAGAAAGGGCCTGTTTCATTAACGATATTTTTGTTATAACATTGGCTGAAAAATTTCTTTCGCACATAATTTTATATGCAAATAATATGGAAATTATTTAAATCAATTAAACACATCTAAATTATTTCCTAAAGAATAATGTTAAATAAAACCAGCCATGTTAAAATATATAAAAACTTTTTATTTTTCTATTCTTTTGATTATTACTTTTCTTTATTTTGTTTATTAGTTTCTTTTCTTTTTATTTTAACTTTAGTTTTTTATTTTAACGAACACAATAATTTTCAAACAAAAACATGAACAAACGAACTGAAAAATATGAACAAGAAAAATTGATCACGCCGTGGTTGATTTAAATAATGAAAATTGTTACGTTTTTTAAAATAAATTGACAATGCTACATTGCTTAAAATAACCACGTTCGTATTAGACGCAAAATCAAACAAGCTTTGTAGTTGATTCTACCAACGTTTTTTTTTCGGTGCACATTTTGATCCGTTTTTTTAGATGGGCTGGACATTGGCTAACTTCCAGCTCGAAAGAGAAATATCAGATCTATAGGATTTATAGTTCAAAGCAAAGCGTTCCGCGTTCACAGCATCTAATCGACAGTAGTCACCGCATGGTCGCTTCGTCGATCGTTACTATTCTTTAACGGAACTAAATGCAAGGATGATGAAACTTGGGAAGATGAAGGTCGACCAGTTCTTGGGTGAGCCATTTGTTCGACTTCGTTCTTAGCGATCTTGAAAATGGTAGTTGTTTAATCGTATGAACACGATGAACCACTGTATGTTGAACTGGAAGATCGTACTTATCTGTTATCTTGAGTTAGAGTAGGCAATTTTTTAAGAATTTCACCATAACCGATGCTGATTTGAAAATGAATCGAAGTAGGTGTATCCGTTCTAACTGAAAAAGTATTAATTGTTAACGAGGTATTTGTATCTACCAAACACGTTCGTTTCAGATCAAATTTTAACCCAAATTTGACGAGGCAGCCAGTTTACTGAGTGAAGCGACCGTAAAGGAATGTACAAAATTTCGTCTTAACCCAAGGTCCTAAGTTAATCAATTGATTACCGTATGTACTAATCGTAGTATACCATTAGCTGCGGATAAAATAAGGTTGGGATTTTTCGGAGATTTGTTAAAGATCGATCTAGGTACAACTGAAATATTAGTGCCACTGTCAATAAGAAAATTGAGTTTGGAATTCGGATCATACATAAAAAGTCGACGCTTTGTAGGATTAGTAGCATCAGTGGTCAGAATTACAGGAACTAGTAGTTTTTTGGATCAAATATTTGGGTTGTTGATGATGGTAATCGTGATGATGATTGTTTAATGAATTAGCAGGGTTGACTCGTGTCTCTTGTACAGTTTTTGTTATGCTTTTGGTATCAATCACTGACTGCATATTAAACATTGATAAAGTGTCTTTCTCAATTTGTTTGAGATTTGTTCAATGTGGCTTTTCTTTCTGTGTGAGTGACGATTAAATCACCGTCAATAATAGGAAAAACAAAGATTGGTACCAAATTTTAAAGAATTAAATGGCATTGTAAAAACTTTTGTCAGAATCGGATATGGTAGAAAGTTTTACCGCTTTCGCTCTGTCAATTTCTGTTTTTTTCGTTTTCGATTATCTGGTTTGCTATACCATTGGCTTGTAGATATTGGGAACTATTTAAGTGATTTTTTGGGATCCAAATATTAAATAATCTATGTTTGTTTCTAAGGGCCAACTTGGCTACCTTGGAAAACAAATATTTTTGTTGGATTTCACTATTGAGAAGTGAACGAAGTTTTTGATACCATAAAACATTTTAGTCAAACAAAATGTATGCCATATTACTATTATATTATTATTTTATTTTTATATTTATTTTCACTTGGATAATATACCAACCTTTCAGAGCTCCTGACATCAGTGGCGGATTACCATAGAGGCGGAAGAGGTGGCCGCCTCGGGCCCCACATGCACAGGGGCCCCCTCGCAACAAATAGTATTGATATTTTATAGGTATTCAAATATCAGATGACTGCGTTCATTCAACCAAAGTTTTTAAACCTAAAGATTTTTTTAATATTATCCCACATGTAAAAGTGTTAGGTTGTCAATTTGTATTACTTTTTTTCATGTATGTATTTATTTTAATAATTCTAATTTGGTAGTTTTATAATTTTTTAATGTACAAATTCGTTTTCCAATTTGTATAGTAAAAAAACATTTTGTTTTGAAAAGTTCCACTGTTACGAATGCATATTAATACTAAAACTTTATTTGCAATGGGCTGTTCTGTTATTATATTAATCGCAAAATTATTGATAAAAACAAAATCCAGATAAGTATTTTTTGGATATTTGAAGTATATTTGAGTTTTATGTTTTCATCAATGATTTTGGATTTCTTTTAAGACCTACAATTTATTGAAAGCATTAAACTGAAAACCTCATTTTTAAGCATATAATTGTACATATTTTAGATTAATTTCATATATAACTAAATAAATGAAAACTTTTTAACGTGTAGAATTGAAATCTATTATTGTATGCTTAAAATCCATGTATTAGGTAGATTTCATATAAAAATCTACCTATTGCAATGGGCTTCATCTCGGAATTTCGGAAAATTTTTGTGCCAAACGACTATATATGAAAATCGGAGACGAAAAAACAAAAAAAAAAAAAAATTTATATATATATATATATATATATATATATATATATATATATATATATATATATATATATATATATATATATATATATATATATATATATATATATATATATATATATATATATATATATATATATATATATATATATATATATATATATATATATATAGATATATATATATATATATATATATATATATATATATATATATATATATATATATATATATATATATATATATATAAACGATATGAGATATAACGAAAACGACCGGCACTCTCACGGTCGCATTTGTTGAGGTAGATCAAAAAAATTTTCTGTACTTGTGTGTTCTATTAATATCTTGGACAAGTTCGTGAATCAGCAAAATCCGACACGTGGTTAAGAAACTAGGGGCTTTTTTCTGAAAAAAATTGATTTTTTAAAACCGTTATAACGGCCGTTTGGATACTAATATTTCAAAAAATTTAACAAACTTAAAATCTTTTGAATCTTTTTTATGAATTTGTTTTAAAAATAGACCTCTGCAGTTAGAGGTTCCTGAGTGAGCGGCTCCAACAAAAAAGTTTGCAAAAAAAATTTTTTTTTGAAACAACCGGCACTCTCACGGTCGCATTTATAAAGCCAGATCAAAAAACCTTTTTTAAAAATGTGCGTTTTATTAATATCTTGGACAAGTTCGTAAATCAGCTCCATCCAACACATGGTTAAGAAACTAGAAGCTTTATACTAGAAAAAAACTCTGTTTTTTAGATCCGTTATAACGGCCGTTTGGATTCTAATATTTTTAAAAACTTCATAAATTTAGAATCTTTGAAACCTTTTTAATCAGTTTTTTTCAAAAAAAAGACCTCTGCAGTTGGAGGTTTCAGAGTGAGCGGCTCCAACAAAAAAGCTTGTAAACACAAAATGCGTTTAAATCAACCAGCGCTCTCACGGTTGCATTTGTGGAGCCAGATCAAAAAACCTTTCTTAAAAATGTGTGTTTTATTAATATCTTGGACGAGTTCGTAAATCAGAAAAATCTGACACATGGTTAAGGAACTATAGGCTTTATACTAGAAAAAAAAGTGGTTTTTTTAATCCGTTATAACGGCCGTTTGGATACTAATATTTTTAAAATCTTCATAAATTTAGAATCTGTGGAAACATTTTAATCCGTTTCTTATAAATATAAGCCTCTGCAGTTAGAGGTTTTTGACTTGTTGGCTTCAACAAAAAAGTTTGCAACAATCCCCAACTACAATTTCCAAAAACCTTATAACAGTCAATGTCAACCTTATAACAGTCAAAAAAATAAAAGATTTGAATAGAAAAAATTAATTTTTTTTTCTTAGAAATAAACTATTTTGATATTTTGCAGTAATTGCACGACATATGATATAGAGTAGGTTTGTGTCATAAATTGTCACACACATGTTCTGTGGTAGATTTGATATTAGTTTGTTGCAAAATTGGATAGATATAATTTTGCTTGTAGGTAGCTAATTTCCTTTTTAAAATTTGTTTGATATCTGTTTGAAATTAGTTTGTTTTGTTTAAACTAATCCGATACATCAGATTCTACTGGTACACAAAACTGTCTGATCTCGAAATCTACTTATTTCTAGCGGATATACGTGCCGCTTGGACTTTTTTTTATACAATACATGCTAAATTCATCATTTGGATTAACGTTTGAAAAGGGTTTCCATATGATATGATTGATATAGTATAGGTGTTTTAGCTTTAGTTGTATATTTCGTTTTATCAACGTTGATTGGAAAAAAGATTGTCTAAAAAATTTGTTTGAAAAATTTGAAAAAAAGATTGTTTGTAACTGGACGTATTGATACTCAAATAGCTCGTGAAATTGAAGTACAACAAAAATGCTGGCGGGAAGTTTTAAAAAGAGTTGCAGCTAGAGTAAAGCTATTAGCTACTTTGGGTTTAGCATTTCGTGGTCATCGAGAAGATATTGATTCGAACATAAAAGGAAATTGACATGCATTGAGTACCTATCCCAATTTGATGATTTTCTTAAAAATCATTTGGAGAGGTACAGCCATCCAGGAAAAGGTAATGTAAGTTATTTATCACATACCACATGCGATGAATTTATAAATTTAATGGGAACTGAAGTAAAAGAACACCTAACTCAAGAAATTCAGGACTCTTTATATTATTCAATTATTGTTGATTCTACGCCAGACGTGAACCACACTGACCAACTAAGTTTTATATTAAGGTACATTGATAAAGTGGGCGATGCGAGAGTACGATTTTTGGATTTTTACAAATTGAAAATCACAATTCAGAATATCTAGCACAACTTATTTTGAAAACTTTAAACAATTTGTCTTTGGATATTAAAAATTGTCGCGGTCAAACATATATGGCCGGAAAATATAATGGTTTACAGCCAGAATTAAAACTCTAAGTGAGACCGCCATTTTATTCCTTGTACAAGTCATACGCTTAATTTAATTGGAAATTATGCTGCAGATGCCTATTCTACTATTATTATTTTAGTATTATTTTAACTTTATCCAAAATATATATGTATTCTTTTCTTCATCTACTCACAGATGGAAGTTGCTTATTGATAATTTTTCCGATGCTAATTCCAAACATATTAAAAAATTAAGTGACACAAGTGACAAGATGGTCTGCAAGAGCTGATGCAGTATCCGCCTTGCGGTTTAATTACAAAAATATTAAAAGCGTTCTTATCCAAATTAGCGAAAATGAAGACGAAAAACCGATTACTAAAGTTGAGGTTAAAAAATTAGCTAGCTCTTTCGATGAATATGAATTGCCTTATAACCGTTCTATGGGATATTTTATTGCAAAGAATCAATAGTACTAGAAAATCATTTCAAAATATTCAAACGAACTTATTACAAGGAGTAAAACTGTTTAATTCTTTGTCACAATTTATAAGGGATGTTCGGAATGATTTTGAGAGCATAGAAAAGCAAGCAAACTTATTAACAGACAATATTAGCTACAAAGAAGGACGAAAAAAAAAACGCAAAATTATGTATGATGAATCATCTGCAAATGATACACAGCTAGTAGGACGAGAATTGTTTATTATAAGTCTCACAATATGATCTGTGATAGACTTGCCACTGAAATGTCTACCAGAACGTCCATATATGAAACTGTTTTAAATAATTTTAAATTCTTTTTTGATCAAAATATATCCAGTGATGAAGTTGACAAGTGTATTTTAGAATTGTCAAATACATATGCGAGGGATATAGAAGTACAATATTTTAAAGACGAAGTACATCATTTTTTAAAATATATAAAAGAAGAGAACATCACTTGTCCATTTAAGATGTACAAGGTAATCATTGATGGCCTGCAATCTTCATTTCCCAATGTGGAAACTATTTTAAAAATATTTCTTACATTGCCGATATGCAACGCAAGTGGGGAACGATCTTTCTCCGTTCTGAAGCGGATAAAAAATTATTTAAGAAATAGTCTTAATCAAACTCATTTGCAAAATTTTTGGTAAAATCTTAGGCCCCAAAATTTTGTTCCGCCTCAGGCCCCTTAAAGGCATAATCCGCCACTGCCTGACATTCCTGGTGAAAGTAGTGAATTGTGTTATTTATTTTTGATAAATGAGTTTTCGTTGGTACAATTTAAAGTATCAGAACCTTTAGGTGGATCAGACCATAATTTGATTTCCACACATTTAAATTTACTATTTTCTAAACGGTTGAAATCTAATCCTAGTGTTATTTTTAAAAATTTTTAGAAATTTATGGCAAGCCAATTCCAAAAAACGTGCTAAAACGAATCCAACAAATTACAAACCCATATCAATCTTGTCGGTTGTTGCTAAAATAGATGAGATATACATTAATTTTAATATTATGACCTTCTTAAGTCGTCAAAAATACTTAATGAAAGACAATGCGGTTTCCGTAAAGGAAGAGCGACGGAAGATTTACTTTGTCACACATATCTGGCACAAGTCGGTTGAAAACCATGGTGAGACTTTATGTGCTTCTGAGCAATTCATATCTTACTAATGGGCTTGATTCCTTATGTATGTTGCTAATTTGAAGGTACACTCAAGAAGGTACACTCAAAAATATAAAAGTCACTTTTACAAAATTTTTATAAATATACAACACGGTTCAGGAAAAACAACACTCGTTTTTGGCAATATCAAAAAACTAAGCAGTCGAAAAATCATTGAAATTTTTTTTTGAAATATTTTGAACTTTTTCGATTTTTCTAGACCAAACTCGATTCCTTACAAAAAACTTTTGTTTTACTATCTCCTTATCTATGTTCATAAAATATACATAAAACAAATATTTGAATTTTTTTTGTCATCAGTAGGCGTGGAAAAACACGTTTAAAAACTGTAGAAAATTTCAAGTTGATAGCACTTATAGTTTGTGAGTAAATTGATTATGTAGAAATTCTGACGGACACCGAAGTCTCACCCCCTATTGGTGACCGTTTTTACTTTTTTAAAGTACGGAACCCTAAATAGAATATATCTAGAATATCTAACTTGTCCACCTTCAATATCAATACGCGATTAGTACTTCTTCATCGTTATTATAAATATTATAGGATCTGCGAAAATAACAAACCATTCATTTGGGTTAGTCTCTTTATTTTAATCAGTATAATTTGATGATCATTGGTTGAATTAGTTGGATATGGTTTGCACACTAAATATATAAAATGATTATTATTTTGATTTGCTGGGTTTCCAAAAGTACCATGTTAACTAGAAAAGAAAAATATGGTACGGAGAGTTAATTTGGCCACTCAATCGTTCTGAAAAAAATGTTTTACAACGCAATGCTACACGAGAAAGCTAGCGAAATATGGCAGGTGTAGGAGAGGCATGAGATATGGTATCAGTGGATTGCCTGTACTTCATACTGTGGATTGAGATCATACTTTGGATTGGAAGTACTGTAGAGATAAGAAAATCAATTTTGTATATACAGGTTTAGTGAAAGTGCAAAGCGCTGAGGATCTGCTGCATTGAATATAAGTTGAATTGTATTTCTTTCTAGATTGGTATGCAATTGACGGCCTATTTGAAAACTATGAATTCGAGAAACAGTTAGATCATCTGTGCTGTAAGATTCAATTGGGACTAAGTCTGTAATCCAAAACTTAGTTGTGGAAGGCAATGGTCGTTTACTATTTTCTACTATATGTAATGATTATTCGTACAATGCGCGTTTTTTATAATGAACCGATAATCAATCAGTATCGTAAAATTGGAAACAGCAACCAACCGCACTCTTAAAATAAGTAGAGTACAGACTTTTACTTTTCAAAAAAATTATTGTAACCGTAACATTATGAATATTTAGTGATAATATACTTGTTAAAATATTTCCAAAAGCTTTTCACCACAAAAAGCCTTTGGTTGTATGCTTTAGTTTTTTAACAATTTTGTAACAGTTTTATTCCATTCTCTTTTTTATTATATTAAAAATTAAATGAAATTAGGTCGATTTTATTTAAAAAAATGATAAATTCAGTTCCTGACGGTTTACTCAGATACATGCCGTTTACATTTATTTATTCGTATAAATAATCAGTTATATCTGATGAACTGCAATAGTTAATTATTAAACAATAGTTTATACTTTATATCTTACATTCGAACTGGGAAACCAAAACAAAATTAAGTTAAAAAGTTAAGTTAAATGATAACATGACACTGAAAATTTTGGAAATTAATAGTCAAACAGCGTATAGTAAAAGATGTCCCCTTACATGATATATTGCGCTCTAAATAAACCCTAAAATGCACGACCTAATTATTTCCGCTAAATTTAAAGAAAAATATTATTTAATTAATTATTAAATCATAAATAAGAAATTAAAAATATCCAGTTTGTTGTATTAACTACTTATAGTTGAAATGATAAAACTTTCTCTTTCTTTGGTATTTTTTATAAGTTTTAGTCTTCAAAATGCAAAAAGTAAAAATATAAAGACATCCATGTTTCTCTTGTCGATAACTCGATTGCATAATTCGAGAAATATATGTAATACAAATATCAAAGAAAAAAAGACATAAAATTATTCAAAATAATCGAAAATAGTGTGGAAATTGGGACGCAGTGACATAGAAAGACGCAGAGTATGCTTTTAATGTTGTCATTGTTTTAAATTGAAATAATTTTAATTTAGTTGATGAGTTTATTAATCGTTGGAGGGTATAATAACATGCCATACTGCTTTTCGGAGTGAACTTATTGAACTAATGTTGGTTTACATCAGCCTTCTAACCGGATTATGGTCAGCTGGAATCAATTCATCATCAATTTTGGACAAGATTTTGATCTTAATAGCTCATCCATCAACCAATTCTATAATATTCTTGATAAATTTAAAGAACATTCCTTCTGAATATTTGTTTTTTTGAATGGGAATAAATGATATTATATAAATAATTAATACTTAATTTTTCTGATTTAAATATTAGCTTTTATTTTTCTTCTTTTAATTTTCTTTTTAAATTTTTTTGTCCTATTTGTTCATTTTTTGTATTTTAATTATTAGTAATTTTTTTTTTTGTAACTAGAGATTAAGAACGTTTTAAATCTTTTGTATTTTAACCGAGATGCATGTTTTTGAGCTTTATTGCTTGTTTTGTATCCATATGAAAATAAATAAATAAATAAATAAAAAACTTAATGCTCATATCGGCTGAAAAGTTCTTCAAAAGTCTTACGGCCATGGTAGGCACATTTTGAGGCAGCATATAATATCTCTTATATTTGTTTTTCATTATGAAGAAGAATTTTGTGTTTTTTCAAATAACGAAATTATTTTATTTTTATTTGCTTCATTTAGGATTGATACGGTTCATTGTTTAGTTACAAATTCTTTGAAAACTATTGCGACGCTGATGCATAGGTTAACTTCACCACAGCTTTGGAAAAAAATACGTTCCGAATATATAGTTAGCTAATATCCATCAATTAATGGCTAACCGATGTTATAGATTTCGCGTAATTCTAGATATAAAAACATTAAAGAAAACTTTAGTATCGAATAGAAAAAGTAAAAAAAATGTTTGTCGGAAGTGAACAACCGGAAATTTGCAACGACGGACTATTTCAAGTTTTTTAATCTAAAATAATAACTTTCATATTGAAATAAATTCGCTAATAATTTGCTAATTTATTTCAGGTTCGGCCTTTAAATTCTATGAAACATAAAACCTTTTATGTGTGCTACAAGTTAGTCAATAATATTTTAACATGTTTGTTAGTTAATTGCTTTGGTGCGTCACTAAATACCAATTAATAATACTTGTTTGTGTCTACATATAAAATTTTGTTATGTAAAAAGAATACAGTTGTGCATTTATAAATAATAAGAATGGTTGTCTGTATTCGGAGGGGAATATTTTTTCGTTTTATTTTTATTGAGATGATACATGGAAATGGAAATTTGGATTGGAAATTTTTAAATTGTCGACGATGAAAAAGATGAGAATAGGGGAAGCAAGAGATAGAGAATCTTACTACATATATACTCGTTCATTTCGTCCGATCGAGGAAATTATGTAAATAACATTCAAAAGGTAGATGGTTATTTTAGTGCGTTGATATAATATAGTGTATAACTGCTCAAAATAATTTTTGAAAATTTATTTATTTGTGAACTTAGTTAAGTTATTGTGGCATATTAAGGTCTATGTATTAAACTTTTACCTGATAACAATTTTATTTTAAAGAAAAAAGAAAACAAATATGAAAAATCATATAAAATTTCAACCGCTTGGGAGTTTAAACTTATAATAAATAGCGTTTTTATTCGCCTACATATTAAAGTGGTACTTTATTACTGTGATTTGCGGTCGTAAAGTGTCACTTTTTAGCCATATATTTTGTTGTCATAGTAACGTAAAAGTAAAAAACATTTGTATTTGTTTAAATTCTATAAAAAATAGAAATTTTTATCAAAGCCCTACCTTTAAATTCAAAATCCCACACTCCAATTAAAATTATTGTTGTCTTATACCGCTTTTACAGCGACATAGCAAATTAGTAGATAGTATATTAATTTTTGGGAAAAGTAGACGGTGTAGAAATCAAAGATTTTGTAACGATCGCAATAATCGCAAAACAATAATAAAACCAAATTCCTCTTTGTTTTCAATTCAATAAAAATGTATTTCATTAGTTTCCATTCATTTTTCACATTAACAATAATTTAAAATTTTCTAATACTCAACTGCTAGTTAAATTTCGAATATACTATAAAAAACAAACGAACGTACTAAATTTTTATTTCCAATTCTAATAAACAGATGTCGTTATTGATCTTTCTTGAATTTTGAGTATTACACGATTTGTCTTGACATCATGAGATGTCTAAAAGGAAAAATCACATTTTTCCTATTTTTTTTTAAAAAATCACTCTTCTCATGGATGTCAAAATATAAGGTATAAATTTTGCATTCATGCATTTCTCTTAATATTAAGTTAAATATTAAGTAGTGGAATTTTTTAATTAAATAAAAATTTTAAAATTAGTTTAATTAGTCAATTCATTTTAAATGTCTCGCGTCCCGCTAGTGCAAATTTAGTTAAATTTTAAAAATGTGTGACATTGTTCGATTCTGTTAAAAACAAAAATTAATTCGATTTTTAAATTAAAAACTGAAAACATCTTGATGTTTTCTCTCGAAAATAATAAAAGTACAATTTATACATGTACATATCTATGTATGTAATTTAATAAAACAGAATTGTGTTGAAAAAAAAATAAAAGAAAATTCCAATGTCGTTTTGTTTAATTGGTGAAATTAAATTCTAATTTTAATAACTGTTCTGAGAAAGCATTATTTATTGGCTTTAATTACAATGGAAGATTCCACTCCGCTAAGTAGTTTACAGTGATTTATGTTTTAAAGAGAATTGTTGTTATAAAAGTGGCAGTAAATGAAAATAAAGTATCCATTGATGTTATCGAAAGTATGAGTAGTAAGGATAACAGTGATCGAAGCATACTACCACAGTTAGAAACAGTCGAGTGTATGGTGGATTTTCCGGTTGTAGAAACCGTATGGATTTAAAGCAAAATATGAAGTGGAAAGTTAAAGGATTAAAGGCAATGTTCAATTGGGCATTTCGAACAACGAAGGTGTAATTCAGCAGCAGCAACTGATGTTCACAAATTAGTTCATTCAATACAGTTGGTTGATTAGTCAAGGGAATTGGAACACATAGACCAAATCTTCAATCAACAGTTATAAGTTAAGGTACTTACAGTAAATATATTAATTTTTTTTATTTATTCCTCGTTCCCCTTTGGAATGATAGGCTAGATTTTTTTCAGATAATAAGAGATTCCCAAATTTAGGATTCTGTGGGGATAAACGCTATCCCGTAGCAATATTATTAATATTATTTTGTACGAAAGGTCCATAATAACAATCTGTCGCCGAACCAAAAACGGACCGGGGGAATATTTTGGTAATATAATACCGTGATTACGGTGGAGTTTTGTTACCGTTAGGTACGAATTTGTTGTGTTATTTAGAGCTATTTTCGGCGCGAAAAATATTTTTTTTTCATTTTTTTTCATGTATTTGGGCGGTGTCAACCGGTTTGGTTGACTTCGAACTTGTTTGGATAAGAACCAGTTGGGTTTTTTTTTTATATGTATATTTTTCTTTTACATATATATTAAATATATATAGAATTTTTTCATTTTTTTAATAATTTTTAAGAATTTCACAATTTGATAAATTTAAAAGGAATTTTTGAGAATTGAATTCAGCGGTAGTTGCAATAACGAATTCAAATGACTATTAAATGCTGCACAGGTACATTTAATTTTGGGATATATAAATATTTACTTGAAGAAGACAAATAATAAGCAATTCTAAGACTTATTAGAATTTGAAAGGAAATTGTATTCTGCTTTCGCATTAACCTTTTGGTCTTTGAGTTCTTGGTAGAGCCAGTGTTAAAAATACCATTATTTGTTTTTCTCTAATTAAATATAATATTCTAAAGATTAAATTCTAATTCTAACATTTAATTTGGTTTTTACAATAGTGTAGAATTGTATTTGGATTAACACTATATTTCTTACACTCAAAAATGCACACAGTCAGAAATTTTGGCTCGTTTAGGAGCAAGCGTCGGCCGGGGCCAGGAGAGTTGGGTCAGGCAGCGGTTAAGCCGGGTGTGAATGAGGTAGATGAAGTAATGCATGAGATTGTGAGTGAAGTGATGAATGTGGTGAATGAGAGGGAACAGGAAAAAATGAATGCAGAACTGAATGAGAAAAGGAATCAACTATATTTAGAATTGATGGATGACATAGCGAATGAGCAGTATGATGAATGGTTGGATGTAGTGATAAGTGAGATTGTAAATGAGGAAGTGAATGAGTTGGCGGATGGAGTGATGAATAAGGAGATAAATGAGTGGGCAGATGAGGTAGTGCATGGAGTGGAGGAAGTGGATGAGATGAATGAGGAGTTGGTAGGAGAAGTGGTAGTTGATGAAGTGAATGAGTGTGTGGATGAAGTGATGGATGCGCGAGAGAGATATCGATTGAGGAGGCTAGAAAGAGATAGGAAAAGGTGGAGGGAGAAAAAGAGTAGGAGGAAGAAGCAGAAGGCAGCGTGGTTGGCCGAGGAGGTAGAGTTCTCGTCAGTCATGCACGCTTATGCGGAGATATTGGCTGAAGAGAACGCTATCTCTGAGTCCAATCACAGGGGAGAGAACCCTCGACGGTGGTTGGGACCGCAAGTGGCCCCGGGAAATTGTGTGCATCTTTGAAATGTATTTTGTTCTGAATTTGGAAAAAAACCGTTTTGGGGCAGTAATTTTTTTCGGAGACTGTTTTTTTATACTGTCATTGTACATAGTGTATATAGTAGGTTAATTGTTGTATAATTGTACATATTTGTACATATTTTTGGTATATAGGAAGCGGATGTAGTGGTTTGTGTGGAGTGTTATGTTACAATAGCACCAACGAGATGAAATTAAGAAACCAAACCGATGAAACGATTTAGCCATTTGAACTTTTTGTGAGTAGCTTTGGCAAATATTATACATTGATAGGAATTGGATAGTAGATCATATTTAAATATTTATACATTAATAAATTAGATCTGGAATCTGATGCTCGTTTTAACGGTGCATTTTGGCCTGCGTGAAATAAATACATGATTTTAATTTCTTTACCACTAATGGTTATAATCGGTGAAAATCCTGTTTTGGTTGTGGTAGATTCGAACTATTTTTAATTTCGCGATGAAAATATTGTACATTCCACTACAGTTGAGCGTTTGTTAGAATTAATTGATTTTTTTTTGGGTGTTAATTTTTTTATTGTTGTGTAATGATTACAAGTGTGTAATTGATAATTTCTCTCAGCGGTACCTCTAACAAAGGATCCATGGGGCTTATCTCCTTAACATTGAGTCGTTCTTAGATCGCCTATGGCCATCGGGGTTATGCGATCGAAGAACATTGGTTTCTTCTCTCCATTCGGCGAGGAAGTCCTCAGGGACGAGGAGTGGTGTTGCTGTGTTTGTACTTAGGTGCAAACCAGTAGTACCATTCTTTGCTCAGAGGCTTCTTCGGTGTAATGAAGAGAAGAACCAATTGTACTTTTGCTTTCAGGATCAGAGGCTTCACCTCATACAAATTCAAAAACTTTCCATTTTTCCACTTAGCTTTTACAATAGAACAATTTTTCATAGAGTTTAAGATTTGAAGTCTGGTGCTCGGGAGCGTTCTACAACTTTCGCATTAGGTTTAGTTGTAATTTATTTGTAGGTTAAACAAGCACAACTGGGTCAGTAGAAATGGACCTAGTGTCTAATCGTGACAGTTGTGATTGTTTTATTAGGTTGGGGAGAATCTGTTCTGTAGAATCTGGTCGTTAGGGGCTTTTCCAGTAGGTTCTCACATGCATGGTTGGAGTGGGCTCGCGAACGCGATATTTTAAATTTAAACAATATGGATATTGTAGCCATACTTACTTTTTAAATTGTCTCCAGACGAATCTTGATTTTTGGAATCTCTTATATTATTAAATAAAAATAAAACAAATAAAACAAATTTTTCTGAAAATTAGATAAATCAAATTTTTATTAAATGAAATAAATTTTCGTAATTAAATAAATTTTTATTAAATAAAATAATTTTTTTTAGATTTAAATAATTTTAGGTAATTAAATAAAATAATTTTTTTTACTAATTAAGCAATACTTCAAGAGATAAATAAATATTTTTTATTTTTTAAAAAAATAAATCAATATTTTGAGCTAGGACGTTGCATCCAATAAATAAACATCCTTTTTGAATATTTTTTATTTTTTAATTTTTTTTTTTAAAAATAAATAAATATATTTTAGGGGTGCTATCGTCAATAACTAGTTTTAGGTATATATAATTATTTCAGTAGATCTGAAATTAAATAAATAAATCATATCTCTACATGTATAATATTTTAGGAATTTCTGTAAAAGATTCAACAAAGATTAGCTACGACGGTGGTCTTTCCTTTTTGTTCCTTTACAAGTTTGTTTTTGCAAAGTTTTTTTGGGGCGTTCGTTGTTTTTTTCGTTTTTCATTATTTTTTTTTCATTTACAGCGCACTAACTACATTTTTTTTTGTTAATTGGTTTTACTATTGTTGGTGATTGCGAGTTCATGATTTTGCGGGTTTTACCATCGAAATCTCTAGCGTCTGTTTTCTATACACCAAGCCTAAGTTTTTCAATATATTTTTTTTATAAAATTAAATTTAGTTGTTAGAATTATTAGTTCTCATAAATTAAACATCTATTCTTAGTTATTAGTTATTATAGTTATAGATTTAATTTTCGGTTTTTAGAATTTAAATAGGTGTTTAATTTAGGATTACTATAGTTATTATAATTTTTTTTTACTAGTAATGCACTCATACGCGATCCCCATATTCGTCATTGGTTTAATGTGAGTTACAATTTCGAGGTATTGATTTGGGTATTATTCACACTATAGAGTGAGGCGGATCCAAATCATTACCTCCACATTTATCATCATATTGATCTGCTGACGTACGTGTACATATCTCGTATGAGTCCATTTTAGTTACCACCATTTTTAAAATTATTTTTTTTTATTGCGATTAATTTAAAAAAATAGGATAAATATAGAAATAGTTATTAGAATTTCTATTATTAGTTTAAGTTTAATAGTGCTTTGGTGGTTTCTGACGTAGAGGGGATGGCGACGTTTTTGTGATTTCAAGAGTAAAAATCTTGGTTTTTACCTTGAATTCATGTTGTAACGATCGCAATAATCGCAAAACAATAATAAAACCAAATTCCTCTTTGTTTTCAATTCAATAAAAATGTATTTCATTAGTTTCCATTCATTTTTCACATTAACAATAATTTAAAATTTTCTAATACTCAACTGCTAGTTAAATTTCGAATATACTATAAAAAACAAACGAACGTACTAAATTTTTATTTCCAATTCTAATAAACAGATGTCGTTATTGATCTTTCTTGAATTTTGAGTATTACACGATTTGTCTTGACATCATGAGATGTCTAAAAGGAAAAATCACATTTTTCCTATTTTTTTTTAAAAAATCACTCTTCTCATGGATGTCAAAATATAAGGTATAAATTTTGCATTCATGCATTTCTCTTAATATTAAGTTAAATATTAAGTAGTGGAATTTTTTAATTAAATAAAAATTTTAAAATTAGTTTAATTAGTCAATTCATTTTAAATGTCTCGCGTCCCGCTAGTGCAAATTTAGTTAAATTTTAAAAATGTGTGACATTGTTCGATTCTGTTAAAAACAAAAATTAATTCGATTTTTAAATTAAAAACTGAAAACATCTTGATGTTTTCTCTCGAAAATAATAAAAGTACAATTTATACATGTACATATCTATGTATGTAATTTAATAAAACAGAATTGTGTTGAAAAAAAAATAAAAGAAAATTCCAATGTCGTTTTGTTTAATTGGTGAAATTAAATTCTAATTTTAATAACTGTTCTGAGAAAGCATTATTTATTGGCTTTAATTACAATGGAAGATTCCACTCCGCTAAGTAGTTTACAGTGATTTATGTTTTAAAGAGAATTGTTGTTATAAAAGTGGCAGTAAATGAAAATAAAGTATCCATTGATGTTATCGAAAGTATGAGTAGTAAGGATAACAGTGATCGAAGCATACTACCACAGTTAGAAACAGTCGAGTGTATGGTGGATTTTCCGGTTGTAGAAACCGTATGGATTTAAAGCAAAATATGAAGTGGAAAGTTAAAGGATTAAAGGCAATGTTCAATTGGGCATTTCGAACAACGAAGGTGTAATTCAGCAGCAGCAACTGATGTTCACAAATTAGTTCATCCAATACAGTTGGTTGATTAGTCAAGGGAATTGGAACACATAGACCAAATCTTCAATCAACAGTTATAAGTTAAGGTACTTACAGTAAATATATTAAATTTTTTTTTTATTTATTCCTCGTTCCCCTTTGGAATGATAGGCTAGATTTTTTCAGATAATAAGAGATTCCCAAATTTAGGATTCTGTGGGGATAAACGCTATCCCGTAGCAATATTATTAATATTATTTTGTACAAAAGGTCCATAATAACAATTTTTATTTGCAATGGTGTTCACAGCGTGAAGTATTAAACTAAAAAAAATTTGATTTTTAGTAAGGCTAGATATCAAATTAGTGGCAAGCTTTTAAAATAAAAAGTGTTTACAGCACAGATTTAAATTACATCTACTAATATGCTATGCCGCTGTGAATGCGGTAATAGTTATACAATTATTTTGAAAAAAACAACAAATATTTTGTCAAGGGGTACTTGTTCAACATATTTTCATTTCATTTATGCAAAATTATAACTTGATTTAGAATAAACAATTTTTTTTTAAATATTTTGCTAGCGGCGAATAAAAAATAGTATATGACGCACAGACGTAAGCTATTCTAGACTTAATGTGGGTGCAAATCTCGGCTAGCGCCTCGATTTGCAAACTCCACATACGTCCAAAATCTTTAGCTTTACGCCCTAGCATCATAATGTCCTATTTTATTTGCTTTTTTTTAGTATGGTTTGTTGTACGGCAAAATATGTAGTTGTTAAAGGGAAAAAACTAAATTGCTGGCAGCTGAAGAAATGTAAAGGACGTTTTTATAATAAAATGTAATCTGGTTTACACCTGTATAAAAATAATACATGGAGCAGCATACATTGTGAATCAGCTCATTCAAATTATTTTCATATTTGTGTGTGGTGAATTTATTTGAATAAGGAACATAATAGATGCTTTGTTTATTGTTACACAAGCGATGATTTTAAGGCGTATGTGAAATTGAATACATTAGAAGGAATTTGGTATTATATTGCATTAAGTGCTACAAAACGTCAATGGATGACGTTACCGATTTTTGTCGACATGGGTATCTTGTTTTGTAATTCGTGTCAGCTGCAATCAACATTTGTTCGCCAGGACTGGTTTTGAAATAATACATTAATGTAAGCTTTTTTTAACTTATTTTAAATAATTTTTGAGTGGTTAATATAATTTTTGTTTAATTTATATAATTTTTGTTGTTTTGTTTTTTTTTAGTTAAATTATCTTTTTTTATATGCAACCATGAGATCTTTTTTGGTAAAAAAATTAAGAAAAAAAGAGATTTCCCAAGCCAGCCATTTCGTTTGTTTGTATAAAAGTCCAATTCATTACAAGTTGGAATGCAGAACTGTTACGAATCATACTCTTAACATATATACCAAGTTTAATCAAAATCTTAACATATATACCAAGTTTAATAAAAGTTTAAATATAGTTATGGTTAAAGAAAATAAATATAGTTATTAAAAATTATTTACTTATTTTACATTCAAAAGTTTCTTTTGAGTTGGAAAACATTTTTGCAATTACTGTCTTAGTATTTAATGGTATAAAAGAATGAAATTTTTGAGTTCCACTTACAGTAATCGCATTTTTATATTGGTTTTGTAATTTTTCTTTTGTTAATTGATATTCATTTTTATCGGCGTATCCAAAGTTCATGATAGATTCCCATTTTGAAGCCCATTCGAAAAGTTTTTTTGGTGTATCAATAATATCTCTGCTTCCCATACTGTAACGGTGTGCAGCACGCTTCAGTGTACCACCAATCCCATCGCAAGGTCCCTTTCCATGGCTGGTAGCATGAAAATGCCCATCTGCATCAACCTTAAAGTCTATATATATAACCTTAAAGTCTATATATGAGCAATTTCACGCAAGTTCAGCAAATTTTTGGGAAATTTTGACTTGACCCCTTTTAATTTTAATTATTTTTTGTTTATAGATAGTCTTTCATAAATAAAAAATACAAGGTCTCTTAGAATTTTTTTTTTCGACCAGGGGTCTTCACAGGGTGCCCCTCAATTTTTTGTTATTTTGTGATGTGAGTGCATTTTGACGAGCGATTGTAGAAAAACTACTGAATCGATTTTCATAAATGATATATCGTTGAATAGGTATTAAAACAAAGTTTTTAAAAATGTACACTGTTAATTTTTTGAAATAATTTTTAACGGAGAACATAAGAAAAAAACGGTGTAATTGAAAAAAAGATAGCATAGCCTCTTTTTTTTTTTTTTTTAAACAAAATTGAAGCTTATTTTATATCTAACAACTTGTGAAAGTTTAGGACTAGCATCATTTTTTGTTTTAGAAATAAAATTCGTTGTGCATATGACTGTCGGGAATCAGTTTTTTTTGTTCTGAAGGAAAATTATAAAAATGGCGATTTTTAGATTCAGATTTTTTTTTTATGTTAAATATCAAATATTTTATTATTAAATGAACTTTTTAAAAAGTAATTTCAGTCAAGTTCAGCAAAATTTTGCGACATTTTAATCGAAACACAATAATCGAAATATCTTCTGGTTCAGATTTATCAATATCACTAACAGTGGGTGACGATGCAGTATCCAATGACGCATCTTCAAATGAAACATCAGATGAAATGCAAACCGATCAAGTGATTGGTGCCAGCTTTAATCGAGATTATGTTCAAACACCAAACTTGATTAAGATAGAGCGTGATGAGGTAATTAATAATTTAAACAAACATATTATATCGGATCATCTTTCACCTCTTAAAATAGATTTGTGTGGCAGTCTCGACTACAGGAACGAAAAGCCGTTCAAATAACAAAGTCTATTCAGGAACTGTAGAAGAATTTATGAAAAAATTTATTTACCGTTTACAAATTTTGATACCACACAACTTTATAGCAAAACAACAATCTACATTCATTGAGGAAAAAAAAAAAATTTAGAAGCAGGAGAGTGCTTCGTTCAAGGGGATTTTTCTGAAAACTACGGCTTTATAATTCAGAATGCGGTTCAAGGCTATTATTATAATAATTCACAAGCTACTATTCATCCATTTGTCATTTATTTTAAAAGTGCCACAAGTGAATATATACAGCACCGAAGTTTTATACTCATTTCGGATATAAACGATCACAACAGTACTACAGTCCATCTTTTCATTACAAAACTTATTGAATTCATCAAAACGCATATAAATTCTAATATTACAAAAATAATTTATAACACTGACGGTGCACCTTCTCAATACAAAAATAAACATAACCTAATTAACTTATGCCACCATAAAGAAGGTGGCAAGAATTTCATTCTTTTGTACCAGTAGATACTAAGACAATAAATGCAAAAATGTTTTCCAACTCAAAAGAAACTTTTGAATGTAAAATAAGTAAATAATTTTTAATAACTATATTTATTTTCACATATATAATTTGTATGATATTTTAAAAAGTTTATTCAATAATAAAATATTTGTAATTTAATGTTGAAAAACAATCCTTTACTTTATGATTCCATAATAACATAATACGAACATAATACTTCTCCAGTCAAAAGTTCCTAAATAGATTTAGTTGTTTATACGGCTTTTTTGTTTGCAGTCAAGACTGTCAAATTATTTTTTATAAGAGTGACAAGTGATTACTAAAAGTGACAAAAAACATTTCATTTTTTTATGCCATCTAATACAAAGAAAATAATTGCAGAAGTGCTTTCCTATTCAAAAGAAACTTCTGTTTGTAAAATAAGTAAATCATTTTTAACAATTGTATTTATTTTATTTATTGTACTACATATATAATTTTTATAATATTTTAAAAAGTTCATCTAATAATAAAATACTTGATATTTAACATAAAAAAAAATCTCTTAGTTTATAACGCCATTTTTATAATTTTCCTTCAGAACAAAAAAAGTCAATGCACAACGAATTTTATCTTTAAAACAAAAAATGATGCTAGTCCTAAACTTTCACAAATTGTTAGATATAAAATAAGCTTCAATTTAGTTTAAAAAAAAAAAAAAAGGCTATGCCATCTTTTTTTCAATTACACCGTTTTTTTCTTATGTTACACCGTTAACAATTATTTCAAAAAATTAACAGTGTACATTTTTAAAAACTTTGTTCTAATACCTATTCAACGACATATTATTTATGAAAATCGATTCAGTAGTTTTTCTACAATCGCTCGTCAAAATGCACTCACATCACAAAATAACAAAAAATTGAGGGGCACCCTGTGAAGACCCCTGGTCAAAAAAAAAATTCTAGGAGAACTTGTATTTTTTATTAAAGACTATCTATAAACAAAAAATAATCAAAATTAAAAGGGGTCAAGTCAAAACGTTGTTGAATCTGCGTTAAATTGCTCATATATATATATATATATATATATATATATATATATATATATATATATATATATATATATATATATATATATATATATATATATATATATATATATATATATATATATATATATATATATATATATATATATATATATATATATATATATATATATATATATATATATATATATATATATATATATATATATATATATATATATATATATATATATATATATATATATATATATATATATATATATATATATATATATATATATATATATATATATATATATATATATATATATATATATATATGTAGGAATATTCGCCGCAGGAATGTTTGCAAACTCTGATTATAAAACATCTATTAGAAAAACAGCTGTTATCCAAACCAGTACCAATTATTTAATTTAATAATTACTTTTGATATAAAAAGTGCCGAAATGAGTTAGTCGCTGTGTGCCGGCAGTATAAGCTGAAATTAATTAAATTATAAAGATTTTTGATCTAAAATATATATAAATTGTGTTTTATTTAAAATAAAGTAGTTAAATATAACTCTGTTTTTGTTATTATTTTAAAACGTGTCAATTCAGTAGTGTTCCATACCACATTCTGGGGGCTCAAGCCTTTTATATTGAGTTAAACGTTCAAGTGAACATTAGTGAATTAGATCTCTTTGATAATTTTTGTATTAAATTTCTAGATATTACGATGTGTGAATTCATAGGATGAGAGAATATTTCGTCAACATCTAAGTCAACATTCTAATCAACATCCTAAGTCACGAGTGTAAAGTCATTATTGATTGTTGCCAATCAATGCGAAACTTAATATCTGACGTAAAGTCAATATGTTGTTATATTTTTGGTTAGGAAAATATAGACAACATTAGGGGAATTTTTAATTTCGGATTGGGTTTTGTGAACAATTAAAGCTTAAGTACATATTGGAAATCACTTGAATTTTGCAATTCGAAATAACTTTTCATTTTCTCTAAAATTCCTTTAGAAAAAATTTTGTTGTGTTTCGTGTTAGGATTCGAACTACATTCATCAGAGACACATTGTTCAAATCCAATGTGTCTTACACAACTTAGCCAAAGCGGCGATGACGAAACATATTTTAATTTTGATGTTCAGATAATTTCTAAATTGAAACTTCATCATTTTTCGTATTTACTTAAGTTGAATTTTTCATCTATGATTACATATTGAAAATTAGTGAATTAGTGTCGTGCTGAAAATTTTTGTTGAAACCGTTTTAATAGAATTATCAAGTTTTAGTGCTTTCTAACGCCGCACGTAAGTAATAAAAGTAATACGAAAGCAAATAAAATTGTGAACAATAAAAAACTATACATAGGGAGAAAGTGATATCATTCTTCCGCGGGGTCGACCTGAGAGTGATAGCACAACAACGGGATTTTTTTTTCAAATTGCTTATGATATTTGTGAAAGTTATATGCGACAACAAACGCAATAAAGGATTTAAAAGCCTTAAGGTACCGATATTTTCCTATTTTTATATTTTTGTGTGTATGTATAAATATTAAATAGATCAGTTAATTAGTTGTTTTAATTTGTTTTCATTTTTAATAAATTTATTGTTTCGTACATACACTGTCTTCTGTACAAAATTACCGTACAAATTGCTGTGTACGCATATTTGTGATAAATTATTAATTTTAAAATGAATCATTTTTTCTATGGATGATTCAATATCCCACTTAACAACTAGACAGTTACAAGAGATTTTGAAAGATCGTGGCTGCCCAATTCATTATAAAAGAAAAATAGATTTGATATTAAGGCTGAGGGAGTCTATGTTAGCTGGTACTTCCGAATCTAAAGAAGTAGATATTGAGGTGGATAATTTAAATAAAACTTCTAACGATTTACTTTTGGAGGATAAAAATATAGATACAAAACCGTTAGAAGAATCATATAAAAAAGGAGATGAAGCGTTTGTTGACATCGTTTTTACTTTAAATCAATTAAATCACACGCAACAAGATTCAACAATGAGCTCGAAAAATGCTTTTTCATTTCAAGATGTTGAGGAGGCTTTGGAAAAATTTGACGGTGAGAAAAGCAAAAATATTAATAAATGGTTAGCAAGGTTTGAAGAAGTAGCAGTAGCGTTTGATTGGAATGACTTGCAAAAGTTTTTATATTGTCGGCGATTATTGCAAGGTGCAGCAAAAATAGCAGTAGAAGCAGAGGAAAGTTGTGCAGTTTGGTCTACATTAAAAGGTTTTTTAATAAGAGAATTTAATGAAGAAGTATCGAGTAAGGCTACTCATCAAATGTTATCCACGACCAGAAAAGCAGACAATGAATCTTTATTAAATTACTTTTTTAGAATGAAACAGATAGGCAGTGCTGGTAATATTAGTGAGCGCGATTTTGTCGAATATATTGTCGCCGGAATAAACGATTCTCCATCAAAAAAGGCTATTTTATACACAGCAAAGTCATGTGCGGAATTAAAAGCCCTTTTTGGAGCGTATGAAAAGCTAAAAGATGAAGAGGTCTCTACAAGAAAAACCAATTTTAGGCCATGTAATAGTACGCTTTTCACAAAAACAAATGCAGAAAACAACACAAGCAACAACAATAGCAACAGTAATAAGTATAACAGCAGGCAAGCAAATTATAAAAATTATCAGGGTAGACATTTTAAGTATGCATGTTTCAATTGTGGATCCAGAGAACATAAGCGTGCAGATTGTACAAGTGAAACTAAATGTTTCAAATGCAGCAAATTTGGACATGAGTCAAAAAATTGTCCAAATGCTACGTCTACTTCCACCGATAACAACGTCTTGAATATAATAGTCAGCAGAAACAACACAAAACGAATTATCGAATTAAATGGAATGTCAATAGAAGCATTAATTGATACGGGTAGCGACGTCACTATTATTCGTGAAAGTGCAGTAACCAGAATAACAAACATTATAAGGGAGTATGACAGATCAAAGTTTGCGGGTTTTGGTAGTGGTGAAAGTTCGACAACAGGTGTATTTAACGCAATAATAAGAGTGGATGATGTTGAAATGATTGGAAACTGTTACATTGTCGAAAACAACGCAATCAAAGTCGATTTAATTTTGGGAAACGACTTTATAAGTCAAGCCGAAATTTTAGTTAATAAGAACGGTGTTAAATTTCGAAATATAAGACAAACAAGTGATACACATTTAGCAGATATAATGAACATTCAAGTGAAAGAAAATGAAGAGCTAAATGTTTCGCCAACAACCTTAGAAAAACAGCTGTTATCCAAACCAGTACCAATTATTTAATTTAATAATTACTTTTGATATAAAAAGTGCCGAAATGA
Organism: Diogma glabrata; assembly: GCA_963693315.1. Lineage (NCBI taxonomy): Eukaryota > Metazoa > Arthropoda > Insecta > Diptera > Cylindrotomidae > Diogma > Diogma glabrata. The sequence goes on along the minus strand of OY856187.1, from coordinate 192,683,248 downwards.
GTTAGTCGCTGTGTGCCGGCAGTATAAGCTGAAATTAATTAAATTATAAAGATTTGTGATCTAAAATATATATTGTGACGATTATGGAAGATGATAGAACACAACAACAATAGAACTTTCAAGAAAATTCTCGTTAGTTCTACAAGTATAAAAATTGTTAGCGATACAAAAAGTATAAAGTTGTTAGCGATACAAAAAATATAAAAATTGTTAGCGATACAAAAAGTATAAAAATTTAGCAGTGATAAAGGCGAAGTAAAAAAAATTAGCAGTGTTATAAGTAGAAAGTTAAAAGTGATATTGTGAACAAGTATAAAAGAATTATAAGTGGTGAAATATTGTTAGTACAAGAAGAACTAAAAGGGGAAATAGGAGAAATATTTTTACTGTAAAATCTTGAACGAATAAAATTATAACGTTTAGAAAATCCATTGTGTTTTAAATTTCCTGATTTAGTGATCGAACTAAATAATTGTAACTCGGCTAAGAAACGTTACAACTGGTGTCAGAAGTGAAATTGGGAAATAAGATGGATTTGAATGGATTAAAAGTTCAAGATCTGAAGAGCGAATTGGAGAAAAGGAATCTTTCAACAACGGGAACTAAGAATGAGTTGAAAGAGCGATTAATAAAAGCTATGGAAGCAGCTGGATTGGATCCAGAAAAATATCGTTTTGGGCAAGAAGAAGCAGATGAAAATCCAGATGCAGGAAATAGTGAAGCTAAAGATGGTGCTGTTGAAGCAACGAGGCAAGTCGTACCAGCAAACAACGACTTTGCACAGTTAATGGCTATGATGGAGCAAATGAGTTTCAACATGAGAGCAGATGTAAAGGCAAACATGGAGGTTATGAACAAAAAGTTAGATTTGCAAAGTAACAGCATGAGTAATGAAATGAAAAAGTTAGATGCAAACATCGCTTCAAGTCGAGAAGAAATCAGCTTGGTTAAAACACACATCGACGAGAAACTTCTACATATGGCAGCGAATCTACGCATCGAAGTAGAGAAAATTGTGGATGAAAAAGTCGAGAAAGTGCAAAAAGAAGTTGAAGTTCTGGAACAGAAAGTACAATCGAAAGTAGATAACTTTAAAGTAGAAGTAGAAAGAAGGCTTCAAGATGTTGAAATTAAAGGTAAAACAATTCACACGGTTCAACAAACACAAAGCATGAAGTTAAAACCGCCCACATACGATGGTACATCATCGTTTGGAATTTTCAAATTCCAATTTGAAACAGCAGCTGATCAGAACAGTTGGAACGAACCACATCGTGTGGCAGCTTTAATAGTGGCACTGAAGGGTGAAGCAGCAGAAACAATACAAACAGTTCCAGAACAAGATCGAAGGAGCTACAATGAGATCATGAAGGCTTTAGATCGCAAATATGGTAGTGACCACAAACGGGAGATATACAGACTTGAGTTGAAGGGTCGCTACCAGCGAATAGGAGAAAGTCTGCAAGAGTTTTCGTCTGCGATCGAACGTCTGGTACATATGGCACATGGAAATACATCACCAGACTATATGGAAAGAATGAAGAAAGATGCGTTCATCGACGGCATAAGAGATCCAGAGACGCGAAAATCAGCTGTGATGACACCTAAAGCTACATTTGCTGAAACAATAGCTTGTGCATTGACTAGTGAGACGGCACAAGCAATTGTCAAACCAACAATCAAAGTACGCCGTGTAGAAATGGAAGAAGAGGATAGTTTTAGGCCCCAAAGAAGATCTGGAGAATTCAACGGTAGAATAAGATGTTGGGTATGTGACAAACTTGGTCACATATCGCGAGAATGCAGAGTGGTCAGACGAAAACGGGGAAGACCAACATCACTAATGAGACGGAGATCATCTGAAGAAGAAACTCAAACGAGAGAGGTCGAAACAGTTAAACTGGAACGAGTCAGCTTTGAGGGGCGTAAGCTGGCTCCCACAACCGAATGCCCCATAATCTCCATCCCTATTTCAAGAATCGCAAGGAATGGTGACAGTCTAACGATTGGAGCTGAAATTGATGACAACAACTGTACCATTACGCTAGATACTGGAGCAACTCGCACAATAGTCCGTACAGATTTACTAAAAGGGGAGTTACAACCAGCGGAAAAATATCGAATACAAACAGCAACAGGGGAAAGTGCAACTATCAGGGGAAGCAAAGTTGCTGATATAAAAATAGGAAATACGCACTTTCAGCATGAAGTTCTAGTGGCAGACATCGTTGATGAAGTAATTTTGGGTATGGACTTCATGAGGCCGAATGGATTTGTAATAGACGCTGGAAATGGAGTACTCAAGTATGGTAACGTAGAGTTGGCTCTTCAGATGAATGGTGCAGAATCAAGCATGAGATTGGAACATCGCGAAAAGCTGTCACCTAATACCGAAACAATCGTCTGGGGAAGTGCACATGGAGATGCAGATGCATTATCAAGAAGGCCATGCCAGGTGGAATGCAAGCACTGTAATCGGGTGGAGAGTAAGGAAAACATTAATGATGTCAGGCTTCTGCAAGTGCTTCCTAGTGAAGACTGGACGCATGAAGTGGTAAGGAAGGAGCAACTGGAAGATCCGAGCTTGGCACCAATAATAAAGTGCAAGGAAAAGGGAGAAAAACCTACATGGAGTGAGATTGCCGATAAAAGTCAAACATTAAAGGCATATTGGGCACAATGGGACAGCCTCTGTATTGAAGATGGATGCTTGAAAAGAATTTGGGAAAGTCCTGACGGATCAGTTAAAGAATCAATGATAGTAGTTCCCAAAATAAGAATACCTCAAGTATTAAAGGAATATCATGAAGGAACCAGTGGCGGTCACCTGGGTATTAACAAAACCCTTGCTAAAGTACGGCGTAGATTTTATTGGTCAGGAGCACGTCAATCGGTAGTGGAATGGTGTCAAGCATGCGATCAATGTGCGGCTGCAAAGGGACCTGCAAGAAGAAGCCGTGGTAACATGAGGCAGTATAATGTAGGAGCACCATTCGAGAGAATTGCGATGGATGTAGCTGGACCATTTCCGACTTCTGATAACAACAACAAATATGTGCTAGTCATAATGGATTATTTTAGCAAGTGGCCAGAAGTGTGTGCAATACCAAACCAAGAAGCAACAACGATCGCTGAAGCAGTAGTTAGCAATTGGATAAGTCGCTACGGAGTACCGATGGAAATTCACACAGATCAAGGAAGAAATTTTGAATCTACCATATTTCAAGAAATCTGTCAGATGCTTGGAATTAATAAAACTAGAACAACTGCTTCACATCCCCAATCAGATGGCATGGTTGAAAGATTTAATGCTACTCTTGAGAAATATCTAGCAAAAGTAGTGAACAAGAATCAACGTGATTGGGATCGTCATATTCCGTTATGCTTGATGGCTTATAGATCAGCAGTGCATGATACAACCAAAACGACGCCTGCTACAACCATTTTTGGAAATGATTTACGGCTACCTGGTGATCTGAAGTTTGGGATTATACCATCGTCAACATTATATGTACAAGATTATGTTAATAAACTTCAAAAAGAACTTGAGGAGGTACACACGTTTGTCAGACAGAAAGCACAGATATCCAGTGATCGAATGAAGGCTCGGTATGACATTCGCGCAAACAACAAAGGATTTGAGGAAGGACAACTAGTGTGGCTACACAATCCACAGCGGAGAAAAGGACTATCTCCAAAACTACAAACATCTTGGGAAGGACCTTATACCATCATAACAAAATTAAACGATGTCGTTTATCGAATAAAGAAAGGTCAACGAACGAAACCAAAAGTCGTTCATCTAGAAAGATTAGCACCCTACAGAGGGGGAGATTTAGATTCTATTCGGGACGAACAGAAATAAGTGGGGGAGAATGTGACGATTATGGAAGATGATAGAACACAACAACAATAGAACTTTCAAGAAAATTCTCGTTAGTTCAAATTCTCGTTAGTTCTACAAGTATAAAAATTGTTAGCGATACAAAAAGTATAAAGTTGTTAGCGATACAAAAAATATAAAAATTGTTAGCGATACAAAAAGTATAAAAATTTAGCAGTGATAAAGGCGAAGTAAAAAAAAATTAACAGTGTTATAAGTAGAAAGTTAAAAGTGATATTGTGAACAAGTATAAAAGAATTATAAGTGGTGAAATATTGTTAGTACAAGAAGAACTAAAAGGGGAAATAGGAGAAATATTTTTACTGTAAAATCTTGAACGAATAAAATTATAACGTTTAGAAAATCCATTGTGTTTTAAATTTCCTGATTTAGTGATCGAACTAAATAATTGTAACTCGGCTAAGAAGCGTTACAATATAAATTGTGTTTTATTTAAAATAAAGTAGTTAAATATAACTCTGTTTTTGTTATTATTTTAAAACGTGTCAATTCAGTAGTGTTCCATACCACATATATATATATATATATATATATATATATATATATATATATATATATATATATATATGTATATATATATATATATATATATATATATATATATATATATATATATATATATATATATATATATATATATAATATATATATATATATATATATATATATATATATATATATATATATATATATATATATATATATATATATATATATATATATATATATATATATATATATATATATATATATATATATATATATATATATATATATATATATATATATATATATATATATATATATATATATATATATATATATATATATATATATATATATATATTATGTATATATATATATATATATATATATATATATATATATATATATATATATATATATATATATATATATATATATTATATATATATATATATATATATATATATATAATATATATATATATATATATATATATATTTATATATATATATTTATATATATATATATATATATATATATATATATATATATATATATATATATATATATATATATATATATATATATATATATATATATATATATATATATATATATATATATATATATATATATATTTATATATATATATATATATATATATATATATATATATATATATATATATATATATATATATATATATATATATATATATATATATATATATATATATATATATATATATATTATATATATATATATATATATATATATATTATATATATATATATATATATATATATATATATATATATATATATACATATATATATATATATATATATATATATATATATATATATATATATATATATATATATATATATATATATATATATATATATATATATATATATATATATATATATATATATATATATATATATATATATATATATAATTCATTCATTACTCGTGTTTATTTTGTTTTTCAAGGAATAGCCTCCAGAAAATTGAGTTTATGATTAACATTTGCATACGTTTCTTTTCTGTTTTTCAATTTTTTATTAAATTCTACTTTATGTTTATGATTTTTGTTTATAGTACAAAAAGCAAAGCACAACAGAACATGTTGTTGAATTATTTAATATTAATTTAATTTTAACTCTGTTGGTAACTGTGTGCGTTTTACCGTTTTACTAATATAACTTATTGTACTTTGATTGTGGATTTTTTTCAAAAAGTCTTTGTTAAACGTTGATTAATATGAAAATAATCAATTTTGCTGTTAATCAAATGTATTGTTTTGTAACATAATCGGAGGAAGAAGAAAATTGTTGTTATGAGTATCACTTTTATAAAAACTGTTTGTAATTGAATATTGTTAAAACTTTATATTATAATAAATTGATTTCCATGAGGATTATTTTGATTGATGTGGTTAGGAGTAGACAAAGAAACGTGATGCGTTAATAAAGTACAAGTACTTAAAAAAAATGTTGCGTAGTCTCTTGCATTTGAGAACTTTTTAAAGTTTATGTTGCCATTCACATTATTGAATTCAATTCAAATCAATTTGTAGCCATTTATTTAAAAAAATTTTCATGAAGCTGACCCATTTCACAAATTTAAAAATTACAAGTCCTTTGCTTCTGTCAACTGTCTATTTGTTGTAATTTTTTAAGAGATATGGAAATATTAAGAACTTATTAATCATTTTTTGTATGTTTAAGACTATCGAGCTATTACGTAAAGGTCACCAATATAAAAACATACTAACCTAGGTTCATTTTCTTCCTGCATGATCGTCCTTTAATTTTTATGTTATATTTATTTAAATTCAAAAATACATCTATGATGCTATAATAGACAGTAAAACGTAAAACCGATTGTAGTTCCGGTCTGAGTGTCGAAGAGAATCTTACGAGCTGGTATTTAAATGTCGTGTTTTGATTTCTACTAATAAACGTTTTAACTCGTTCATTTTAAAATTCAATTTTCGTGTTTCATGGAGGATATGCTACAACAATAAACTAGAATTGAAAAATAAACTGGAGTGAAAACAGAAATTTCTAATGGACAAATTAAGTAAATAGCTGTTACTCTAGAAAAGCGGTCAATTCATCAGATTCCGACATTAACAGTTAAATTAAAATAAACGTATGAATTATTTTTTGTTTTTGTTAAATTAAAATTCATTATGCTAAATTTGTTAGACCTTCGAGCTACAGTTTTTAAGCGTTATGCTTTTATATAGTCTTCACCTAGTTGTTGTGGGACCTAGGTCTGGTCTTAAAAGGTATTTATGTGTTGTTGTGACACATATTCTAAACCCTATTACACAACACTTTTTATTTAACAAAAAAAACAAAAAAAAAATGTTCACCAATTTAATGTGAAATTTTCACCAGTATGAAACTCGAATCTATATCTAGAGCAGTGGCGGATTATCATACAAGTTTTAAGGCAACCGCACCAGGGCCCCGCGATTCAGGGGCCCCAAGCATAAGCAAAAAAGAAACTAAAACCAGACAAGTTTGAAATATATTTATTTTCAGGCATTAAAATTACATTTTTTCTGTATCTAAGTGTCTATAATTTCATCGAATTTAATTTCGTCCAAAATTTCATTGTCAATAGAAAGAATGGATAAATCGTTCAAACGATCATTACTCATAGTATTACGCAAATAACTTTTGATTAACTTTAGTTTTGAAAATGATCGTTCGCTTATAACATAATCGACAAACATGCACAAAAACATTCGTAATAAAATATCGATATTCAGAAAAGTGGTGGAAAGATTATTATTGAACATTGTTTTGTACATCGATTCATAATTTAAATTATCAAATTTGAAATAATTTTTGGCAAATTGACATTCGTCAATCAATTGATTTCTCTTTATCACTCATTAAATTTAGATGTATCAAAAACGAGTACTATCTAGATCTTCATAATCTTTAGCACGCTCTCTCAGATTGAAAAGAAAAGCCTTTATAATTGGCTTGAACAACGATTTTTCAAGGTGGTCTTTTTGTTCCTCTAGACAAAGTGTTTGTGACGTTGAGCAAGTTTGAATATTATTTGCGGTTTGAATATTAGATGAAACAGAATTTAAAAGCTGGCATCATCAAAAATTTTGTTGTAATCTTTATTTTCCAAATCTGTAACTATTAAATCAAACAGTTTATTCTCACCGAGACAGTTAAATTAGATTTTTGTAATGCTCGATTCACAAAATTAAACTTGGTTAGTACACTTTTCCAGAGGACAAGCATCAAAATATTTTCGAATTGACTTAGTTTTTTTATCAAACCTGTTACCACCGCTTTATTATCGTCACTGAAGCTTTCCTCATGTAGGAAAGATTTTAAAACATGCAACACTTTTTAATAACAAGAATGTAAAACGTGAACTGATTCGTATCTAGCTGACCATCTTGTTCCAGTTGCTCTCTTTAACATGTATCCGCTATTTTCGGTTAATTGTTCTTGTAATCGATTCCATCGAAAAGGGGAATATACGAAAAATCCATAAAGTTTTTCAACCATATCAAAAAACTTAGTTGCAGCAGTATTGCCAGAAACACTATATTTACCGACTAAATTTAATGAATGAGCAGAGTAAGGGACAAAAATTGCTGTTTCATTTGTTTGACGAATCAATCTTTGTAGGCCACCATAAATACCTGCCATATTGTAAGCGTTGTCATATGACTGGCCTCTATAATTATCAATGTTTATTTCGTTTTCAATGTGGAATTTCATAATGATGCCAAAAACATAATTCGATGTATGACCTTCGATTTCAATAAATGAAATAAATCGTTCACAAATGGTATTACTTTTAACATATCGAACACAAAAAGACAACTGGTCTGTATGGCACACATCCTGAGTGGAATCGACACTAAACGAATAATATCGAGACTCTATAATTTCCGAAACAATGTGATTTTTAACATGTTTTGTCATGATAGAGATGAATTCTTCACAAATTGTGCTTGAAAGATACGGTGCTTTTCCTAAAAATATTCCGAATAATAAAAAAAAATCATCTGTCAATGTTACATGAAAAGAGTGTACCTTTTCCTTTATTGCCAAAACGAGAAATATGTTATTGTAAAAAGGGATCAAATTTAGCCAATAATTCAAGAGATCCAAGAAAGTTTCCATTGTGTTTTGATCTTAAACTTTCATCGTGACCACGAAAAGCAAGTCCTCGTGATGCAATTTTAGTTGTATTATTAAAAGATTTCTCGAAAGTAAGTTCATTTTTGATACGCATTTTATATGTAAAATTATTGGTCATGTGATACTTAGACTCTTCATGCTTCGAAATGTGATGAATTATTCCAATTATTGAATCTTTTTAATGAAAATGCTTGCGATTTTCCGTTCAAATCACTAAATAAATGGCATACAAAACAAAAAACTGCTTCGGCTGACGGTGAATCGATTAGCCAATCTCGTTTAATTTTTGTTGCATTTGTGAGTTTTCTATAAAAATGAAACTCAGTGAATTTTTGACCATATTTTCTAGCATTTTTCATTGCATCTATGTTTTGACACGCAAAGGCACCTAAGAAACTAACTGTATAATAGTACTTTATTGTTGAGATGTTTAATGAACTAGTTTATTTTCGATCAAAAGTTTACAATGCGAGCGAGCAATGAGCATTGCAAATTTGTGAGAAAATAAAATTCATTAAACACGAAAGCAATACGACGTTTTACTCTTCCGACATAGAAGCATGTTTTAATTTAAAAATAAAATTCATCAATAAAATAAATAAAACGAATAAATTGGACATCTTTATAGTAAATGAGGACGGAGGACCTTCTTGCTCCAAAGGAGGACGGTCCTACCGAAAAGAGGACACAAAATAATCTATTGACTGATCACTATACAAAAGTAATCGATCAAATTAAGCATGAAGTGAAACTCGACCTAACATTGAGTTAATTGAGAATACAACAGGTGAAAAACTTGTACTTGTTGACAGCCTATGTTATGAAACATATACAGCTAAAAAAAGCATGTAAAACCCCGCCTTTATTGAAATGCAACTTATCGTCCAAATTTCAAAGGAATCGATCCAGTACTTAAGGATATTACCTATTTTGAACAAACGAACATTTACATTTTTATTTATATAGAAGAAGATAGAAGATAGATAGAAGAATATTTATTGAAATTCTATTAGAAGTTTATTGCAACACTAATCTTTATAAAACTGTTTGTGTGTTTTTTATTGAAAATTATAATTAAAAGTATTCTTTTTACTAATTGAAATAAAATAAATCTGACTAAAGTCTAATTTAAATATTTTGTTTATATTTATTTCAATAACTTTTATAAAAAAGCGTTTTAGTTATTCTATTTTCTAGTGTATCGGTACTACACCGGTAACGTGAGAAACTTTGTCAGTATTGGCAAAACGGAAATTTTGGAAGCGCTACTCTCGATGTAAATATGTTATTGATTATACTTTCATTTTGAAAAGTTATCGTTCAGTTGGGAACGGCAACGGTAACAGTATTGACATCGAGCCTAATTTCATAGAAATAAAAAAAATAATCAACAACCTTTACAAACAATCTTTACAACAATCCTTACAACAATCGAATCAACGCTTGAAAACCACCACTAATTCCGGCCATATTGTTTGCGTTGTCATATGACTGTCTCTGCAATTTTGTATGCCTATTTTGTTTTCTTCGAGGAATTTTTTTACGATGCCAAAAAGATACTCTTATGTTTGACCCTCAATTGGAATAAAAGCAACTAATCGTTCATTGATTTTACCATCTTTTACATATCGAATGCAAAAAGCCAATTAATCCGAATGACTTACATCCAGAGTGGAGTCAACACTAACACTAATCGAATAATAAATTGCGTCAATGACGTCGGCTGCAATACGATTTTTGATTTCTTGCCCCATGGTGGTAATAAATTCGTCACATATTGTGCTTGAGAGGTACGACGTTCTTCATAAAAATATCCCAATAACAATCACTTTTATCATTTCATTAAGTTTGCTTCAGATGTCGGATAATATTTTTTTTTTTGTTGCCAAATTTATTACTATGCTCTTTTAAGAAAGGATCAAATTTAGCCAAAAGTTCAAGAGCTCCAAGAAAGTTGTCATTGTGATTCGAGCCCAGAGTTTCATCACTCTCGGAAGTTCGGAATTAAAACTTTTGTTTTTTATTTATTTTCTTTATAAATTATATATCTTTATTTAAAATATTCGAATAGATTATTTCTTTTAGATTGCAAAATAGAGAAACCGAAAATTTTATTTGGAATTATTTATTTGAGAATCTGAGAAAACAATGGAACCCATAGTTAAAAGCGGCTGCAAGAGTATCGTTTGAACTAGAGAATTAATTCATGATACACATTGTATATACTCTATTTCAGGGATTTTTTAAGGTTGTAATTGTTATCGTTTTTCCTGTTCTGATTTCAGACATGCAGTTTTGAATCATCAAAAAATCAGTTCTGTTCTGTTTTTTAGCCATCAAAAATAAATTTTTGAAAATACTTTAATTTACTGGGGTTTTTTTCGAAGCTGCTGACCGTTTTATTTAGTAATCAATTTTGGAAAATGAGGATAAAGGGCCCCCAAAAATTTACCCGCACCAGGGCCCCCTGAACTCTTAATCCGTCACTGATCTAGAGAGAATTAGATAGAAAGATAGAAAGTCTCATTATCAACTAGTCTAATTAAAATGAAAGTACTATAGGTAACACCAAAAACAAAGATAATTAAATAGTTTACATATAAAATCGTATGCAAATTAGCAATTGTGATGCAATTGCACAAGGAAATTTAAGACGTCATGTAAATATTGCGTAAAATGGTTACAGTTGCTCTTCTTGCATAGGGATATCTACAAATTTGACAAAATACGTAATAAAATTTGTTTGTAGGCTAAAAATATACCCACTGTTTTATTTGCTGTTTAATCTGACGCTCCTAGTATGAACTACCAGCGGCAGGGATCGATAAACTTGAAGGAATTTACACCAGTCACTAACTGTAACCGCTGAGCTTACTATACCCTTGCAGTACCGTTAATTGGTAGGGCAAAACTATTTTGCATAGCTCGATCACCTTTCCCGCCATCGTCGTACAAAAGAAAACACCAAGCAAAATATACAAACAAATACAAATGTTATAACTATCACGAGCAAGAAGAAAAAGAAACGGAAATTCCAAAATAATAAACAGACCAATTGAGTTGGGTCTTGGGCCGAAAAGAATAAGAGTAGCGTTTTCCTGAAAAGGGTAGAGAGTAGAAATATGGAGAAAGTATAGTAAGTATAGTGAAATATATGAGAGGAAACCCAAATAGATCTCAAACTCAGAAAAATAATTACCAAATTCAGATCAAAATAAACATTTTTAACAAAATATCTGCGGAAATCAAAATGCAAAACCAAATATAACCAAAAATAAATTAAAAAATTAAAACAAAAATTTTAAAAATTTTGAATTCCATTTTTTCTTAAAAAAACTATACCAATATAAAATTAAACCTTTTCCAAAAAACATATTTTGTACACAAAACTCCAAACAATTCAGGATCTGGAGCAAAGATACATTAGTTTTTATACTAAAAACAAGTTCAATTTTGAAAGTCAATGTCTAAGGCTAACAACCTAAAGCACCTAAAAACTTCTTCACACATCTCTACAGCTCCTTGTTCTTTACACAATGAAGCAAGAAAAAAGCCAATTTGAAAATTGAAAAGGAATAATTACGATAGCACTGTGAATTAATTGAGATCATCATTGTGAGTGTTGCATTATAGATATCTTTTTTTAGACAAAACTGGATAATTGAAGAGTATGCAAATATATACACAAACCTTCATCAAAGATTACTGATGATCTATTTCCTAAATCATTCTTCCATTTCTGATCATTTTTACCAAGGGCAACACATAGTAAATGTGGTACATGCTAAATTTATGTTTAAAGTATTTAGCGGATAGTAAGATATGTAAACGAAAACAACATCCAAAAATTATTATGTCTTCCGTATTATGTTTCACATATTTGATAAGCTTTCCTAAAACTGTATCCTAATATATTCTAAAAACTTTTATCAATCTAACAAGTTTGTTGATTTTAAAACCAGATGTACAATAAAACTTTTTAAGTTTGTTCGTTCAAAGCTTTTTGGTTCTCCCTATTCTTCTTTTGGTTGTATTTTCTTTCAAAGTTGAAATTTCATAATCGGTTTATAAAGTGGAAAAGCAAAATTAAGAAAAAAAAGAAGTGAATTTCTTTATTTTAAAGTTCTAATCCCTTTTTTCTTCTTTAATCCAATGTAATTCTAGTTTTTTTATACTTTCTTATATTGTTGTTGAAATTAACTTTCTTTTCTTATCTTTATTACGTTTGAACATATAATGTATGCTATGTATGTAGTTTGTTCAACGTTATATCTTAATTATATATTGTTTCTTCTTTTAGTTAAAGTTAAGATATTTTTATTGATGTGTTCATTTGGTAAATTAATCAATTTAATATCCCTGTGTTATGGTTGACTCTCTACAAAGAAATGTTATAATTTTATTTGCAAATTAAATTTCGTATTTATATTCAATGAAATATTTTTCATTATTTAAATTTTCGTATGAAATTCTTTTCCATTTACAACAAAAATATTCCATTAGCTCAAAACTAATTTTTTATTTCACTCAATCCTTTATGAAAAATTATTTCAATAAGTTTTAAACCAAAGCTTATGTTATTTTCTGGAATAAATTTTCTACTCCCATAATTTTGGTAAAGGGAAGCAAAAAAAAAAATTATATTCAAGCACGTTTTTCAATATCCTTGGAAAATAAAAAAAATTTTTTCATAAAGTGTTTGTAAAACTATACAAATAACAACTAGAAAATATGGATAAAAAAGTTATAAAAGTAATAAAATTTTAAATATTTTTTTTAATTTTCTTCTGTTTAATTGGAAGAAACAACTAATAGTAAAATTTAAATAAAATAAGTTCTTTAGTGCAAATATAGTTGGCTATGATCTATATAATAATTATAAGATGAAAATTTTTTAATAAAGAAGTGAATATGGAAATATCGTTAAATAATTGAAAGGCATGACATGCAAGGCCAGGAACAATATTCTTCCTTAACCGATAATGAACCAAACCAGGTAAAGCTGCTGAAGCTACGTGGTGCTTAAAATGGTCCACCCATCTTGAGGCTTATTTCTTGCCCCATAATTTTTGCTTATTTTTGATCTAATCGTATGCCAAAAGGCTTTATTGGTTTAAAAAATCCCGAAAGTTATAAAAACTAGATCGATTTAGCTCATATAAAATGGATCAAATTTAAATCAAATTAAAGCGTTAAAATAACGGAGTTCTCTTGATAGGCATGGTGGTTAGGATAGGCATGGTGGTTAGGATAGGCATACGATTATGTAAATTGATTAAATTGTAAATGGAATGCTGTATCGTAATTATAAAACAATGTAAATAGAAGTAAAGTTATTTTTTAAATTGCGAATACAATTTTTTTAAGTGTTATTTTTGTTAATAGTTATTTATTTATCTAGAAGAAAAAAGTGAAACTTTAAAGTACGAGCTAGTTGTTACTAGTGAGTACCTTTAAAAACACTTTTCGTTTGAGATAAATACAAATAGTAGATTTTTATACAAGTGGTGAAAACGTCTCTTTTTGCGTGACTGAACGGTTTGTTCAGGAATAAGTTCAGGAACGCAAAAACGTTTTTACCACGCGTAGAAAACGCTATTTTTTCTACGCTTGTAATTATAAATGATAATATTTACAAATTCATCTACTAAAAACTTACAAAACGACATATCTAAATTTGACTGTGTAAAAAATAAACAATTATATATCGCATTTTTACCAGTGTAAAATAATGTTATTATTGTGTTCGCCTACAGATGGAATAATAACAGGCGAACACAATAATAACATTATTTTACACTGGTAAAAATGCGATATATAATTGTTTATTTTTTACACAGTCAAATTTAGATATGTCGTTTTGTAAGTTTTTAGTAGATGAATTTGACAATATGAATAATGAAAATTGTTCATATATTTTCTCTAAAAACTTTTACAGATATATTACAGATATTTTTTTTACCAACTGGAAGTCATCGTTTAAAGTATAAATTTAAAAAATTGTACGTAAAGTTTCAATTAAAAACAAATAAAAATAAATTTTTTAATAAAATTTATTTATTTATTTAATAAATTTTTTTTTATTTTTTTTTTGCGGAAAGAACTCAGAGAATATATTTTTTCGGCAAACGGCTGTAAAGTTTAACTTTACTGCCGCTAGGGAGTTAGCTAAACTCTTACTTTTTAGCCTGACAGCAAAAGTAACGTCTAGCGACAGCAAAAGTAACGCCATTTTTATTTTATATTACGGAGGCTGTAAAGTAGCATTTGTTATTTGTTAGTTTGTTATTTTTTCAAACATATTGTATAACCATGACAACAAAAAATAAGTTCATTCTCATATTATGAAATTTTGAAAAGGCTGCTTTGATAAAAAAATTTTATTCATACAAATTTAAATGTTTTTTTCTCTTTTTTGGAAGTAGTTATGACGATAAAAATTCATATTTATAAAAAGTTTGATATATTAATTTCATATATATAAAAAATTTAAACGTTTGCCGAAAAAATAGTGTATTTAATTCGGAGCTAAAGTGACTTTTTGTGTTTCGTCTATAACTTTCGTCAAACTATAGACTCAACACAAAAAGTATCACTTTAGCTCCTAATTAAATAATGTACTATGATATCTGACAGTTAATTATCGGAAGAAAAAGTTATACGATATATCTGATACAAATTTTATTTTATCGCTCCGATTTCTCCGATATAGAAAAAAAACACACTCATTATTAATTTAATTAATTAACTACACACAATTGATATAATGATTAGTTTCGTTTCGATTCGATCAAAATAATAAATCCCTTCAAAATACTGCGATATTGACGGAAATAAACACAGCAACAGAAACAGTAAATCAAATTCAATCTCAAATATTCAATTATTTATTCAATCCTTTAAATAACTACCACCTGTAGGCGACCACCGAAACTTATTTACTTTCAGTCCTAGTGACCGAAAATATTTTCAGTCACTACTTAGAAAAAGTTTCCCTTTCACATAGGTTTTACTATATATTAAAATGACATTTTCGTAGCTTGAAGTAGAAACATTTTATTTCATACTGGAAATTTATTCAAATAAAAAGAAATGAGTTTAAATTTTCCTCAAAAAGTTGAACTTTAACGTCCTAGGACTTTATAAAATTTTACAAAGTCCTAGGACGTTAAAGTTCAACGTTTATGGTACAAAAAGTTGAACTTTAACGTCCTAGGATTTTATAAAATTTTATAAAGTCCTAGGACATTAAAGTTCAACTTTTTGTACCATAAATAAACCGAAAAATGTCGTTTTAGATATGAAATAAAAATATTTTGTATTATTTTGGACGCTGTGGCTTTTCAATAACCAACCGTAAGTGGGGAGTTAGAAAGCTTATATAAATGGCTTTCTTAAGAGACATAAGGGTTCCTGAGTTAAAGAAGGAACTATAACAACGAGGATTGTCAATAACCTGAATCAAAAGCGAATTATTGATACTACGCTTTCGAGAAACTATGGACGCCAATTAAATAGTAGTGGAGAGTTGCCAGTTTTAATAAGTTATCAACAGAGATTCAGCTGATGAAGAGAAAAATTCAGTTGCAAAACCAATAACTTCATTCCCATCTGCAAATTTTGATTTTACACAAGTAATAGTTTTGATGCAACAAATCAATTTGAATATGAATCAGATGAAATAACTTTGCTGAGTACATGAATGAATGCAGTGAATAATTATTGAGATTCAAAAATGAATGCATTCATTGATTTCTTCGATTGAAGATATTCGCCTGTCCCTCTGGCATTAAAAATTAAAAGTTTCGCTAGGAAGCGAATTAAATGCGGATCTTAGAAATGCAAGTCAATTCTATCTTTTTTGCGATTTCGAGAAAAACATTAAAATTTATTTGCGAGCGATCAATTATTTTGGATATTGAAAAAACCAAGAAGCAGGTGAATATTTATATTCTTTTTGGTATAATTTAAATTCTCCAATTGTATAGAAATTGTAGAATTAAAAAAAATAAAAACATTGAAATTTTTAAACTATTATTAACTTATAAATATTTTTTCTGAAATAAATTTTGTTATTTTTGCGATTTATAAAACATTTATTGAATTTTATAAAACAGACATTTAATTGAAAAAACATTTCTTATTTCATTATATAAACAATTTTTTATTATAAATATATTTTTTGAAAACATTAGTTCTTTTATTTTTTATACCACATTTTAACAAGAGACAATTTGCAAAAACCTTGATCAATAAAGTCTCAGTTTCAATCGACAGATGGAGGTAGTTAACAATAATATTGGTGTACTAAAGAAGAGATCATTAATACTTGGATGTGAAACTTCTACAAATGTCAACAGCATTCAATAGAAAAGTAGAAAAAATATAATAATTTAGGCATAGGGTGTTAAACGATGCTGATGATTTCGAGAAGCAATTCCAAAATGATGAAACGGCAAAATTGACTTTACATGTGGTACAACAAATAGCAATTTAAAAAAATTAAAACCACCATCGTATGGCGGTGCCACATCTTTTAGAAATTATAAGTTTCAGTTCGAGACAGTAGCAGATCAGAATGTTTGGAACTCTGAAAATTGTCTTCTTGCATTGATAGTTGATTAAGTTAATTAAGTGAAAATCAACTGAAGCATTAAAGGTGGTCCAGAAAACTTCTGTAATGTAGCACCTTGTAAATTAGCACACTGGAATACTTATACGTATTTTATGTAAGAGATATAGATCGAGGTATTTAGTAGCAATACAGCGTTCATTAACGATCTTTAACCAAATTTTAAGTCAGCTGAAATATTCGCATTTGTAATGCAATGTGAGATGGCACATAGAATCTGTATCCCATCTGTTAACAGAAAATGAAATTTGGAAAAAAACATTAAGGCTTGGGTATTGGTACACAAGGAGTACAGCAAAATCAGACACTGGGTGTGTGATGAAGAGGGTCACATGGAACGGGAGAGTAAGGATCGACGTATTTTGTGAACAAAAGCGGAGCTAAAGAAATTGAGCACGTAGGTTTTAAGAGCAGCAGTAAAAAGCTCCTGTGTTCAAAATGTAGAAATTAGGGTCATATTCTACAAAATTGCTTGACAGAAAGCGTCTTAAATTCAACAGAAAACCGTTGAAGATCAAACTATGAAGTCAAAAAGTTATCAAAAATTAAATAATGGCAGTAAATGGTGAAGGTTTGGGTATCAACGAACAAATTGAAGGTAAAAATTGCTTTATGGCACTAGATATATGTTCAGCTTGCACATTGATCGCCAATGTTTATTTTGCGGGGTTTTAGAGCGATCAGATGAATTGAAACTGCAAACAGTAACTGGAATCAACAAGAGGAACTAGAAGTCAGAAAAAGTCAGAGCTACCATCAAAACCGATGAGGAAAAAATAGGTCAACCGACACAGAAGTTTAAATAAACAGCAAAAGCTAAAAACGAAACAAGAGTGAATACATACGTATTCACGTAAATAGCTTAAACAGTTTAAATGAGGTAGTTCAAAGGCTTCAATATGGAATGTGTTTGCTTATTTATTTGCTTTTTTATTCACTAATTTTCTGATGGAATTTTTTATAAGCTTTGTGTGATTTTTTGAACTTTTTAACTTTACCAAACAAACATTAAATTGTGATAAAAGTTTAAATTTTTTAACGAAGTATCGTGCGTTTTATAATTGAAAATGTTGTGTAAAATAAAACCTGAAAGCCATTACATTGAACACATGTTTATGTTGTCATAGCATTATTACGTATAGCTGAAGGTCAATTGTTTAAACGTATTATTCCATAATAAATTAACCTTTTTCAGAGTAATTCCAGATTAATGTATCCAACTTAAGAACGTTTAATAATAGCGAAATATAACATTTGTAGTTCCAATAATTGGAGTTACACCAAACAAAATTTTTATATATGAAAATTTTTAATTATAAAAATTTATTGAACAATCATTGTTTGACAATCAACATAAATATCCATGTAAATTCCTTTTAGCAACTTCAAGCTTTCCGTTACTAAAAAATCCTTAAACAACAAAAAAAACAAAATTATTTATCTTCTTAACAAAACGAAAAGAAAAACACAAAAATTTGACGAAAATTTCATCAGAAATATGTTTGAACAAACAAGAAAAAGTATAAAAGGAATGTGGACACTTTTCACTTTTAATTTGATTTTGATGAGGGATTCTATTCTTTTAATCGTGCCTTGTAAACTTCGAAGATCTTAATTAAAAATGTGTACACAAATTAATTATATATTTTAAGATTGTTGGAATGTTGTCAAAAACTTTTTGGATTCAATATAAACGCAATAACGTAATTTTTCTTAAATTTCTTTAAATTTCTTTTATAAACAGAAAGGTTACCTAAAATTCATAACCAGAAATATAAAACTTAGCGCCTAAAATTTTTCAGTCATATGAGACTGTGTAAGGAAATATTAAACATTAATCTTAAACATGGACAATAAACCAGTAGTCTCAAAACTTAAAACCTGCAACTTGATACTAGCACTCTAAAGTTTAAAATCAGAGACCAGAAACCTATAAGACCTAAAGTTTTAAGCCTTAAACAAAAAATATAAAACATGATAACTGTAACTGAAATACTGACTACTTACATGAAAATTGAAAATTAAAACCAAAACTTTAAACAAATCATCAGAACTTAAAACCGAAAAATCAAAATTGAATCTTACAGCCTACAACTGCAACTTTAACACTTAGACATAAAACCTCAAATCTTGGTCCTGAATCCTGAAACCTTAATTCAGAAGCTAAAAATTCTGAGACCTAATTTTTGACACATAAAAAGAAAATGTGGGATCCGGAAAAATATATAAAACTAAGTCCAGACGCCTGCAACAAGAAACCTTAAAATGGTTCTATATTCGCCGTGAAAAGTTTAGGGTAAAAGATAAAATCTGAAATTCGTTACAAATCTAGCATTTATCAATCTAACACCTGAAACATAAGCTTTGCATACCGATATCTTAAACCTGAAACCCGCTCCTCGAAATCTGAGTCCTGAAACCTAAGCATCTGAAACCAAAACACACATGTCTTCAGCTTGATCCTAAAGAAGTCTGGTGATTTTAATGTATAACCCAAAACTTATAATACTTGAAGTGTAAAACAAAAAACTTTACAGTAACTTTGATTCTGAAAAAAGTCTGCTGGGAACTTGAAAAATCGAACACTTGCAAACTTGAACCAATATGTTTCAAGTTTAAAAAAAAATTAATGCCCAAGATCCTTAGACGTGCAGTGTCGAACATGAACTTAAACCTTAAACTTAAAATCTAAACCCAAAACCTAAAAACTAAAACCTTAAACTGCAAGCCTGAAACCTTTAACCTAAAACTTGGAACCTGTGATCCCAAGACCTATAGCCTCAAATCTGAAACCTGAACCTTAGACCTTAAACGTTAAACCTTAAACCCTAAACCTTAAATCCTAAACCTTAAACCTTATATCTAAAACCATATACCTTAAACCATAAACCCCAAACCTTAAACCTTAAACCTTAAATCTTAAACCTTAAACCTTAAACCTTAAACCTTAAGCCTTAAACCTTAAACCTTAAACCTTTAACCTTTAACCTTAAACCTTAAACCTTAAACCTTAAACCTTAAACCTTAAACCTTAAACCTTAAACCTTAAACCTTAAACCTTAACCTTAAACCTTAAACCTTAAACCTTAAACCTAAAACCTCAAACCTTAAACCTTAAACCTTAAACCTTAGACCTTAAACCTAAAACCTTAAACCATAAACCTTAAACCTTAAACCTTAAACCTTAAACCTTAAACCTTAAACCTTAAACCTTAAACCTTAAACCTTAAACCTTGAAACTTAAACATTAAACCTTAAACCTTAAAATTTAAACCTAAAACCTCAAACCTTAAACTTTAACCCTTTAACCTTAACCCTTAAACCCTACACCATAAACCTTATACCTTAAACCTGTAACTTGAAACGTGTTTTCTGAAATCTGAGCTTGAAACATAATACTTCCAATCTGAAAACTTGAACTGAAAAGCTGAAACATAAAAACTGAAATCTGAGACCTGCAACCTTAAACCTTTCCCCTGTAACCTGGAAACTGTAACCTGTATCTTACAACTCAAAATAATCTGAACTGTAAAACCTGCAACCTAAAACTTCAGATCTGACTCCTGCAACCTAAATTCTGAAAATTAGAATCTGACACATTAATGACATTAAATGAAACCTGAAATCTGAAACTTTAATCCTAAAACCTAAAGCCTAAAACCTTAGACCTCAAACTTCTAGCAAGAAACCAAAACCCTGAAACTTGTAACCTGCAACCTGCAACCGGCAACTTCAAACCTGCAACTCCAAACCTCAAACCTGAAGCCAGAGACATAAAACCTAAAACTCGATACCTGGAAAACGAAAAACTGTAACCTGAAATCTTAAACCTAAAAACTGAAACCCGAAATCTGAACTAAAACCGGAAACCTGAAAGCTGAGACCTTAAACCTGAAACCTAACACCTAAAACCTAAAACTTCAAATCTGAAACCAAAAACCGGAAACTGAAACCCTAAAACCGAACAAGTGATATCTAAAATCTGCAACATAAAACCTGTAACCAGAATATGTAGCCTGTACCCTGAACCTGTAACCTAGAACTAAGTACCCAAAAACTGAAACTTAAAATCTAAAACCCGCAACCTTGAAATCTAAAGCCTGAAAATTGAAAACTGAAATCAAAAACATGACGTCTGAAACTTAAGACCTAAAACCTGACACCCTTAAACTGGAACCTTAGAAATGATACCTGAAACTTGGAACTTGATAACAAAAACCTGAAACCTGGAACTTTGAACCCGAAACCTGAAGCCTGAGACCTGAAACCTTAAGCCTGAAACCTTGAACCTGAAAGTAGAATGAAACCTACAAAGTAAAACCTGAAATCTGACACCTGAGACCTATAATCTGAAACCTGAAACCTGAAATTGAAAACCTGAAACCTGAAATCTGAAACCTAGACCCCGAAACCGAAGACCTGAAACTTGAAATCTGAAACCTGTAAACTGAAAGCTGAAGCCTAAAACCTGAAAGTTGAGGTGTTAAACCTGAAGCCTAAGACAAAAACCTGAAACCTGAAAAGTGGAACATAAAACCTTAAGCCTGGAGCCTGGAAAATTTAATACCTGAAACTCAATACCTGAGATTAGAAACCTGCAACGTATAAAATGAAACCTTAACCCTGTTACATGTAACCTCGTGCTTGAAACTTTAGACCAGACACCTGAAACCTTAAACCAGGGAATTTCAATCCGCATGTTAAAACTGGGGTCCAAATACCAGACACTAGAAACAAGAAACCGGAAACTTGACGACCATATAAAGAAAAATTGGATTGTGAAACTTCACCAATGCAGTTAAAAGCTTGGCACGTGTTAATTCAAACACGTAAAAACCTAAAATCTGTCGAAGCTGAAAATTTAAAACCCATCGCTTTAAACCTGCAGATAGCAACCTTAAATGAAGAAGAAATCTGAAATCAGAAACCCACATCCGTAAAGCAGCGAATCCAAATCCTACCAACATAATCTCTAAAGTTTGAAACTTTAAACCTGTCGTCTGAAAAATCAGCAATTACACCTAAAAACAAGAATCAGAAATTGGAAACCTGAAATGAGAATCTTTAATACCTGAAACTTGAAGTTTGAATATTCATACCGTTTACCCAAAAACTGAACCTTGAAATCTGAGACATTAGCCAAGAACCTGGTAGTTAAATAGAACTAAAGCTCAAACCTTAGCAAAAAACTTGCAGACAACCGATTATAACTTAAAAGCTCTTTAAAATTCGTTTATATATTAAAAAATAAAATCAACAAAGCTGTCAGAAGTTGTTATCTTTTTTGTTGGTTTTGTTCCTCCCTTTTTAACCTAAAATTTATTGTTTATTTGTTTGTTTTAAAAGGAATATAAAAAAGTAAAATATTTGGTAGGCCCATAACTTAAAAACAGACATTCAATTTTCTCAAATAAAAAAATAACGACCAACGATGATATAGAAAAATTGAGAATAGGTTCTTGAAAATAAAAGCACAACAAAAAAAACAACGAAAAGAAAATGGTGCAAAATGTTTTGTTGCCATTTTTTTTTAAACCGGTAATTTATGCTCATGTTACATTTGCTTTAATATTAACTTTTTTTTATTGTTAATGTTTGTGGTGTGTTGTGCAGAGATACGTGATGATAAATTTTTTGTCGATATATTGGAACGTTTCAAAGAGATGGTGTTAAAAATTTATATTGTAATTTTATGGAAAAACAGCTGGATTGATTGTTATTGTTGATGGTTGAAACGGGTGGTATGTATTTTATTGTATTAAAATTTGATGGTCTAAATTGCCTCGAATCTTGAAGAAAATAATCAAAATTTTTAAATCTCAGCAATCGAGTGTGCCTTGAAAGTAGGATTTCCAATACCGATAACGGTATTACCGTCAATACCGGTCTCATCTCTAAAATCTCATTTCGATTTTAAGGCCCGGTATTACCGATTTAAAGAAAAATGAATATTTGCCTACTGAAAATTGGACACTTTAAATAATGTCCATAATAAAACTAAAAAGTTGCAACTTTATTGGTAGGTTAAGGTTAGGCAATGTTCCAGTTACTGTTACTGTCATCATAACACTAGGTCAGAACAGCATACGTAGGTCAAATTGGCTCCGTTGTGATACCACAAGATCTACTTAGCCTACTCAAACCATTTAAAGGTTCTATTGAATCTAAGTATTTCTCAAATTTTAAAATTATTCTGGTCGTTGAGTTTTTTAATGTATGCGTTCCAAAATGAATGTCAAATTCTATTGACCAAAGCTGGACACGTACAAATAGATAGAACATTGATTGTAACAATTTAATATTTATAAAAGGTTGCTGTCACTTAATTTTTTGTCAATAGTAGTGTTTTTTTGAAAGAAATTGTGAGAAACTTAGATCGGTATTACCGGTATTAACAAAATTGTTAATTTTGGAAGCCCTACTTGAAAGCTGTGCCGAAGTTGAATACTTTGTATACCAATTGATGAAAGCTTTAAAAAATTATTAATGGAAAAAATCTGGGTAATTTTGCCACTCTTGAAAGTTTAAGGAATAAAAGATACCAAAGCTAATATTAAAACTAAAATAAAATTTAGATATTTAAAAACACATTAATGTTAGTCGAGTTCAATGAGTACAATATTGGGGGAAATTAGCTTCACTACGACTTTGTTACAAACTTCTATAACGATATGTATGTCGACGCTTCTTAATATTTCCAAACTTTTCTAAAATAAATTGAAGTTGAAATGTTTTCTGCATTTTACTTGAAATTACCGTTAAAAAGAAATTAAACTTCTAGTATCGGAAAAATGATTATGTTCGTTATTTTTCACTATTTTCTTTTCTATTAGATCTAGAAAATAGATTGAAAATAGATAGATTTTCACAATAATTACAATAATTCACAATCTTTTTGTCATCCTTTAGCTAATCATGGTAAAAGGGTGTTTAAACTTTGTAATTTGAGCTTCGAGGCGTATATTTATTGGAAGTTTTCTAAAAGGAAAAAGTGAACTATGCAGACAAGATTTTGTAGTAACCATTAAATCATTAGGATTTCGAGAATTATTTTAAAATATAATCTTCACCCATATATCAAAAATGTTCTCGTTTTGGGTATAAAGACGCAAATCATGGGTTTAAGCGACTAATGTTCTCCTAAAAGCCTAATATATTCTATTTTCCAGCACAGTCATTGCTACTTAAATATTATTATAACTGTAGCTGGTACAGTTATGATCAAAGATGAACAAAAAAGAAATATAAATAACCAATATGGCCTCTGGCCCAAAAAAAATCTCTCACAAGGTTTAATATATTTTTTCAAATATAAAAAAATATGATTTAAAATTAAAGAAAACCTTTAATGCAAAATTCATAAAACTAGCAAACAAAATTTTTGAAACTTATCTTAATCTGGTTGATTGATGTAGCACATAATCCTCTTGAATCGACTTTTAATGTTCGAACGGCTGCCGTAATGGGACGTTATGCGTTAGCTTCGATGTGAATCCTACATAGTTTCCTCTACTCTAAATATTCTGGATTTAATTATTGCTCTTGCAGGACACTTGCAGATTTTCTTGAAACAATTTTGATTCGACGAAAGTAATATGATTGATTCCTCAATTGCTAAGGGAATGTCAATTTTCCAAATTCCTCTCCAACGTAATCAGCTTTCGGAAGGTAGGTTAAACTTTTTATATAAACAATTTAACAATATCTCGAGTTTTGTCTTTGTTCAAGTTCATCTGGAATAACTCTTAAGCATCATATGTGAGTAATTATATTGCTACAACACCGTAAAACCTTATAATTTACAGTATATGCATTAGACACACGGTTAATATAATTCATTTCAATTCACAGAGTTTTTGTAATGGGTAAGAAAGTTCTCAGTATATTATTGCAATTTTAATATATTTTCAAAAGGTATATTTATATATACTTATATATAATTTTTCTCACAATCCCTTTTTTACATTTAATTCTTAATATTTAAAAACAAGAAAGGAATACTTCAATTTTTATTTATTTTGATTTATTGTTTATCTATGCCTAGAGGCAACACTTTCACTTTATCTTCGTTTTGTCTAAGCACAAAAAAAATTATCAATTTAATTCAATTTAATAAAAGAAAAATCATATGTTTTAAAAAAAAAACTCGACATCAACAGATCAAACTAATTGATTCAAAATCAAATTATGATTAATCTCTCTATACATTAAATTGGCGGTATTTATGTATAGCTTAAAATAAACGAGAGAAAAAGAATACATAAGCACTTCTCAATTGTTTTGTGGTTTCATTCTCTTAAAACAATCAATACTATTATATCGATCAAAGGGCAACCCCTATCATAAATTTCTAGTTTTCGTATTAAAAACACAATCAAAACAAATATGAAACCATCTGTGAAGCGAATTATTTTGATATATAAAGAAAGATTTATTATTATCTTCAATTGTTGTTGCAAATCTACATGTACACGAATGAAAAAAGAACAAGCAATTCCGGAATTTTAGTTCATCACAAAGAAACATTAATAAACGAAAAACATTTCTAATGTTTACATACGTTAAATAGAAAATGCAATAAAAAAAGTTAAATAATTCAGAAATAAAATTGCCCTAATGGTTATGTACGTTCCGATAGTGATCGAATGTATATGTTAATTAGTGAGTTTATCAAACAAGAATTGTATAAGCCCAAAGTTGCGGCATAACAGATGAAAAAGTGCTTTGCGCTGGAGAATGATCCTTGTCTGTCAGATATGACTGAAAAGTATCAATCTCTTTTTTCTTTAAAAAGAGCCAAGCAACAAAATCACCATCAAAACACATAATAGAAATTTGTCCCAAAGACATCTAGCTGCTGATAGAAAACTATGTCTGTTTTGACTTCTACACCAACATATTTAAATTTGGTTTATACGTGAAAATTATGAGAAACCATATTAAAAGGTAAAAACTGAAAGAAACAATTATTTGCGATAGTTCAAATAAACTCAAAAGCTGGCTGGCCTTGTCTAACTCATGAACTGTATTGCTCTTGGCAATAGTTAATTAACTCTAAAAGTCTAATAAACTGTATTTTAGCATCTTAACAACGTCAAATTTTTTTTTCTAAAATAAATTTCCTCATCATCTCGTTTTTTTTTACTTTCACAACACTAAACAATTTTCATAACATATCTCGTTTCGTTTTTCCTTTCTCTTGGATAAAAAAACAAAAAACTCAACATTTTCTTTTTGATGTTTCTGATGTGTTAAATTTATTAAATAGCAATAACAAGGAAAAGGGAAAATCTGTCGATTGAACTAAAAGTTTCTTAAAAAAATAACAATTTAAAATCAATAGAAAAATAAATATAATTTTCTTAAAAATTAGGTTTTGCGCTTTTTTACAAGTATCGTTTTTTCCAAGAAAAATGGAGAAGAAAAAATTTCTTTTGAATATATTATGATTGATTGACAATAATACAGACATAAAGTAATTTTTCGTTATTAAATTGACTCCTTCTAATAATAAACAAATCAATAATTCATCAATCATCTAAATTAGAAAATTTATCAAAAGCGTAATTAAAAGACAAATTAATTATCATTCTCAGATTCAACCAACCTAATATAAATCAAAAAAAATAATAAAAGCTCGCACGAATAATCACAACTAAATAAATTGATAAAAATATAACGAATTGGTAAAAAAGAATAAGTAAAACAACAACAACGGTAAAAAAACTTAGCGTCATTAATCATTTTCCAATCATTGAGATAAATTGTTCAACTTTCGTTGTCACAATCCTCAAAAACATATATCTTACATAAATAATCACAGGTTCAGAAAAAACTTTGGATAATATAAATTTTTTTTGCTCTGATATAACAAAGAATAAATTTTCGTTCCAAGAATAAAAAAAATAAAAAAAATTTAAATAAAGAAAATTCACATTTTCAATTCCCCTCTAAGATAAATGAAAGAAAGTTTAAGAGATAAAGATAATTGTCGTTTTGAAAATTGAATTGATTCCCTTGGAAAAATCGAAAAAAATAAACACACACACACGTGCACAATAGAAATGAAAATAAATTTTTCGTTTTTCTTTTTTTTTATTTGTGAGTAACTCAGTTTGTGAGTGTAATAAATTTCGGTTATATTTTCATTTCTTTTGTTTGACTTTCTAAATTTTATTTCTATGATCTTGAACTTTATGTTGTAAGATCATGATGGTTGACTTTAGTTATTCTATTCTTTATTTTGTGTTTGTCAATCAAACTAATTCTTAGAGCTTATGATTGTGACAAAAGAAATAATAAAATGAATGATTTTCAGATAAGAATGAAACTATTTTTTGGAATATTTTTGCTTGAAGGTTAAATAAATTTGTTTTAATGATTATTGGCTGACAATCCGTCGAGAGTCATATAAAGCTTGTCATGGTTAAAATCTCTTCACTATCAATGGATGTTCTAGTATACTTCTGTTGAGAATAAATATCCTTTGTAATCAAGGGTTTAAATAAAACAAAACGACCACTTTACAATTTAATTTCCCTTTTATATTCTTATATTTTTATTATTGGCTTAGATTAGGCAAATTCATCTTGTCAGAACTACTTAACGTTTTGTTAAATTAAAATGAATGTACAAAAGCAAACAACAATAATTGTGAAATTATCCTACTTTTGAACATAAATAAAAAGTAAATTGTTTAACTGTAAATGCTTAAGGTGTTTCTTTATTTCGTTTTTTATGAATAAAACGACAAAAAACTGAGTGGAAGAAAAAAAGCTTTTGTTGAAGTTATGCTATAATATTTTTGTCTCTCTGGCATAAAAAAGGTAGATAAAAGGTAGACATTGACAACTTGGGTGAGAGGAAATGGTACGATTTTTTGTCGGATCTGAAAAAAAAATTAATCAATAAACAAAGATAAACAAACAAACAAATGAAAAACAAAATTAATTTCCTGCAATGCGTTACTATAAACAATTAAATAAAAAAAATTAATTTCTCATTTTGTTTGATTCATATCACTAATTTATACACAAATTCATGAACACGACCGACTATTTTCTCTGAACTGATGAACTGGCAAAATTGAATGACATGACAGCCGACAGGCACAGTTGTGAAGATCATTAAATTGCAATGAAAATATTTTTTGTTTATTTTATTTGTAAATTGGGTAAGTTTAATAAATGGCACATAGTCAGAAATTAATGTGTTTTTAAAAAATTCATGTTTGTTTTTTTGGATTTGACAGAAAAATATTCATGAATTTTATTTTTAAATGAAAAATTTTTGTAAAGTTGAATGCCATCTTTTTACTTTTTCTAATTTTTGTAGATTTGTTGTCTTGTCTTACTACTACGACTAGAAGTATAAAATGGTCAAAATAATATATACAACATAAATAATTAAAGCCGCAATTAGACTATTGCAGAACTCTGCAATATTTCTGCAATGGTAGTGTGTAAAATATTCATTGCAGAAAAGTTTGGCAATGAACTAATTGCAACACATTGCAATGACTCATTGCAATGTTTTGCAATGAGTTCATTACCAAACATTTCTGTAATGAATATTTTACACACTACCATTGCAGAAATATTGCAGAGTACTGCAATAGTCTATTTGCGGCTTTAGTATCGGTTTTAGGACTTTGAAAATAAAATCAATTCAACAAACAAACTTGCTTTTTCGAAGTATCAAGTGTATTGTATGACTTTTTGGTACACAATCTAAACGAGCTTGAAATACCTAGGCTTAATCAAAGCTTTTTCCCATTAATTTTGCAAATTTGTTTACTTTTGTTCTAAAGGTGTAACAAAATGGCGGACTCCATTCTCTGCTATTGAATTACGTGTTAAAAAGAGATATCACACACCAATGAAAATAGTAGTGAGGTATTACTAGCCAAGGTAATGTTAGAGGGGCGCTGGCAGATGAACGGTATTCCGTCAATAGTAGCACCGTGCAGCCTAAGTTATGGAATATTCGTTGATGTTGGCACGTTATTGCTTGCTCTTAGAATTGTACTTCATATAAATCTATGTAATAATAATAATAAAGACATTTATTTAGATACATAACCCATACATAATATATGTGATAAATACATTACAATCTGTAAAAATAAATATCTAGCTGCAATAAGTAGGCTATAATAATTTAAAAGAAAACAAAGGAAGCTAAAAAAATTTTTTAAACAAAATAATAATAGGTATAATATACTTATATAATAATTTCAAACATCATAGACTATTGGCACAAGCCGTCGGTCCAGTTGGCTAACAAATACTTGTTGATTTATTTTGATTTCATTCCTTCGCTTTTATTTTAGACTAAATTAACAGATTACATAATAAGCAAATATTTAAAAAAAAAAAAAAACTTTAAATTAGGACGAAGTTTGGTGTGAGCATAATGGGTGAATTAAAACTAACAATAATAAAATATTCCAAACTAAGAATTAAGGTATAGGGTTTATATATCATACCACTGATTGAAACCTGTCTGAATTGGAAAAAGACGCAATTACAGATGAACAGCAACCACATTTCATCATACTGATAACCTATAAATATTAAATTCTCTGATTAAATCAGACCGATATTTACCAGCCGAACAAACATATTCATAAATTCTACCATAATCCTTCCCATTCAAGTACTGTCGAAACTCATCTACTGGTAACTCTCCTTTATTTAAGAATTGAAGTGTGAATTCCTTGAGAGCTGGGCAAATTGCAACAAAGTGAAATGTATTTTCCGACTCTTGGATATTACATAGAGAGCAACTCCCTGTTGTATTCCTTTGAAAAGATCTCGCGTTTACATCGATGAGTCCCCCTCTTGTTTTGAAAATGACCATAATTGTATGCCTACTAAATTCATCCGAAAAGTACTTTGGTATATTTTCGTATTCAAACGCCGGGTATTCGTCGTGTAGGGTTCCTTGCCGCGCTCTTCGAATGCATTCTGCTTTTTGTAACAATTTAAGCTTCGTTATGATTAAAGTCATACAGTTTTCTAAATTTTTCACGCTTTCACTGTTCACGATATCTTCTAGATTGAGACTAACTTCGCATCTTTCCGCCAATTCTATTAAAGTAGGAGCCCAAAAGCATTTATTTTTGATTGATTCTATTGTGAGGAATTTCGGAAGTCTATCATCAGTAAATTTTAAGGTTTTAATAACATAGTCGAAGTGCAAACGCAGTGTATATAAATATACACTATCTAAACCTGTTTCCAAACTGATCATATAATTTGGGGTACATTGTGGGAGACAAAATAGTTTTTTAATAAAAAATCTTTGAAGATGTTCGACTTCATTATATTCCATATAGCCCCACACTAGGGTGTCCCAGAAAAATTAAAATTGTTTTTTTTTCAACGCATACCCTTTAATTTTTTTTCTTTTATGTCAAAACAACTGTAAATAAAATTTCATGCAATTTAAATAACAGTAACCCGAGCCGACTTGCACCTAAGCATTTCAATACTTGATTGTGTACTATAGCGCGCATACCTGTTATAATGTGCTTATAATTTCTAAATGTCTTGTCGGTTATACGAATTTTTCTTGAAAAATAAATATGTCTGTCGAACTACGTAGTTCTAAACAAAAAATATACCTAAAAGGTAACCCAAAACTTCCTTTAAATGGACAAGCTCTCGTATAGTATTGTTGTATAATATATTGTTTTTTAATATAATACATTTCATACGAAAACAAAGAACAATTGTTGTGCCAAAACTGAATAATTCTATAGATACGTTTGGAATGTTATTTTAGATTGAAAACTCAAGACAAAGTGCAAATTCTCTGCTGTGATACTATAACTGCTTCGAAAACACATCGTATGTGTGCGCGTTGAAAAAAATCAATATAGAAAAACTTATTTTCGCTTGCAACCATCACATGTACGAGCTGGTGTTAAAAAGTCTTTTTGAAGTGAAAATAAAAGAAGTGCCTATAATAAGCCCGGACATTCCACTTTTTCAAAAAATTAGAGATCATTGGCAAAAAGTTGATCTCCATAAAATAGAATGCTATAGAGAAAAGGTAGAATGGTGCCTGTTTCCAAAATTGATAAATTGAAAGTAGATTAAATAATAATAGAAATAATAATTAAAAAAGAGATCTCAATGTTTTCAACTGTATCGTTTAGATACAGCTGAAAGAGCGGTCTAATTAATGCAAGACTTTCATTGTTTAATTACAATTGAGGCAATATTTGTTATGTTGCGTACAAAAGCACAAGATGTTATATCCGGACTGTAAACAGCAAACATTGAAAAGAAAATATACTTAGTAATAGTTGTTGTAATGAAAAATAATATTAAAATATGGAGGGACTGAAATCTCAAGCTCTGAGATATCACTACTTCGGTCTGGGTTAAGGATTTTGATATAGTTTTCGGCAAAAAACTTTTATGAGGACATTGCTTTTAGTGTTGGGCAGCGATGTATATCAAACATAAAACTCTTTGTTAAAGTATAAATATTTTGTTATTTCTGTTTAGAAATTTATTACAAAACTAACACGAAATATTAAAAAGTGTCGGAAAATTATAACAGATCATAAATTAATATAACTTAGTGAAAAGATTAAACACCCAGCAAACTACTCAAAAACCGCTCCATTTAGCGTTTCAGGAAAATATTACAAAACCAAATATTCGTGGTTCTTTCAAAATTCAAAAAATATTCTAAAAATTAAAATAAAATAAAAAATTTAAACTTTTTTTAAAGTTCTACAAACATTCCAAAAATTATTACAAAATCAAAGATTGAAACTTTTTTCAAAAATTTTTAAAATGCTCCAAAAATTATAACAAAATCAAAAATGTCCATTTCCAATTTCATGTTCGATAACATTTCATGTCAAACAAATATTTAATTTCATATTGTTCCAAAAAATTAAGTAAAATGAAAATCATTCTTTGACACACTTGACAACATTTTTTTGACAAACTCATAATACAATAATCTAGATTTTGGTCTCACATACCAATACCGACCATCAGAATTTCTCCGAATTCAATGTTTCTATTCGTAATCACTTAAAATGAACGTTTTTAAGCAAAAAATAGGCAAATTTCCTTGTTTTAACACACTTGAAGATTTTTTTTGACACACTTCCGGTACAGTTATCGAACACATCGTCCTTTTGGCTCTTACAATTGAGTAACCCTAGTTTTAGAAACAAAAAGTTTTGAGATCCCTTCCAGCGGTTTTCTAGATTTCGTCGGTTGTGACGGCAGACAGACATGCAGTTTTTTTTAGAATCAGTAAGTCCTAAAACGTCAAGAAATGCCGATAAATGGGGTAAGAATTTCATTTTTGGCTCGAGAATGTAATACTTAGGACTTTCAGACCGAAGTAATATTTTTTTCTAATTCGTTGGCGTTTTATTTAATGAGAGTAAAATAATTTCTCAAATAATTACACAGTAATCGCAGTAAAAGCTCGTATGTTAAAGTTCAACTTCAAGTCGGCACGGGTTATCGTTATCCAATCGCAGTAAAACTTTTAATTTAAGTTTTTAAGGTCAATTGGAAAAAAATTAGCGGGTATGCGTATAAAATTTTGCAAAAAAATTTTTGTTCTCTATGTCTTGGGACACCCTACCCCACACCTGTGCACTGTAGCACATTACAGCTCGAGATACAGCTTCGAAAATCTTTAATCTACCTGAATAGTTCAACAGATTTTTACAGATGAAATTACTCCATATGCAATTTATAGCAGTCTTAGAAACGTTTAGCTTTTCCGCTAAATGTTGGCGAAACGATAGTTTTGGCGTTAATGTAACTCCCAAATATTTATAAGATGTCACTACTTCAATAGTGTCACTCTCATATTTCCAAAGCTCTAATGCAGATCTTCTCCCTCCTAATCCAAAAATCATGATTTTTGATTTTTCTAGGTTGATGACAAGGTTCCACCCCAAGTAACAATTGTTAGAGCTGAAAGAAGCAATCTGCTCTATTACAGTTCTTTAAGTTAAAATAGTTAGCCTGATAGCTCTTAAACGTAATTAAAAGCAATTCTGAGCTTTAAACAAACCTGACACTGCTCTAATTCATTGTTTTCTAACACTTCCAGCTCTTTTTGCTTGTAGAGCATTTAGCTTTATTAATGAGCTCTAAAACCACTTCTAGAGCTTAAATATATTGTTTTATAGAGCATGCTATATATTAGAATAAATAACTTCCATAAGCACAAAATTATCTCGTATAAGAGCTACATTAAAGCATATTTAGAGTGCATTGCTCTGTCATTTAAGTGCTTTAATAAAAGGTTGTCTTACACACATTTAATGCTGTTGGTAGTTGCTTTTTTCTTATTTAGAGCTAATCAATAATTTTAATACCATTTAAGAGCCCATATATTATTCTAACATGTAATAAAGCACTTTTTTACTTTTAATTCACCATTTTAGCACAATCCATAGAAAAAGTGTTGTTGTAACGTGTCAAATGTATAATAATATAAAATTGTGGAAAAGGTATAAGTCAAGCAGTACTTATAGGAAGCAGGTGAAAAAAAATATAATCCAATTTGTCAATTTAAAGGCGTTGACAAACTTATCAACTATTCCTGAGGGAATACAAGTAAATGCCGCAAATGAATTGCATCAAACAAGAATTTTGACTTCTGAAAATTACAGTGCTGGTATTCAGGCGCTGGAGGAAAACGTCAAAGAGGATTATGTCAGCAAAAATTGGATAGATGAGTTAAGTGTTGAGGAACATCCTGAATCCTGGATGAATGAAGAAAGAGATGCAGAAACCAACTTTAAAGAAGAACTTACAATTTAGGCATTGGGAAATAATATAACGCATCAGGCATTGAAAAAACTGCTAAGTTTGCTAGTGTATGTGTTGCCTGAAATAAGGATTCCTCGAGGTCCACGTACTTTATTACAAACACCCTATTCAATTAACTTTATTGCAATTGGCGATGGGTATTACTGGCATCAAGGTTTAGAATGATTTAAATCACGAAAATACTATAAATAATTTTAATTTTCTTAAATTTTAAATATTTAAATCGATTAATCACACAAGATCATTCAATTTGCACAACACTATATTGTTTAAGGTTATTATGATTTTACTGAGAGCTCTATTAGAAAAATCAAAACGCTGTAAACAACAAAAACATCTAATATAGAGCTTACTGGCTCTATTATGTTTGTTTATTATTTTGTATTTCAGTTTGTTTCGCTGATGAACATAAAGGATAATCATATACGGCTGCTTACTTTATAACAACCTTAAAGAAGAAGCGCCAGATTCCTCAATAAAGCAAAATACTGAATAATAATATAAAGAGAAATAAAATGCTTTTAAAATGCATAAATAACAACTGTTGCAAGAATCCGTCCATGTTAATTCTAAGAAAATATAAAAAAGTCGGCCATATTTGGAATGAAGATAAAATTTGGTTTTATTTTATTTTTTGAAATAATTCATTTAGGCTTAGCTCTTAAATCATGCTAAAATTTCCAAACACAGTTTAAAAAAATTGTAAAATCCCGCTTGTCATTAAAATAAAAAAAATAAATATTTTCAAAAACTAGTAATTTTAGGAATAATTATTACATATTTCATGAGCGCATTGAAAATTTGAAAGTATCGTATTAATATATACGATAAAAAATAACTGGAACGGATTTTTCACTTTAATTAATACTTAAAATTCAGTTTACAATTCCAACAATTTTCCATTTTATTTTAATAAGTCAAAATATACAAAATATTTTCTGTAAAAAAATCTAATAAAAAATCTAATAAATCTTATTATTCGGATGAATTCGTTTTTAAAATTACGTCAGATATTTTAGGAAATAATTCGAGTTCGTTTTAGAGCAAACTGTTTAAATACAAAAATATGATAAAAATATAAAGCTCTATAATGATTGCCACAAACGCTTTTATGTAATTGCTATATAGAGTAATGCGCTTCGTAATGGACCTCAGAATTATTCTTGTAGAGCCACAAAAAAAATTAATTTTCTCTATAAACCGCCACTTTTTGCTTTTACTAAGCTCTATAAGAGTTCTACAAGCGCTTTTAGAGCAAACATTAAAGCACGTAGCTCTATAAATCAGCTTTAAGAGCGCTCTTAAAGCATATTTAGAGCAAAATTGTTACTTGGGACTGCTTACAGTACCGATGGAGCTGATCTATCATTTTTTGCAATATTTTTGGGTTATCTGCAAGCAAAACTATATCGTCCGCATACATTAAAACTTTTATTACCCAACTTTCTATTTTGATCCCTCCTTCTATTTCATCATAAAGGTCATTGATAAATAGCGCAAACAGAATCGGGCTAAGCAGACAACCCTGCTTAACCCCCATTTTGGTTCTAAACAAATCTGACAGATCCTCACCATTCCAAACACATGCTTCAGTGTTTTGATAGAGTAGTCGCAGAATTCGTACAAACTTATTTGACAGGCCCGTATTCAAAAGTTTGTAAAATAGCGCGGCTCTGTCTATAGTGTCAAAAGCAGATCGGAAATCTACAAAGAAAGCGTATACTTTTGATTTACCTTTCTTAACCCTTAGGCGTATTATGCTGGATAGTAAGTAAATGCAATCTACTGTGGAGTATCCTTGTCTAAATCCAGCCTGGAATTCGTTTATCACCTGATGATTTTTTACCCAAGATTCCAGCCTCAACAGCAGTATTCCTGTGAATATTTTGGCGATTGTGTCCATGAAGGATATTCCTCTGTAGTTAGTCACTTCGTTTACATTACCTTTTTTAAATATCGGGAAAATTATAGACTTCTTAAAGGATTCCGGAATTGCATTGTTTTGAAATATGTAATTAAAATATTTTGTTAGCGTCACTATATACGCTATTGGGTAGTTCTTGTAAAATTCATAAGGAATTCGATCAACACCTGGGGCTTTCCTATCTTTTGCTTTTTTAAGCACATACAATACTTCATTGAGTGTAATTTCAGAGTCCAATTCATCGACCACAATCTGTGGTTCTGCATATGAGATTGGGCTTGTATTAAGTGGTGGGTTCAATAACTGTTCAAAATGTTCAAAGAAATCGTTCATTAAAATATTTTTACCACATCTGAATTTATTTGCTCTAATTTCTCGCAATGCAGTACCCCATTGTTTGGTATCCCTAACTTTATTAAGACGTTCCGAAAGTCGAAGATCATATTCATTTTTCTTTAAGTAGCACAAATTTTTATACATTTTATTTCCCTTATTATATAGCTCTTTTATAATTTGCGACTCTGTAGTTCTGTACAATTTTAATAATCTGAAGGATTTTTTTCTGGCTTTTGCGCAGTCATAGTCGAACCACTTTTGCCTGAATTCCCTTGTTTTTATATTGTTCGTATTTGGATCATAACTTGCAGCGTTATATATTATACTGGTAAATGTAGTATCAACTAAAGAGCTTCCAATATCATTAATACCAAATTGATTAATTGCATCTTCGACTTTCCTAGAAAAACTAGCCAGATCTTGTTTGGTCCAAACTAACTGTGGTAAAAGCTTTAAGTTGTATTGAATATCTTTGACCTGGTTATCGTGTTTATACAAGGATAATATAAGCGGCATGTGATCCGAGAAAGTTTCACTACCTATGCACAAATCGACTTTGAAATTTAGAAGTTCAGTTGGTATAACACAAATATCGTTAACTGAGGAACCCATAACCCCAATAAAGGTGAATTCTCCATATTTATCACTTTCTGTTCTACCATTTGCAACTACTCCACCACAATCGTTAACTAAATCTAAAAACTTTTTTCCTCTATCATTTAAAATTTTATCTTTAGATTGTCTTATTTCCGCAAGCGTGTTGTTAAGGTCAAATAATTGATTATCTAAAATCTGTCCTTCTCCTATTCTTATATTTAAATCACCTATTACTATGGTTTTTTGGGAGATATTTGATTCTAGCATAAAGTGACTAAGAGCTTCGAAATTTGCATTCCATCTATTGCAATTTAAGTAGCATGGGAGTATGTTAAAATTTTTATTATTTATAAACAGAGAGATATATTTAAAATTACCTTGCGTATTGAGTTTCAATTGATAAGATTCGACAATACTCAACTTGAAGCCGAATACTGCCCCTTCTTGTGCTCTTCCATATTTATTTTGTCTAACTGCTGGTATCCAATAAAGCTTATATTCACTAAAATATTTTGCAAATCTGACAGTATTTTCCTCTTCAACCCAGGTTTCAAACAACAGAAAGATATCATGCTTTTTTACAAATTCAAAGAAGCATGGAAACAAAAGCTTATTGGCAAGGCCATTTATATTATATGCTAAAATTTGGAAAGTTTTATTTATTATTCTATTTAAATTTTTACCTGGACTGACGACGGCTTGTGATTGCTATTTAGTTTCGTTCCCTGTTTGAAGTCGTAGAAGATTAGTATTATCAAAAATTTCTACAAAATTATATTTGTATAATTCGTTCAGTTTTTCCAAATCACCCGAATTCGCTTCAACCATCTTGTTCCCAATTAGGTAGAACTGCAAGTTGTCGATGAACAAGCTTCCTTTTTTGAGTTGCACTATTTTAGTACTATCTACTTCCTTGATTTTTTTGCGAATTTGCAGGAGCACGGCTCTTTTCCCCCTCGTTATTTGGGATACGTCTCCACTTACTGCCATCCCAGTCCCCTTTAAGCATTTGCACTTAGAGAGAATAAGTGAGGCCTCCTCCTGTGTTCCGAACTCAGCGAAAATATTTGTTGTTCCTCTTATAGTAAATGCTCGTTTAACGGAAATGTTGTTAATTTTTAAGACATCCAGACAAAATGCTATCACACTTTCTTTGACGTTGTTATCCATTACGGGAATTTTGTGAAAAATAAGATTTTTTCTACGACTGTAATTATCGAGTCTTTCAATATTATTCTTGTGATTCTCACGTTCTGCTTCAACAGTCTTCTTTAACTCTTCAAATTTTGCTTCTATGATTGATGCTTTTTCTTTCAGTAGCGTATTTTCCTCCCTTATTTGTTTGAGTTCACGAGTTACGTCTTCTTTGGTTGCAAGGTGTTCAATTTTATTATCCAGCAATTTGCTGAAGGCATTCATAAGCTGCGTGAGACTCAGCTTGCCGACCTCTAACTCTACCCCATCCGTACTATTAGGTTTTTTTGCATTGGGTGGAGGATCCGGCGATATATTCCCATGTGGACGTTTTGGATTATTACCCATTCTTCCCAGATAACAATTTGACCTGAGTTATGCTCTATTCGATGTTAATTAACTATTTTCTTTTCTGTTCCACTGTATTGTTATATGAAATGCAGTAAATTTACTGTTATGTTTGCTCTCAATTTGTTTTGATTAAAATGAAAACAACAAACAATGAGAAAACATCAACAAACTTAAACTTGATTAACGGCTTTGTCATATGCTATCACAACAACAGATCTACTGTTTTTATTTTTAATTTAATTAACTTTTTTCTTGTTAATAATCACAAAACTCCAAACTATTTATATCCTTTTTATTTATTATTACTTATTCAACAATTTTAAACAACCTTTCTTTATATTATATTCACATTAAATAATTTATTTTAATAATTTTTGACGAGCGAGATTAAAATGCGACCTATTCGATATGAAATCAAATTTGTTCTCTATAGAAATCTATGTATGAACTTTGTTATGAAGCAGTTGCCCCTGAAATGTTTTCTGGGATCTGCGTTGAAATACTTTTAACCGATTCATTGCTGTGGATATATTTTTTGTCGTTCATCCTCTCTGCACAAAACAATTAGTTCAATGTTTTTTTGTCTCATTTCATTTATTTCATTTCGTCTTACGTTTTCGTTATTTGATTTTGATTGAAAGCATTATATATATATATGACATTATATATATGACAATATATTTGTGAAGGGAAAAAACACGTGAAGAACATAAAAGAATAAGAAATATGATTTAGTTTTGTCACGTTACCCTTGTCACGTGACCAGGGACGCCATTTTGATTCCAAAAGTTCCAAAATTATATATTTACGAAGTTTATCTGAGAATCATTCAATGAAGGCTTTTAGGGACCTCTGTGTTACTAGAAAAGTTGTTTTTCCACGATTTTGCCCGCCATTTTGGATTCTATGTCTAAAAGAATTTTTGTTTATAAGGTTTTTAAAAGGAGGATGCCGGACCTCTCATATAAGCCATTGTAAGCCCTAATCAGGTTCATGAAGCCAGTTTTATAATCGTTTTAGTCAAAAAAAAAGTTTAGGTCATGTGGTTTAGGCGGAATTACTACATCTAGAATGTGGATTCACTGCGTAAACCACTCGGCATTAAAAACTACAGGTCCATGCCTTTCATTTGGCTACCTACAAAACTTTAATAAATCAAACCAATTTTGGACAAGGGGGGGTCAATCGTTCACAAAGAATGCCTCATATATATATATATATATATATATATATATATATATATATATATATATATATATATATATATATATATATATATATATATATATATATATATATATATATATATATATATATATATATATATATATATATATATACATATATATATATATATATATATATATATATATATATATATATATATATATATATATATATATATATATATATATATATATATATATATATATATATATATATATATATATATATTGTAATATAACCACGTTATATTACTTTCCAATAAATCAATGAACAAATCTCTGTAACCAAATTAATCAAACAATACATGAGATAATAGTACAAATTTAAATTAACCATATTAACCAAACAATACATAAGATAATCTCACAAACTTGAACCCTTTCAAACATAAAGTCATACTCATATTTCTATTAGTCACGAGTTATAAATTATTTCATTTAAAAATAAAAACATTTAAAACAGATGTCTAGCTTATATGACATAATATATTAACAGTTCAAGTTTATGACAAATTATCGCTTCATTAACAAAACAATAAATAATTGTTTTTTCACTTGTTGTTGTGAAGTGAATAATATTATTGTTATAAATTAAATCATAAATTTGGAAAACAAATTATGATGAAAGTTTGGTTTATTATGATTATAGTATTATTGTTATTAACAATAAGGTATACGACAAAATTGTGCATATGTTATACACATTTTTGATAATTGTTTAAAGAAATTATTTAGACAATTTACTATATAAGAAACGAATTTTTGAAATAAAAATCAGATTGAATTTAAACTTTAACTTCCGAGTTTTATTTAAATATATCTCAAGACGACTTCCAATTTGTGTAAACAAGACGAAGTCTAACAGTGAGCTGTGTGAAACAAAATTGTTTATCAAAGTTTCACATCAGTAAGCTGGGACAGAAAAATACCGAATACATACGTGACCAGAACATCGAGGGCTACATCTCTTCGAGGAATATTGCAACAATCAACCACACAAATTAAGGCAGTTTCCAATGCAGTTAACGCATCATTTTGAAACTGATTGGAACCTGTATATGGCGACCTGCACAAACCGAACCGAGGAACCTCTGTTCAAATGAAGAAAAATACAACCAATAACAGTCGATGAATATAAATTGAAGAGAGGGATCGGAAAAATTGAAACGAGCGCACCAGCAACAAAGATAAAGCGAAGAAGAAAGCAGTTTGAAAAATTAATAAATAATTGTAAATTTTTTTTTAAAAATAAAGATATAACTTTTTTTTTTATGATAAATAAATAGTTAAGTTAAAATAAACAAAATTATTTTATTAAAATTAATTAAGAAAAAATAAATTCATATTTCTCGACGCGAGCATGGGTAATAAAGCCGACAAACCCATCAATAAAGAAGAGATTTTTGTCTCAAACGGGGCCGGATCAGCCACGAATATTAATGCTGATATCCATAACGAAAAGTATGAAATTATAGGCTCAGTGGTTATAATAATTTTAGTAATACTTTTTATAATGTATAAATTTAAAACTCATTTAACAAAATTTG
Organism: Diogma glabrata; assembly: GCA_963693315.1. NCBI lineage: Eukaryota > Metazoa > Arthropoda > Insecta > Diptera > Cylindrotomidae > Diogma > Diogma glabrata. The sequence goes on along the minus strand of OY856187.1, from coordinate 192,642,023 downwards.
TAAAGAAAGAAGTAAATAAAAACTCAATTCAAGTTTAAAATTATAACTATTCATTTTTATTATTCTTTTGATTTTCTCTTTTAATTTATGGAAAATATTCAAAGGGCTGAACATATAATCAATGAACTAGAAAAAATCCTATTAAGCTTCACAAAAAATCCCAATAGAAAATATACAGAAGAACATTTAGCGAACTGTACAAACCGATTTCAGACTTTAAAAGCCGAATTTAAAGTTTTGTTTAAAGATTTGGTTTCTGGTCTAGACAGTAAAAGTCTAGAGAAAATAAAAAACAAATACACCAGGATAAACGAAGAATTAAAGGACAGATTAGAGAGGTTAACTAAAGACACATTTGAAGCATCAGTCGCGGACATACAAGACACACAAATACCAACCATGGCGTCATTTGACATAGAGAAAACGTTGAAAGTAGTTCCTACATTTGACGGAAAATCTAATGATCTTCCAATTTTTTTAAATCTTGTTCAACATCTATGTGAAACATTGAAAGATGACGTAGAAAAGAAAAAATTGATACAATTTGTATTTGACACAAGACTGACTGCGAATGCGAAAACAAAATTAATTGCGGTTAAAAAACCTGAAAATGTCCAGCAATTCAAAGAGACTTTTAATAAAATTTTTAAAAAGAGGACAACTTGTTTGAACATACAAACACAACTAACGCAATCCAGACAAGGTAACCAATCCGCTGAAATTTACGGTAACAAAATAGAGAACTTAATTACAGAGCTAAATGCGCTGCAAATAGCTGAACAGGGTGATGCACATGCAGAAATCATCACAAAGCTAAATGAGCAGACAGGACTCAACTCATTCAAAAGTGGTCTCAATGAACCCACTAAAAATTTGGTCTATGCAGCAAGACTAACTTCGCTTCAGGAAGCAATACAATATGCTACTGAAATTGATGATCAATCAAAGACGGCGCGTATGTTACACTTTAACGCACGAAATTACAGGGATAGCTATAGGAATCAAATAAATAAAAATTTCAAAAGAATAAATCAGCCAAAATTTAATAAGAATTATAGTAATGCTAATAGAAATTTTAATAATTTTCATAATAATAGTTATAATAATGCATATAATATGAATAATAATAGGAATAATAATTATAGAAATGGACAAAATAATAACAATGTAAATGCACATAGATTCAATAATAATAATAATGTCCAAAGATTTAATAATAAGAAAATTAATGTAGCACAAGCGGAAAACTGGCAAGGGGTCTCCGAAAACCAGTTGTCGGAGAACTCCATAGAAATGAGTTAAAAATAAAAATATATAATCTTAATCTTACTACCCGAACGAATTTCATTAAGATAAAAACGAATATAACAGATGATTTTAAGACATTCTTAATAGATACAGGGGCAGACATATCTCTCCTGAAAATAAATAGAATTACAAATGAAATTGATATAAAAGATGAAAGATGTAGAATAACGGGCGTAACTAATAATGAAACATTTTCCTTGGGAACGACAGAAGCATTTTTGGAAATAAATGGAGACGGCGTAAAACAGGAGTTCCACCTAATAAATGAGGAATTTCCAATTGATACAGACGGAATTTTAGGAAGAGATTTCCTACATGCTAATTTTTGTAAAATTGATTACGAATCATACACGATTGCAATGTATGTTAACGATGAAAGGATAGTATTACCGATGCATACGAAATTACCAAATGAGAAGCAATTCATAATACCCGCACGTTCACAGGTTATTAGGAACGTGAAAATAAAATTGAAAGAAGACAGCGTAGTTTTAAATCAAGAGATACAAGAAGGGGTGTTCATGGCGAATACTATTATACCAGCAAATGGTATTGCTCATGTAAAAATTTTGAATACTAAGGAATATGATGTTAAAATACGCAAAATACATCCAAAGGTTGTACCTTTAGCTGATTATCACATACTGAGATTTAACAAAACGAGAAAAAATGAAACTCTAGAAGAACGTTTTAACAAAATAGTCGAAAAGTTGAACGTAGAAGGGCTGGAAGAAACAGCGAAAAATTCTATTCTAGAGATATGTAAGCAGTATTCAGATATATTTTTTGTGGAAAATGAAGAGTTGACAACAAACAATTTTTATAAGCAGAGAATTACGACGACAGATAATAATCCGGTATACATCAAGAATTACAGATTACCACAAACACAGATGGAAGAAATCAATAACCAAGTGGAGAAACTGATTGTAGAGGGCGTAATCGAACCATCGTTTAGTCCATTCAATTCACCGTTACTATTGGTAAACAAGAAGAGTGACTCAGAAGACAAGAAATGGAGATTGGTTGTGGACTACAGGCAGCTGAACAAAAAGATCGTAGACGACAAGTTTCCGTTGACCAGATTAGATGACATCTTAGATAATCTAGGAAGGGCGAAGTATTTTTCGACACTCGATTTGGCTAGTTCATTTCACCAAATAGAGTTAGAAGAAGATTCGAGACCTTTAACATCATTCTCAACCAACAAGGGGCATTTCCAGTTTAAACGTTTACCATTCGGATTAAAGATATCGACCAACAGTTTCCAGCGTATGTTATCTATAGCTCTAGCAGGACTAGAAGCGGAAGCATTTTTATACGTAGATGACATAATAATATTTGGATGTAGTCTAAAGCATCACAATGATAATCAAAACATTTCAAAGATTAAGGGACTACAACTTAAAGCTAAATCCAAAGAAGTGTAATTTTTTAAAACCAGAGGTCACATACCTTGGACACTTAATAACCAACGAAGGCATAAAAACGGATCCAAGAAAATTTGAAGTAATTCGGAATTATCCTACACCAATAAATGCAGATGAGGTCAAAAGGTTTACAGCATTCTGCAACTATTATCGAAGATTCATACCAAACTTCGCACAGATTGCTAAACCATTAAATAATCTAACAAAAAAGAATCCAACATTTGTATGGACCGAAGAATGTAAGGAAGCATTCACAACTCTCAAAGAAAAGCTTATAAATCCACAAATATTAAAGTATCCAAATTTCGAAGAAGTATTTATAATTACAACCGACGCATCAAACTACGCACTAGGAGCAGTACTATCTCAGGGGAAAATTGGTGAAGATCTGCCTATATCTTATGCAAGCAGATCACTTAACAAGCATGAAATCAACAAACCCGTCATAGAAAAAGAATTACTCGCAATTCATTGGGCGATTAATTTCTTCAGACCATACATATATGGTAGAAAATTTATTGTAGTTACAGATCACAGACCACTAGTAAGTCTGTTTACGCATAAAAACCCGTCATCCAAGTTAACACGAATTCGATTAGATTTATCGGATTACGATTTTGAAATACAATATAAACAAGGGAAAATGAACGTAAATGCTGACGCACTGTCAAGAATCAAGATTGATTCGGATATATTGAAAGCGATGATACCCACATCCATAAACATTGTCACGAGAGCAATGAAGAAAAAGATTGAAAATGAAAATATTATAGTAGGTGATAACACAGAACGTATTAAGAAGTGCACGCCTTATATATGAAACTGCACCTCTATTTCGGAGATAAAAAGCTTAAAAAATTTGAAATTTATAGAAATTAATAGTTTGCAAAATGATAATAATGATTATAATGAAATAAATAGTTTGCGAAATGATAATAATGATGATAATTTTGAAACATTCGGCGAAAATCCGCATTTGAATTTAGGCTCAAAGCAGGAGAAGCTGAGATGCAGAAACAAATATAAAACTGAAAAATATGCGCATGATAATAAAATAAATATAACAGAGAAAGAAGTTATAGTAACAGTTAATGATAATTCACTTATGAACTTAGGTTCTATGCTGAAGAAGTTAATTTTTGAGATGAAGAAAAATAATATTGAAAGATTAGCGCTTAATAATAATGATTATATATTCACACGTGTTGAAATTGATGATTTTAAGAAGAATTTTACCGAACTGCAGTCGGAAATAGATAAAAATAAGCAAACAGAAATAAATGAAAATAAGCAAACTGAAATAAATAATAAGAATAAGCAAACTAAAAATGAAGAAACAGTACTGAAAATATTAATATATGAAGCTCCGGAAAGAATTAATGACAATGATAGAAAATTAGAAATTATAAAGAGATTTCATGATAGTCCACACGTAGGCGGACATTCGGGTATAAGAAGGACAGTCAGTAAGATTAAACAAAGATATATATTTAAAAACATAAACAAACTGGTAAAAAACTATGTAAATAAATGTAAAATATGTGCTAAAAACAAACAATTTAAACATGTTAAAGAAAAATTAGTCATAACCGAAACTCCTAGGACAAGCTTTGAGATAATTTCAATGGACACAGTAGGGCCATTGCGACTCACTAGTACCAACAGGTACATTCTAACAATCCAATGCGAATTAACTAAATATATTGAAGCTATACCTTTAGAGAACAAAGAAGCTAGAACTATTGCAAAAGCATTAGTAGAGAAATTTATATTGAAATATGGAAATTTCAAAATTCTAAAAACCGACATGGGCACTGAATTCGTGAATGAGATTATGAAGCATGTTTGTGCTTTCTTTTCAATTTCACATATAACATCCACACCGTACCATCATGAAACTTTAGGTTCCATAGAAAGAAATCATAGAGTCTTAAACGAATATTTGTTATCGTTTACTAACAATTATAATTGGGAAGAATGGATACCATATTTTGTATTTTGTTACAACATAACTCCGCACACGGACACGAACCATTCCCCATTCGAACTAATTTTCGGAAAATTAGCAACACTTCCAACAGACGGAAAATTTCTAAATAGTGCACCAGTTTATAATCTTGATGATTACGCTGAAGAATTACGGTATCGTTTGCAACAAGCAAACAACAAAGCAAATGAACTATTACATCTAGCTAAGATCAAAAGAAAAGAGGTATATGATCAGAAAGTGAATCCTTTAGAAATACGTATAGGAGAATCAGTTTGGCTAAAAACAGGTGATCGAAGAAAATTAGATGCACCATATTCAGGACCATACAAGGTCATAGAAATAAATAATACAAATGTAAAAATTAAAAAAGATAATGTTATAAAAGAAGTACATAAAAATAGGCTTAAGAAAGATTTAACCACTGATAGTTGTTAAGATACAAAACAAAAAAAAATTTTTCTTTAGATCAAAAATTTTTTTTTTCTCAGAAAGATGGAGGGTGTAATATAACCACGTTATATTACTTTCCAATAAATCAATGAACAAATCTCTGTAACCAAATTAATCAAACAATACATGAGATAATAGTACAAATTTAAATTAACCATATTAACCAAACAATACATAAGATAATCTCACAAACTTGAACCCTTTCAAACATAAAGTCATACTCATATTTCTATTAGTCACGAGTTATAAATTATTTCATTTAAAAATAAAAACATTTAAAACAGATGTCTAGCTTATATGACATAATATATTAACAGTTCAAGTTTATGACAAATTATCGCTTCATTAACAAAACAATAAATAATTGTTTTTTCACTTGTTGTTGTGAAGTGAATAATATTATTGTTATAAATTAAATCATAAATTTGGAAAACAAATTATGATGAAAGTTTGGTTTATTATGATTATAGTATTATTGTTATTAACAATAAGGTATACGACAAAATTGTGCATATGTTATACACATTTTTGATAATTGTTTAAAGAAATTATTTAGACAATTTACTATATAAGAAACGAATTTTTGAAATAAAAATCAGATTGAATTTAAACTTTAACTTCCGAGTTTTATTTAAATATATCTCAAGACGACTTCCAATTTATGTAAACAAGACGAAGTCTAACAGTGAGCTGTGTGAAACAAAATTGTTTATCAAAGTTTCACATCAGTAAGCTGGGACAGAAAAATACCGAATACATACGTGACCAGAACATCGAGGGCTACATCTCTTCGAGGAATATTGCAACAATCAACCACACAAATTAAGGCAGTTTCCAATGCAGTTAACGCATCATTTTGAAACTGATTGGAACCTGTATAATATATATATATATATATATATATATATATATATATATATATATATTAGGGTGCTTTTTTTTGGGGTGACAATTCTTTTTTTCTGGTGCCCCACCGAAATTTTGTTGGAAATACTCAAGAAAACGTCCTCCTCCTAAAATATGAGCCCTCAAAATTAATGTTTAGCACTCGGCATCTGCGTTTGAATATTTTCCATACAAAATACATGTAAACTTTAGTGTTTTTTGAAAAGAAAATTACAGCTCAGCGGCATTTTATACTATTTCAAAATAGAAAAAAGGATACTATTTCAAAATGGAAATATATATATGTATATATTTTTTTTTTTTTTTTTTAATAAAATGTGTTGTGTAATAGGGTTTAGAATATGTGTCACAACAACACATAAATACCTTTTAAGACCTAGGTCTAGACCTGGGTCCCACAACAACTGGCGTTCTGAGGTGTAGATTAACGCTTTTTTTAAACATCTGTGGGTTGAAGCCACCTGAGACTAAGTGTTCCGGCAAACTATTCCATTTGTACGCAGTTCGGACAAAGAAGTCTCTCTGCGATCTGCCAGTATGACAGCGCGGGATCTTTACCGTTTCACTGGTTGCGGCAGCCGATTGCCGAGTGGAACGGGGGTAAGAATAAGTTTGAGGCATGATGCCGCTGATTTCATCTGAGCACTGCTGATGACGATATTTGTAAAAAACAACGAGGTCAGCAACAGTGCGACGATGTTGTAGGGAATCAAGTTGTGATGTCAAAGTTCGAACACCTACAATTCGTATAGCTCGCTTTTGAACAGAGTCCAAGAGGGCCAAGATGGAAACAGAGGCAGCACCCCAAACTTGACAGCAGTACTCCATACAGGGACGAATATAGGACTTATAAACATGGAGCAATTGGTATGGAGTGAAAAATTTTTTGCATCTATTTAAGAGGCCGAGTTTTTTAGACGCGCTTTTTGCCATCGCCATTACATGATCGTTCCAGAGTAGGTCATTTGAAACTGTGACACCCAATAAACGAATGTTTTTACATTCACCTATTGGTTCATCACACATACTAAATAAAATATCTTTGGGGAACTCGGTCTTTAATCTGGAAACAATCAACAGCTGTGATTTGGTGGAGTTGAAATTGACAAGGTTTTGGTCACCCCAGTCGGCGACTTTATTCAGGTCTTTGTTCACGTTTATGGCAGCGTCTCTCCAGGCAGGATTAATTCGTTCGTGCATTTTACCTTTTGAAGGAAGGGGCTCGAACGACTTGTGCAGAGTACTATCATCTGCAAAACTATTTATTGGGTTGCTGGTGATTTTCAACAATTCGTTGATATAAATCAAAAATAGGGTTGGGGACAATACTGAGCCTTGGGGTACACCAGCGTTAATTAGTTTAGACTCAGAAGAATATCCGTCTTAGGTTACCGAAATGTATCGGTCGGATAGAAAATTTTGAATCAGCTTCACAACATTGGGATGAAAACCGTACGCAACGAGCTTGTTGATTAAGTTGGCATGCCAGACTCGATCGAATGCCTTGGAGATGTCTAAAGCGATAACGTATGTTTCACCACCTTTATCAAGTATGCTGTTCCAACAATGCGCTACATAGTTTAATAGATCGGTAGTTGATCTTTTGTTTCGAAAACCGTATTGGCTGTCGGATATTAAATGATTTTCTTCCAGAAATTTTGAAATATGTGTATTAATATAATGCTCATAGACTTTGGATAGGACCGATAGTAAAGCTATTGGCCTATAATTTGAGATATCGGATTTTGGTCCCTTTTTGGGGACGGGCTGGACATTTGCCAGCTTCCAGCACGAGGGAAATATACAAGATTTGTAGGATTGGTATATTTTAGTTAAAGTTGGTGCAAGTTCTTTGGAAAAGGTTTTTAAAATAATGGGTGGAATATTGTCCATTCCTGATGCTTTGTTGATGTTTAACCCCTTTAAAAGTTTAGCGACTATTTTGGGTTTGAAGTGAAGTTCATTCATATTAACTCCTGAAGACTGGATTTGGGGTATTTCTTTAGGAGTTTCCAAAACAGTGGAGTTCAGAGCAAAGCGTTCAGCGAACAAGTTAGCTTTTCTTGCGGGATCATTGACGATTAAATCACCATCAATAATAGGGGGAATAGAAAATTTTGTACCAGAATTTAAAGAATTAATGGCACTGTAGAAACTCTTGTCAGAAACAGACATAGACGTAAGTTTTGAGGCTTTCGCTCTGTCAATTTCGGACTTTTCGTTTGAGATAATCTGATTAGATATTTTGTTGGCCTTTAGATATTGGGATCGATTAGTGGGAGTTTTGTTATGAATCCAAATATTAAATGATCTACGTTTGTTTCTAAGTGCCGTTTTGGCAGCTTTCGAATACAAGTGTTTTTGTTTGGGTTTTACTATGGAGAAAGGGACAAATTTATTTATAGCAAATTGGATGGTTTCTGTAAAGTTTTGAGCAGAAACATTTACATTGTCAGTGTAAAAACAATGACGGTCGAAAGGGAAACCATGGAAAAAATTTTGAAGACCACTCTTATCCATTTTTGAGTAGTGAAATATTTTACGGGGTTTGGGAGCTGTAGTTTTAAGTAAATCAGTTTTGATAACTGATGAGATTAAATAATGATCAGAATTTCCAATACTACCTTTCGCAACATCGACACTCGTAATATCTGGCATTGTGGTAAGATAGAGATCTAGTAGAAAACTATTATCACCGCCATTACGGGGAGTGAAAGTCGGGCTTTTTACAATTTGGAATAGGCCCTGAGACGCGGTAAAAATTTCTGCCAGTTTTCCACTATTGTCAACATCGTCGGTCGATTTGGAGAATTCCAACCATGATTTGTTGTGGACGTTGAAGTCACCGGTAACGATAACTTCACAATTAGGGGACTTTGCTCTAATCTCGTCCATAATTTTTGTCAGTATATTAAAAAAGTTTGGGTTACGTTTGTTGGGGGACCGGTATAAAGCTATTGTAAAAAAAGTCATTTCTGGAAGACAAATCTTTAAAACCATTGTATTGAAGCCGTCACCGTGTAGTTCAAAATTTGGAAAGCGCGTGTACGCAACACTCTCATGAATGAATGCGCATACGCCCTGATGGAGTTTGAAAGCTGATTCGAGCCTATATTTGGAATTAAGCGATTCTATAAAGAGAAAATTTTCAGAAACTTGTGTTTCTGTAAGGAATAGAATGTTCGGTTTGTCGTGCTCAAGATGATGTTGCACGTGGTCATGGTTAGCGTTCAATCCGCAGATGTTTTGAACATGTATTTTAAAATTTTTTATTGATTCATATATGTTTTGTCCCTGCAAATTCCGTGGACATGCCGCTTTATGGGCGGGTGGATTGCGCAAATTTGCTTTACCACTTGCAGACTTATTTTTTTTCGGTTGTACTGCCATATATATATCAAAATGTTTATTTTAGTATATATATATATATATATATATATATATATATATATATATATATATATATATATATATATATATATATATATATATATATATATATATATATATATATATATATATATATATATATATATATATATATATATATATATATATATATATATATATATATATATATATATATATAAATATATATATATATATATATATATATATATATATATATATATATATATATATATATATATATATATATATATATATATATATATATATATAAATATATATATATATATATATATATATATATATATATATATATATATATATATATATATACCATGACTTTCTTATAATATATTCTTTGAATTTTAATTTTCATTTTACAGCACAAGGTATATCGTGAAAACTGGTTTTGTGGGTGGTTTTTAACTTTCAATGTAGATGTGATTGACATTTACTATTGACGTCTACGATTAAATATTTATTCTGTTATGCGTCCATAGTCTGGCGATATAAAGACTTTTGCAACATAACTTTATGTCATTTATTTTTGATATTGTGTTCTTTTACATTCACGGAACCCTCGGCGAGCGAATTTTGTTCACACTTGTCTGACTTTTTTTTGTTGTAAGTAAACAGAAAAATACAAAAATATTGCTTTAACGAAACATCCAAAAGAAATTGCTTGTGTTGAAGCAATGTATTTAATTGTTTAAAAAAAGAATAAAGATGACAATTAAGGTATTCTTTATTTGTGTTTGTGCATTGATGACACGTTTAACAATTGCCAAAATACGGGTGGTTTTATTATTTGATCTGTAACTATCATTTTGAACATTTGCTGACCTTGATTTTGGTACAACGGTTAAGGTACTACTACAGATGTAAAAGTAATATTACCCATGGTAAAATTACCGGTAAAATTGGTAATAATACGTAATATTACTAAGGCTTGGTAAAATTGGTAAAATTGGAATAAAATTTGAATAATCTTTATTTACTAAAAATTAAAGTTTGTGTTTTTTTGTTGACCCCCGTATAGTTGAAAATTGTTTGCACATTGTTGTGAGAATATCTCAGCTGATCGATCGATTTTCAGTTGAATACCCATAAATGTAGATAATTTTAACATCTCTACGTGTTGCCACAAAGTAGAGTAATTTAAGCAAACATTTATTTTATCTACTGTGTCGATCGGTGGGTTGGAATGGGTAGTTTTTCCCTGATTTTGACAGTTTCCTGATTATCCGTGTTAATCACCCTCAAAGGTCACTCGTGTAGTAATTTTGTACACCTTCCAATTAAACATTGTACGATCAGCAGAAACAGAACCACAACGCAACAAACCATTATCGATGCTTCGTTGTATATTTTTGCTGTGAAACGCACATTCATATTTAAATATTCCTTGTGTTTTTGAAGGCACATATCTTCAGGAGTTTGCGATTTATATTTTCCCATGAACAAGAAAGAAAGAATGCATGAATAAGATTTTGATGTGACGTGTTGCACATGTTATTAATACATTTAGCCCAGTGTCGGCCGTGGCAAGTGTTGTACGCGGAAAGTGACATGTGTTACGCCGTTGAAAATTCTCAATTGCAGGAGAAGCATGATTGCGATCCATTACGTACAGACTAAATAAAGTAAGTTTAATTGAAAATGCTTGGTTATCTGTCAATTTGCTCTTTGCATTTGAGTTATTGAAATGCATTTCTACTTCTATTCGATGTGTTATACCTAAACATTTTGGAATACGGCAGTGTTTTCAAAAACGCATAATTTTATATAACAGTGAAGAAAGCAGTTATCGTTGAAGCCAGTGTGTTCAGGATTTGTTGCATTTTTGCAGCTGTGAAAATGGCGAGCAGCCCATTTTCTAGATGTCCTGCTAACAGAACAACAGCTGAACTTCGTTCATGGATGGGGCATAAAAGAATTTGCCGTTGTTTCGTATGTATCTTCATGTCTATAATAATCTGCGAGTGAGGATATTTACCGTCGATAATAATATATTTGATATGCATTTTATGTTTTTATAAACTAGAAATGATTGTAATAGTCATCAATTTTGAATTAAATGAAATTGCAACTATATTTAAATGTTTTGAAAAAGTTTTATATTTTACCAATCTTACCAATTTTACAAATCTTACCGGTAATTTTACGGTAAAATTACCATAAATATATTTTACCGGTAAATTTACATCTGTAGGTACTACTAACCAAAACATTCAACAAGTTCATTTCGTTGATAGTATTTATTACTGTCAACCAATTGAACGATTGCTACCGTCGGTGTATTGGTATTCCAATTTCCTATCTATAACAAAGTATTACTGAGTATGATTGGCTAAGAAACAGGATTAGATTGGCATCAGAACTATCTTGGAGTGAGTAAAATAACTCATCTTGGTACGCAGTCTTCCCATTTCTCCCTGCTAGTGGCTCACTAGCAGGTTCAGTATTCATAACAATACCTAAACATGTGAAGTTTGAAATGCATTTTATCTTTTCAAATACCCAGGTAACCCCAGTTATTCAGAAATAAAATAATTCAACAAAGCATTGAAATGCGATCCATGGATTTTTTAATCAGACAATGTCACAGGTTTATAAACTAAGGAGTCATCTGGTGTAGCATGTTTTAGTAAACCTATTTTATTAGCATTATAAATATCATATGGGCTAAACTTTTGCAGTAATTCAGGTAATCTGGTCTTGCTCGGGTTTTTCTTTCTCGACATGAGCTTTTTCAAATTTTACAGCATATCTGGTCTTCCATCGCGATAGCCTCCTACCATTTGCCACTTTGAAGCTAAAAGCTTTTGAGCTTTCTTAAATTTGGTTTTGACTTTAATATTTGTCTATTTACACGCACACTTCGTCCAGTAATTATACTAAACCATTTACCGAAGGAATTTTCAACGTCCGGATCCTTACCATTTCGTTTACGTTTTTTTTCTTTTATGTGTAATGAATTTTTTGAATTCCATTCCTCCCTTAATTTATCCTGTTGGTTTAACAGATGTTCGATAGTTGATTTCCGTACACCGATAATATTTTGAAGTTGTCGATGACTGGTGTTATGCTGTTGGTTTTTCATTTTGTCCAATATAGTTATTTTATCTTTTAAACTTAAAATTTTTCTCGGCATTTTGACAAGGATCACAGAAACAAAAACTCACTTTTTATCGTAAAAAATTAAATTAAATTCTTTTAATATGACACAATGAAATCTTTAGTCACAAAATAAGGGTGACAAAAACAAAGGCTTACAAAATGAATAAATGGTTATGGTTATGTTTTTAACGTTTGTCAAACGAGTTACGAAAACTAAACAAAATAGAGGTTAATTAACCGGCTTCCACTGAGCTTGGATTACCAGGTAGTTGCAAAGTCGAGTAATAAGCCAAATTTGTTAATAATACTTGTAAATAAGAAATAAAAACCGGGCAACAGTTCAGAAGAAAAGTTGACGCACTTATCAAAATACTTTAAAAAATTTGGCAAATGGTTTCTTGGGTTTGAATGGAATTTTATGTTTGTCGGTTTCAATTTTAAATTCATATATTAAAAGACAAAAAACTAATCTTAAAATGTTCAAAGAAGCAAATTAAATTAAATTTTAATGATCAAAATATCACAAAAAATAATAAATAAAGGAAGAAAAGTAGGATGAATAAATTAATGGTTGAGCCAATTTTCTTATACTTTCTATTTTTAATGTTTTCCTTTTTTCTTTGAATCTTATAGCATTTTCTTTGTTAGGAGACAAATTTCTTATAAATATTTAATTTAAAACAAAGAATTTACTTTTATTTTATTTTTTAAATTTCTTTGTTATTAGTTTTTAATTTGATTTGTTAACAATTTTTTGTTAATAGAAAAAACCAATCAACTTAAGTTTTTAATTAGGGAATCAACTAGGTGGGAAATTCTTAGAAAATTAATTTGTATAAAAATTTCTTACGTTAACATAATTTTTTGGGTGCTTTTTCGGTATTAAGTTTATTAATTAAAAATGCTGTTTCCTGTTTAACATTATATTTAATTTATCAATCAATGCTTTGTTTTCGTATCACAAAACCATCTTGTTTGTGATTAAATTTAAATAAGATTTAAAAACAAAAGGGATTCCGGCTGAAGAGTTTTAAATCCTAAAATCTATCTTAACCTAATACTCAAAAAATGGAAATCTAATAAAATTTAGGTCTGTTTGGATTATCGTATTTAAATTCAATTAACTCGACCATTGAAAGGATCACCAATTAGAAAAGTAAGGACGATAAATTAAATTTCCTTAAAATTTGATGACCAATCAAAATGGTTTAAGTTCAACATCAATGTATGTAATTTGTAAGAAAGATTTGTTTCCTAATTGGATTAGATCAAGAAGAACAAAGGGATAAAGAGCAGGTTTTTAAGGTGAGGGTTGGAAAATTCAGGAATATATTTTGAACTGAATCTTTTCTTTTGAAGAATGAAACAAAAAAAAAATAGTAAGGAGATGCAAACTTTTAAGGATGATTAAAATTTTGTTAGTGTTTTGATGAATTTTAATTAATGTTTAAAGTTTAAGTTGAAAAAGCATTGACTATTTTTTTTTTTGTTTTTGGTTGTTTTGTGGTTGGGATCAGCTGAGGCTACTTAGGTCTCAAAACAAAATTAGTTAGTCAATTAATAGGGTTTAATTTTGATTTGTCAACCCGTTAACCTAGTATTTTTAACACTATTTATTTTTGGACAACAAAATCAGTATTAAATTTATTTAGGTCACAAATATAAGCAAGAAAAAAAAATTTAGTCTGATTAGTGAAACATTGCAAGTTACTTAATCTCAGTGAATAATTAGGCTATTATTTAAAATAAAATTCATTAAACTGAGACAAATCTATCTTTATTAGGGGCCTATCACTATTATATTTTCATAATGCAACAACAACCAGTATCTCTCAAACAAATAAACTTACTTAAAAGTTTCCAATTTCGTTTCAATTCATAAATAAATTCAAACCTTACACAAACCCAAACACAACATTAAGTTTTATTGTTTTATTTTCAACAAAATTTAAAAGTTTCTTCTTGTTGGTGTTAAGAATTTATGAAGCTATTTTTTCTCAAAGTTTAGAAAATCTGAAGGAAAAACAACCGAAAAAATGTTTAAGAAAATGTTGATGTTATCGAATAAATTTTTGGTGTTGTTCGTTTCGAAATTGAGTTTTTTTTGCGGTATATATTTATTTACTTCTAGAAACAAAACAAAATTAAGTGTTTGAATTTTTCTTATTATTGGAAAGTAGAGAATAAGTTGAAGTTTGTTTTAAATAGTTTTTCAGTTTTGAAATAAAAATGAAAATGTATGATACCTTAAATTGATTTTATTAAAATACTGTCAACATTTTAATAAGATCTAAACATTATCGGCTTCCTGAAATAACATCATAAGTGAAGAACTATGATTGCTGTGAAAAAAGTTTATCTCTGTTGAGTGAAATTATAGATTTTACAAATTCTATTCAACAAATTTGAATGTTACATAGTCACAACATTTTAAATCAAAAAAGTGATAAGGTCAAAATCTACAAAAATTTATAAAATTTCCAAAAATAATAAACAAATACCTAATCCACAAACTTCCTGCTCTACATAGAACAATCAATAATTGTGAAATAACAGAACAGTATAATAGCGTCCAAAAAGATTTTAATTTAAAATTTAGGTTTAGTACAAAACATTCAAAAAAGGTTTCTATTTTCCAAAATTTTTCCTTTTGTTTCTCTAGCTTTTCATTTTTAAACAAAAAGTCATCATTTCCCTATATTATACATAGTTTTCCCCTGAAAATAAAACTGAAAGCTTTTCAAACATCTTTTACATTCAATCTTTTTTTTTATGGAAACAAAAAAATTCAATTCATTCATAAAAGAAAATGTCCTCTTTTATTTGAGCTTTATGTCACTTATTTTTATTCCATAAAAATGAAATTATATTATCCGATTTAAAAATAAATGAAATAGGTATGGGACACTAGCATTTTGTAGATAGACATGTCCATGAGGATTTAAAAATAAATTAGAGAGATATATGAAAAATTTATGAAATAGGTCAAGCAGATAAATTTGAAGAAATTGGAAAATTCAATTCATACAATTATAATAAATTTTTAATGTCAGAAAAGAAATTGAAACAAAATTTCCTTTAAGTTTGATTTTCATTTCGGAAAGAAAAGAAAAATCAATACAATTTATCCAGATTTGATGACCTTTGTATTGTTTGATAATTTTAAAGATAAAATTGTTCGTGTATTTTATGTTATGGTAACTGTTTTTAAGGAAATGGTGTTTGACTGATTTAGCTTAATGTTGAAATCACGCAGGCTTGGAAAATGTTATATATCATTAACCGAAAATGATACATAACCGATGTATCATCTATACCGAAAAGTTAATAACAGTTTGATCGAGATTCTATATATCAACCAAAAGTTCTCATACTACATACCCCGTAGTTTCGTGAAATCGTCTTGCAATATTATGTATTACATATTAACAAGCGGTTTTGTTTTAACGAAAAATATTCTATATTTCATATTTAATATTCCATATTCCAAAATTCCATATTCCATATTCCATATTCCATATTCCATATTCCATATTCCATATTCCATATTCCATATTCCATATTCCATATTCCATATTCCATATTCCATATTCCATATTCCATATTCCATATTCCATATTCCATATTCCATATTCCATATTCCATATTCCATATTCCATATTCCATATTCCATATTCCATATTCCATATTCCATATTCCATATTCCATATTCCATATTCCATATTCCATATTCCATATTCCATATTCCCTATTCCATATTCCATATTCCATATTCCATATTCCATATTCCGTATTCCATATTCCATATTCCATATTCCATATTCCATATTCCATATTCCATATTCCATATTCCATATTCCATATTCCATATTCCATATTCCATATTCCATATTCCATATTCCATATTCCATATTCCATATTCCATATTCCATATTCCATATTCCATATTCCATATTCCATATTCCATATTCCATATTCCATATTCCATATTCCATATTCCATATTCCATATTCCATATTCCATATTCCATATTCCATATTCCATATTCCATATTCCATATTCCGTATTCCATATTCCGTATTCCATATTCCATATTCCATATTCCATATTCCATATTCCATATTCCATATTCCATATTCCATATTCCATATTCCATATTCCATATTCCATATTCCATATTCCATATTCCATATTCCATATTCCATATTCCATATTCCATATTCCATATTCCATATTCCCTATTCCATATTCCATATTCCATATTCCATATTCCATATTCCATATTCCATATTCCATATTCCATATTCCATATTCCATATTCCATATTCCATATTCCATATTCCATATTCCATATTCCATATTCCATATTCCATATTCCATATTCCATATTCCATATTCCACATTCCATTTCCATATTCCATATTCCATATTCCATATTCCATATTCCATATTCCGTATTCCATATTCCATATTCCGTATTCCATATTCCATATTCCATATTCCATATTCCATATTCCATATTCCATATTCCATATTCCATATTCCATATTCCATATTCCATATTCCATATTCCATATTCCATATTCCATATTCCATATTCCATATTCCATATTCCATATTCCATATTCCATATTCCATATTCCATATTCCATATTCCATATTCCATATTCCATATTCCATATTCCATATTCCATATTCCATATTCCATATTCCATATTCCATATTCCATATTCCATATTCCATATTCCATATTCCATATTCCATATTCCATATTCCATATTCCATATTCCATATTCCATATTCCGTATTCCATATTCCGTATTCCATATTCCATATTCCATATTCCATATTCCATATTCCATATTCCATATTCCATATTCCATATTCCATATTCCATATTCCATATTCCATATTCCATATTCCATATTCCATATTCCATATTCCATATTCCATATTCCATATTCCATATTCCATATTCCATATTCCATATTCCATATTCCATATTCCATATTCCATATTCCATATTCCATATTCCATATTTCATATTCCATATTCCATATTTCATATTCCATATTCCATATTCCATATTCCATATTCCATATTCCATATTCCATATTCCATATTCCATATTTCATATTCCATATTCCATATTCCATATTCCATATTCCATATTCCATATTCCATATTCCATATTCCATTTTCCATATTTCATAGTCCATGGTCCATATTCCATATTCCATACTAAAATTTCCAAATTCCAGCTTCTAAATTCGAAATTCAAAATTCAAAATTCAAAATTCAAAATTCAAAATTCAAAATTCAAAATTCAAAATTCAAAATTCAAAATTCAAAATTCAAAATTCAAAATTCAAAATTCAAAATTCAAAATTCAAAATTCAAAATTAAAAATTCAAAATTATAAATTATAAATTCAAGATTCAAAATTCAAAATTCTAAAATCCAATTTCAAAATTCAAAATTCGAAAATCAAAATTCAAAATTCAAAATTTAAATGTGAAAATTCAAAATTTGAATTTCCAGATTCAAAATTCAAAATTTAAAATTAGAAATTCGAAATTCACAATCGTATATTCAAAATTCTCAATTCACAATTTATAATTCAAGAGATAGGTTGGATAATTTAATAAAATTTCAAACATAAAATCCAAAATTTAAAACTCATATCATACTTCAAGAAAAGAGTCTTTATATCAGCTTAAAACATTAAGCAGTAAACGACAAAGATGAAAAACATATTGCCACAAAAGAAAATTTAAAGGCATCTCCGAAACACATAATATGACGAATTTTGAACAGAAATTTATTTATGATCTTTCAATTTTATCCCTCATTTAACCTCTTCTTATTTTTATTCAGCAAAAAAAGTTGAAGAATAATCGGAAAATGAAAGCTTAATATTGAACAAAATTGCCTTTTTCCTATTGTTTGATTTTATTTTTTAAAATTCTTCTAAATAATGTGGAAGGAAAATGAGAACAAAAAGAAAAAACATTGTGACAAACTTTCGATTGAAATTTTATTTATTCCAAATCAATTTCCATATTCTATTCATATATAGATAAATGAAAACGAACAAAGGAGAAAAAGTTTTGGAAGAAAAGTTGGAACGGCTAATCGGGTACAATTATCCTTTTCGTACCAGATTTTGTGAGTTTCTTTTATTTTTTTCTTGACTTTCCGCATCATTTATTTTATTGGTTTTTTTTTGCTTCATTCTTTTTTTTCGATCCGGCTGAAGACGCAAAATCAGAGGATTTTAAGAAATGACTTGAAAAATGTGGAAAGAGAAAATTATATTAAAACTTTTTCTTTAACTTTGTTCTGCAACTAATGTATTTTGTTTTATTCTCGATGAATCATTGATGGTGGTTTGGAACAAAAAGTTTTAATTACACTATTGAGATTTTTTTCTTTGTTTTCGTGCTAGGGTTGGACTAATTTATGTGATTAGACGGTGTTGGAATTTTAATTGATAATTAGAGATATTGTTGTATTTCTAGGCATAAAGAATTCAAGTAAAAAGGTTTTTATTCGTTCCTGTATTGCAGGTGTCTTTTTATTCAGAAACTTGTGTTTGTGAAATAAATTATAGTTATAGAGATTTTACAACTTTTAACATCTGGATAAATCACATAGGCTTAAAGGTTAGCATAATTTTATATTTATGATGGATGTTTTCACAGTAAAAAGCCGCAGAAGTCTTTCACTAGATAAGTAATTAATTGGAATGCACACAATAATTTAAACAATTAAACACAAAACTGATATTTTAAACTTTAAACAAAACACTTTATAATCATAAAAACAAACAATTAAATTCGACTTATCAAAACTTTTAATTTCAGCCGATTTTAGCGGCAAACGTTGTTATAGTAGCCCATCAAAACCATTATTCTAGGTAGATGATATGAGATGAAGATCGAAAACGTTTTATGTTGCAGTAGTTCTGTAAGACATGGTTGCTTATGAAGTTTTTTAAATGCCATCCGATTAATCAACCTATAGTAATAGGGAATTATTTTCCAACAATCCCCGTTTCGTTGTAGCAATATCGTTCTTTAAATAAATAGGAATTATTGCTTTAAATTTGATGTTTGATATTTGTGGAACTGCAATAGATGTTAATTCTTTGTTTCAATATCCTGCAGTTTTCTCCCAATCATCTACTGTTATTTAACCCTTTGGCTCTAACTTTTTAAAAATACTACTAATTTTCTTGAATTATTTCTTAAAATAACTTTGAAATTCGACTAGATTTCCCATTTATAATTTGATTGATTTCATCTTGATTAGTGGTTTGGTTTTATCTACATCAAAAATTATGCAAGACATTTTAATAAAGGATGTGTAGTTGAACCTCACCATTGTTGCTCGTTCCCAAGAAAACAGTTACGAAGAAACGAAAAAGTGGTGACTTGTGCTACATTTTAGGAATTTGGATGGCAGTCGAATTTGATAACTTAGAGGCAGCAAAACTATTTTGAACATTAAATTCATCCTTAATTTGACCTTTGATGTTTTCTAGCAATTTTCTAAATGATTATGAAGATTAATGGGCAATGGTTGAATTATAATGCCTAAGCCTAAGTCATATACTATCCAAATGTTTGGATAGTATATGATCTTTTCTTCTGGCCTTTGTCTCATCGTTAGATGATCTACGTCTATTAGGTAATATTGATCTGCTTTGTCGGTTTTCAATTCATTGTCATGCTACATGACTAGACTTATCATATATGTATTATCTAATTCTGCTGGTACTTTTTCTTAACCTTTACTGTAAACAGTTACAATAGTTACTTTCTCCATTTCCATAAGTCGTACTTTGTTTACTGGTTTTATAATTGCTCGTGCTAGTGTCATCATAGGCGAATTTTGCGTCTTATGATCACTACCATACTTGCTATCTAAAGTTTTCATCGTTTTAGAATTACTTGTATTGACTCTGTTGCTTAATTTTTAACTGCTACTATAAAAACGAATACATGGTGCAGTTATGTCTAGCTATTTTGACCGACAGAGGTTTTAAATTCCAAACGATTATATGTCGTCATGTGGTTCTGGTTGTAGTTTCATATACAAAATTATGTCCCTATTTGTTCTTTCACATTAAGTTTGTCAACTTTCGATTATTCTTTCTAGTCTTTTATTTACAATTTTTTCTCTTCAATACTTAGAATTCCAGACATTTGTTGGAAACTTTTCGTCTATATGCTTTTAATTTTTCACTATTTGATCCTTTATTTTTGCAGACTGTTAATTTATATTTCTTTCAACCAAACTGATTTCATGTTGGATTTAAAGCTACGATTTACTATTTCTCACCATTTGTTGATCGATTTTTGCAGTTTGATATTAATATTAATTTATACTTTATACTTTTACTTTATGATATTAATTTATACCTACAGAAGGCTGATTGATGTTGGCATCCAAGTTTTTCATTTTATTATGTAAACAAGACGTTAGTTGATATAATTTATTGTTGATGAGTTCCATATTAGAGTTCCGTTTTTTATACGGAATACTATTGTTGAGAATAAAACGAGCTTTTCACATTATATTATATGTTATGTAAACTATAAATGCTATGGACCTGAAATTTGAGGTGCGTATAAAACTAATCTGTGCATTTTTTTATAGATTCAAGTAGGGTATCATATGAAAAGGCTTCATTTCAGTATTCCTTAAAAGTTTATTTTGGAATTTTACCCCTCACCATTTTTTGTATAATTTTGAATAATAACGTTTTCTTCGTGTTTTCTTACCTCGATTAGCTCCGAAACTAACTGATCGAAAATCTTCAAATGTAATGGGAATGATAGAAAAATTAGTAAGTTTTTTATGGAAAATATAGGAAAGTATCACATACTCATAATTATATTTATTAAGGGGGTCGAAATGTGGAGAGGTAAAAACACTGTTTAAAACGTGGTCAAGTAGGGTGTCATTTGAAAAAGCACCTAATTTAAAAATCATTGCATTTTTTTTTAGAATTTTAGCGGTGAACACTTTTGGAGTTTTTATCAAAAAAGTGAGAAATTCAGAGTGCCACACTCCCCCCCCCCCCCTACGTTTCGACACTGATTGACAGAAAAGTTTGTAAAAATTCGCAGAGTTAGGAAATTTGTTAAATTTTGTATGAAAATTATAGTGAAGTCTCAAGTAATTATATTTCTGTGTGTTAAGGGGATGGGTGTGAGAGGAGCAAAATAAATCTTTTTGACCCAAGCAAGTGGGGTGTCATTTGAAAGAGCACCTAATTTAGGAATCATTTAATTTTTTAGAATTTTGCGGTGCACAGTTTTTGAGTTATTGTCAAAAAAGTCAGACCGGGTTATGACGCCCCCCCTGCTACGTTGCGGTACTGATTGACAGAAAAATTTGTAAAAATTCATAGAGCTAGGAAATTTGGTAGATTTTGTATGAAAATTATAGCGCAGTCTCAAATAATTATATTTCTGGGTTTTTAGGGGCCTACCAGAGTTCCTGACATTCCTGGACAAAGTAGCAACTTACTTGATTTGTTTTTGACAAATGATCCATGCTTAGTGCAATTTAAAGTATCAGAGCCTTTAGGTGAGTCAGATCATAATTTGATCTCCCCAAAATTAAATATTCAAATATTTAAACAATTTAAAGCAAATCCCCGTTTTGTTTGGGACTACAAAGCGGCGGATTGGCAAGGACTTAAAATCTTCTTTAAACGCTTTCCTTGAAAACAAAGTTGCCTTACTGGCCAAGATCCAAACATTGCTGCTTTTAATTTTTCTGAAATTATACTTGAGGGCATGCGCAAATTTAGTCCCATTAAATTTGACATTCCGAAGATTGATGGTTGGTTTTCGAGTAAATGCAATTTTACGCAAAAACGCAAAAAAGCAACTAAAGTTAAAAAAGGCTTTTCAAAAGTTTATCTAAAACAAAACTGATGAACAAAACTGATATATAGGAAACTAATATATGGAGAGAAAATCTATTTAATTTGAAAAAAGTTTGTAAATTTGCTGAACACCCAACTGATTCGTGTTACTTCTATAAAGCAGCTAAGGCTATCCAAGAATATTTCTGTAAATTTTTTCTTCCTCCTCTTGTTGATAGAGATATACCTATTATTGACCGAAAAGAAAAATCTAATTTGCTAAGGTATTTATTTTATATAAATTCTACATTAGTCGAACCCAATTTTTAACCTGGACCTATTCCTAAAGGATCGCTCAATATGAACCGAATAATTTTTCGTAAAAACATTATTCGAAAAATGCATTTACAAGCTATTACCAACAAGGAATCTGGGCCTGATCATACTCCTCCAATTATACTTAAAACGTTTGCGTTTGTCTTATAAGAAACTGATTTTTCCTGAAATATAGAAAATCACCGGTGTACAGCCACTTGCAAAAAAGGGTAGTAAAACATCCAATTACAGACCCATTTTAGTTTTGTCAGTAGTTTCTAAAATTTTTGCGATAAATATACATTTTAATTTAATGAGCTTCTTAGAGTCTTCCAAATTACTTAATGCAAGAAAAGACGGCTTCCGAAAAGGTAGAGCAACGGGAGATTTGCTTTCGTTTGTTACTCATCTTTGGAACAAATTCCTTATAAACGTAAAACTTTCGGCGTTGCTATCGATATTTTAAAACCATTTGACTAAGTTTGGTACAAAAATCTTATATGCAAATTGAGATGTTATGGTTTAGATGAGCCACTTTTTACCTGGATGATTTTTGATTTGGGTGTTTCTAACAGTGTTGAATCCAATACGTACAAAACACAAGTTTGCAATTTTTCATGACTGTCAATACCTAATCATTTTCCATTGAAGTTTTATTCCAAGGATTTGGTGGAAAAAGAGTCCGTGAAACTTCTAGAAGTTGAGGTTGAAAATGATATGAAGTGGAATTCCCATATTTTTAGCCTAGCGAAGAGCGCTGTTCAAAAATTGGGATTTTTGGGACGATGTCGTAAGTTGTTCAATAGTGAACAGCTTCTTTTAATAAATATACAAATCTTTTATACGTCCCTGCATGGAATATTTTTCTCACATATGGGGTGGAGCATACATATGTAGTTTGAAGTACCTTGATTCTGTGCAAAAGAGGGCAGTTAAATTAATTGGTATCTCACATCTTACTAATGACCTGGATTTCTTGCAGCATAGAAGAAATGTTGCTGATTTGATGATTTTCTACAAATATATGATGGATGAAAGGGTTTCTGAAGATATCAAATCCATTTTACCGAGTATGCAAACCTATCACGTCATACCAGAGCATCAGTTGTGGCCCATACTTTTACGGTTCAAATAATTAGATGTATAACTGTAGCCTTTCAGCGCGACAACAGACGCTCTCATCTCTGGAATTCGATACCTTTGTGGGTTTTCCCAGATAACTCTAATCCTCAAAAGTTCGAAGTCGGCGTTCATAAATTTTTCAAAAAATCTTAATTATCGATCGATTTTTATCCCTAGTTTGCATGGTATCTTCGGATATTCAGAGACGTTAATATATAATTAATTATATTAATACTAAACATGACTAACTTACCCTCGTTCCACTCGGCAATCGGCTACCGCAACCAGTGAAACGGTCGAGATCCCGCGCTGTTATACTGGCAGATCGCAGAAAGACTTCGTTATCTGAACTGCATACAAATGGAAAAGTTTGCCGGAACCCTTAGTCTCAGGTGGCTTCAACCCGCAGAGGTTTAAAAAAAGCGTCCATCAACACCTTATAACGCCAGTTGTTGTGGGACCTAGGTCTTAAAAGGTATTTATGTGTTGTTGTGACACATATACTAAACCCTATTACACAACACTTTTTATTAAAAAAAAAATAATGTCATAATTCTCAATAATAATAATAAAATTTCATGTCAAACAAATAATTAATTTTCTTTTGTCCAAAAAATTGGGTAAAAAAATAAATAAAAATCTTTCTTTTGACACATTTTACAACATTATTTTAACAAACTTATAATGCCATAATTCTCTATAATAATAATAACTTTTCATGTCAAGCAAATAATTAATTTTATTTTTTTCCAAAAAATTGTGTAAACTGATAAATAAAAATCTATTTTTTGACACACTTGACAACATTTTTTTGTCGAACTTATAATGCCATTAATCTCAATAATAATAATAAAATTTCATGCCAAACAAATAATTAATTTTATTTTTTTCCAAAAAATTGGGTTAAAAAATTAATAAAAATATTTCTTTTGACACACTTGACAACATTTTTTTTGACAAACATATAATGCATTAATAACGGCCGGGCGGCAGACATATATACATTTTTTTTGTCTTTTTAGAATCAGTAGGTCACAAAACGTCGAGAAATGTCAAAAAAGTGGGGGCAAGAATTTCACTTTTAGCTCATGAATGTAATACTTAGGTCTTTCAGACCGAAGTAACATAGACTCTATTCATTAAAATTTTAACACTATCACGTATCAAAAACAATAGTCCAATAGTTTTTTTATTTCAAAAACAAGGGTTGTCAAAAACGTTTTGCTGGTTTTGAACTACTTGATTATATTAAAAATCTGAGTAATTTTGAATGCCTATATTTTTTTAAAAGTTTTGCTAGAATCGTTAGTTTAGATGGTCATAAGCTCCTTACTTAAATGGCTTTTAATGTTTTAAATCTTCTAGATGTTTCTAAGAATAAATTGCAATTAATTTAACACATATCTGGTTTTATCCCCAAAAGCTCTCTAATTCGGTTAAATGTAAGACACATTTTTATCTAAAACCATGTCATAAATTAAAACTCAACAATAGTTCACTGTAATAAAACGAAACACAAAAGTTTTATTATATCCAAACATCCCAGAAGTAAAAACTAAAAATACAACAATCATGTCCTATTTAAAGTTTCACCAACAACATTGACAGTTTTATAAATTTATTCTTCTGCATGTTCAAGAGGACAGCGTAACATGAAATCAACGTTCAGAACATAAAAATAAAAGAAAAACAACCAATGTGATGCCATGGACAAAGAAAATCACTTTAATTCAACCGTATTCAAGGATATGAGAATATAAAACATTATTCTTTGAAATAGGAAATGTTGTTCTTTATTTCTATATATGAATAATTCGGAAGTTGATTTTTGCAATGAAATACTAAAATTTTTAAGACTTTTTGGTATCCTCCTGAGAATTTCGATTTCCTTTTATTTACAGTTTTCTTAGTAAAAAAAAATAAGTCGATATTAGAAGAATAAATTGAAATGGGTAAGTGAAAACAATCAATTTTTTAAGAAATCATCTTTAGCCGTTTTTAAGTTTAACTAGCATAAACGAAACAGAAATAATACCTTTAAGCTTTAGATTTAAAATCAATATATTAAGCAGGATAAAAAATATTTGATTTTCATTCTTCTATTTAATATGTATTCCTTCAAAGATCTCTTAAGACCATTCAATTCTTCAGAGTATTCAATACCGGTATGCTCTAGATATACCGATAAACTAGTGGACTGTTACATTTTCCTGATACCTGATACCGATATATGAATGACGATATAGTAAGGTGTAAGTTCCTCTATCCAAAAATATTTATTACTTCGGTCTGAAAGACCTTTGTATTACATTCATGATCCAAAAGTAAAATTCTTACACCCACTTTTTTTGGCATTTCTCGACGTTTTAGGACCTACTGATTCCAAAAATGCAAAAAAATGTATGTCTGTCTGCCGTCATTACCTACGAAATCTAGAAAACCGCTGGAGGGATTTAAAAATTTTTTTTTTCTAAAAATAGGTTTACTCAAGACACAGTTCCGAAAGGACGCTGTGTTCGATAACTGTACCGAAAGTGTGTCAAAAATCATTAAGTATGTCACAAATAGCAAATTTTCATATTTTTTGCATAAAAAACGTTCATTTTAAGTGATTACAAGTAGGAACATTGAATTTGGAGAATTCTTGATGGTAGGGATTGGTTTTTTTAATTGGTAGTTTCAATTTTTGATATTATTATAATTTTTCCAATATTTTTAGAATTTTGGAAAAAGTTTGAATTTTTAAGAATTTTTGAGATATTAATGGAATTTAGAAAAGTTTAAATGTTTGATTTTATTCTAATTTTTGGAAATATGAAAAAAGTTTCACTTTTTGATTTTGTTATAATTTTAGCAATATTTTTCGAATTTTTGAAAAAAGTTTAATCTTTGATTTTGTAATAATTTTTGGAATATTTTTAGAGTTTTGAAAAAGTTTGGTTTTATTTAATTTTTACAATATTTTTGGAATTTTGAAAGAAATATTAATTTTTTGTATTGTAATATTTTCTAGAAACGCTAAATGAAGAGGTTTTAGAGTAGTTTGCTGATTGTATCTCTTTTCACTAAATTATGTTAATTTATGATCTGTTATAATTTTGCGGCAACGTATTGATGTAATAGTTTTTTATTAAATTTCTAGACACAGATTAAAAAAATACATGGACTTTAACAAAGAGTCTTATGTTTGATATACATCGGTGGCCAAAAGTAAAAACAATGTCCTCATAAAAGTTTTTTGCCGAAAACTATATCAAAATCCTTAACCCAGGCCGAAGTCATGATATCTCAGAGCCTTGGGATTTCAACCCCTGCATATATTTCATTTTGTTATTTAAGATTCATTTTTAATCGTTGATTTACGATAAAATTTTAATTTTTCTATTATAATCATTTTAAATAAACAATTGGATATTGAGGCTGTTTGTAGTTTCCTGAAAAATGTATATGTAGTTGATTACAAAATGAGCCAGGTTTTCTTAAGTCAACATTTATCTCAATAAAAGAAGCAGAAATTAACGATTTTTATTCAATTTCGGAAAAAAATTCATATCCGGCATACCGAAAGGCTAAAACATTGTGTAGTGCAAATGTTTCGCTATTGAATTTTTATTCTTTCAAAAAACGCGTTATATGTGGCACACGTGTGAGTTCGTTCTGAACTTGATGCATTTATATTTCGACTTGAATAGTTGCTTTCTAATGAAAATCATTCTTGGACGGATTTCAAATAAACTACGCATTTGTAACATTTTGCATTTTTTGTTAGGTAAAGCACGAATGGAATTGGATGGCGTTTCTGGTTTTAAATTTATTCTAGTTTCAACTAATGCTGCGCCAACATTTTTCATCGTCTATCATAGGTGATTTTTCATATTATTATTATAATATCAATAAACCATGTGAACTAGGTACGACTAATAACGACGAAGTAAAAACTGTAATTCTTAGTCTAAATTCATCGGCTCCAACCGGTGTAGATCACATTTCAACAAAAATGTTAAGTTACATTGGTAATTACATTAAACATTTGATAGTAGGCTTCGTAACTGAATCTTTTAAAAACGTAATCTTCCAGATGTAAATAAAATATTCTGAGTAGTTCTTATTTATAAAACAAGAGATCAATTGGATGTCTCAAATTTTCCAATATCTATGTACCGACAATATCAAAAGTTTTTGAACAGATTAAATGAATTCTCAACATATAACGGTGTCTAACGCACCAACTGTCAGCCATTGATCTCACATTGATTGAATATAATCAATAATGACTATACAATCGTGACTTAGGATGTTAATTAAAATAAAAATCTTCCCCATTCTATAAATTCACACAGAGTAATATCTAGAGATTGAATGCAGAAATTCCTATATAATATAAAATAGTATCCATAATATGGGTTCTAATGACAATTGAAAAATTAAATAAGTGAAAAATTGAATAACTTTAAGTAAATAAATAAGTGACAGTGGCGCAATTGTTAGGGTAGCTGTCTAGGGATTGAAACAAAGCAGGGAAGAGGAAGGTTCAAATTCATCCAAAACACGAAAAATGGGAAGTGGAGCTTTTATCTGAGAAGCTTCCAACCGTATTTTTCAGTCTTTTATTTTTGTAGCCGATGATGAATGTATAACATTCGAAACGCGTCATATTAATATATATAACTATTAAAAGTTTGTTTTGTGGATTTATTTTTACAATAATTTATTAAATTAAATTATTGATTTAATCATATTTTGGAATTGAAAAAAATTCCAATTACTTCCTTACTAACTTGAGTTTAATTATTTTCAAAAATCCACAATCTAACGGTATATTAAGCTGTCTTCAATTCGGATTTGCTTCTAATCAAGTACAACTGCCGCTTGATTTAATTAAATGCATTTTGTAAACAAAATTTAGAAGCAAACAATTTTTGGTTTTTCTTTCTTTAAATCTTCGCAGAACGTAGAGAAACACTTGGCTATTAAATCACGCTTATGGTCAGTCTTGATTGGTATACTTACTTCCTATTTGAAGTAAGTGTGTAGAGTATAGAATACAGGAGCTTGAACTTCTGCAAAAATGAGTGTGAAAGTATACATGCGTCAATATTGTACTCTAGCGAAAGCTCATTACAGCAGTTTGCTTTTTTAACGTGTTAATTGAACATTGGTGTAACTAGGTAGGAGCCCAGAGAGCCCAGCTCCCCTTAAACGAATTTAGGCCCACCTAGAAAGTGTAGTTCATGAAACATATGCCTGTTAGAAAAAATTAAATTGTATTTTTTTACTATGTAAATTACTTTTTACAATTATTTCAAAAGACAATTAGTTAATGTGATATATGATTACCATGATATAGAAAAAACCATATACCATCAAAGTATCAGAATTAATCAAATCGAACTAGATTTTTACAATTTTAAAAAAAACTTACAGTTCAATGATCATTTAAAATTAATAAGAAAATTTCAACTTTAAAAAGATTGAAAAGGCGACAGAGGTCCATTATCCAAACCAAAAATGTTGCCAAAAGTGTATATGTTCGTGTAAATGTTCGTTTATCTTATTGGCTCACCATATATGAGCGATGTTTAAAAGAGAAACACTTTCTTCCCAACGATTTGATGTGTCAGATTCATTTGATATTCACACTTTTATGGAAAGTGACGCCTTCCAGTTTGTTCAAAGACTTCGCAATAAAAAACAATCTAGACTTTTTAAGAGATTAATTTAACTATAATACTAATAGGGGAACAGCCATTCCAAACAACGTGATTTTTGGAAGTCAGGAAGGATCCTCAGGGAATCTAGACATCTCACTCACTCACAAAACAAAATAGCACATGTTAACAACAAATTTTACAGGACGTATACAATAATACTGATTGGATACATGATTTCGGTTTAAATCTTTATATCTAAAACTAATATATATACCTGTAACAATAATAATAATCAAAATAATAATACCTTATAATACTAACGTTTCTGGATCCAGTTCGTCCTTCGTTCGAAGGGACGAGTGGAAAAAATTCGAGTTCCCAGAAACTCGAAAAAAGTGAAACAAGTTCAATCAATCGTTGATATAAAAATAAATCTATGGCAATATATCAAATTGCTGATATCAAAATGAAACCATCTTTTAGGTAGATTTCATATAAAAATCTACCTATTGCAATGACCGTCATCTCGGAGTTTCGGAAAAATTTTGATGCCAAACAACTATATATGTAAAGCGGAGACGGAAAAACAAAAAAAAAAAAAATTATATATATATATAACGATATGAGGGATAACGGAATTTAGCGGCACTCTCACGGTCGCATTTTTCGACCTAGACCAAAAATTTTTTCTGAGCGTGTTGCGGCAAACAATCTCTTGGATAAGTTCGATAACTGGCCATATCCGGGTACAGGTTAAGAGTCTAGAGCCTTAAAACTGTCAAAAACAAAGCGTTATAACGGCCGTTTGGGGTAAAATATGTAAATAAAATTTATAAATAATAATTACTTAAACATATTTCTATCATTTTTTAAAAAGCCAGACATCTGCAATAAAAGGTTCTTTAGCTATCTGCAATAAACTGTGTAAAGTACAACGGCATTTAGCGGCACTTTCACGGTCGCATTTTTTCACTTACGCTAAAAGTATTTTCTGGGTATGTTGCGGCAAACAGTCTCCTAAATATGTTTGACAATTGGCCATATCGGGGTACAGGTTAAGTGCCTAGAGCCCAAAAACTGTATAAAATAATGTTTATTTTTAAAGTTAGTTTAATACTTCTGTTTTTAATTAGTATTTTTTATAAAGAAATCTGATAAATCCAATTCTAATTGCACACATAACTGTCTGATCCCGAAATCTACCTATTTCTAGCGGATACTCCTGCCACTCGGACTTTTTTTAAATAAAAAGTGTTGTGTTATACCACAATATGTGTCACAACAACACATAAATACATTTTAAGACGTTGGTCTCACAAAAACTTGCACCTTAAAGTGTTGATGAACGCTTTTTTTATACCTCTGCGGATTGACACCACCTGAGACTATGGTTTGCGGTAAACTATTCCATTTGTATGCAGTTCGAACAAAGAAGTCTTTCTAAGATCTGCCAGTCTGACAGCGCGGAATCTCGACCGTTTGACTGGTTGCGCTAGCCGACTGCCGAGTGAATCGGGGATAAGAATAAGTTTGAGGCACGATGCTGCTGATTTCATCTGAACACTGTTGATGATGATATTTGTAAAATACAACGAAGTCAGCAACAGTGCGACGATGTTGTAGGGAATCAAGTTTTGATGTCAAATCTCGATCACCACAATTTGTATAGCCTGCTTTTGAACAGAGTGCAAGAGAGCCAAGATAGAAACAGAAGCAGCACACCAAACTTGGCAACAGTACCCCATGCAGGGACGAATATAGGCCTTATAAACATGGCGCAATTGGTATGGTGTGAAAATTTTTTTGCATCTATTTAGGAGGCCGAGTTTTCTAAACGCGCATTTTTCAATCGCTATTACATGATCGTTCCAGATTAGGTCATTTGAAACTGTTCACCTATTTGTTCATCACACATACTGAATAAAATATCTTTGGGGAACTCGGTCTTTGATTTGGAAATAATCAATAGCTGTGATTTGGTAAAGTTGAAATTGACCAGCTTTTGGTCACCTCAATCGGCGACATTTTTAGGTCTTTATTAACGTTTATGGCAGCGTATCTCCGGGCGGGATCAATTCGTTTGTGCCTTTTACCTTTTGAAGGAAGGGGCTCAAACGACTTGTGCTGAGCACTATCATCTGCAAAACAATTTATTGGGTTGCTAGTGATTTTCAACAAATCATTGATATAAATCAAAAATAGGGTTGGGGACAATGCTGAGCCTTGAGGTACACTGTTGTATAAATCTCCTTTGGTTTATAATAGATTTAGTTAGTAATAATATAGATTAAGAAATTACTGAAAAATTTAAATCATCCAAAATCAACAAAATTAATATATAAAATTAAATTCATTAAATTGGCAATTATTCGAAAATTGCATAAATAATTAAATTCATTAAATTGTTAATTATGCGAAAATTGCATACATCAAAATAATTGCACAAATCGAAATATTTAAATAATTTTATTTGACTTGCAAGAAAATTGTTTTGAATGTTTCAATTTTCAATTAAAATTAGGCCAAATAACATTACAACACCAGTGTTAATTAGCTTAGACTGAGATGAAAATCCGTCTAAGGAGACCGAAATGTATAGGTTAGATAGAAAATTTTGAGTCAGTTTCACAACGTTGGGATAAAAACATTACGCAACGAGCTTTTTGATTAAGTTGGCATGCCAGACTCTTAACTATTATTAACTATTATTAACTATTATTAACTATTATTAACTATTATTTATATTATTATTTTTTTAATTATAATCCAAGCTCAAAAATTAATTACTAACTACAAATAAACCATGATTTTAGCCAAAAAAACATTTTTATTCGTGGAAAAAATTTTAATTTAGTCCAGTCATAAAAAATGGGTCAACCTCGGAATGAGAGATAATAAGCTGATTTTCGTATATACCTTCATTTTGATGTTCTATAAGTTGCCTCCAAAGTCTCATAAAATCTCGTGTTTGCATCGTAAGTTATTCAAGGTCAAAGGTAACAAAAAACAGTTTTTCGCGATTATTTCGGTTTCCATTGCTCCAATTATGTTGGAGATTACAGCAATTGTAGACCATAAAGTTTGTGACCAATTTTATTAGCAACATTTTTTCATGCGGTCAACCATTTTTGCGATAGAAGGCGGTGCGCACACAGCGCTCAGTCATACGTACTGTAATGCCAGGTCAACCGTAAATATCTGTGTCAGTTCAACTCACTAAATAAAGTTTCGATAAGGTCCAATAAAAACGCTTCATTTACTATTTTTTAACAAATCAAAACGAATTGTTTCGATTATTTTTTTCTGGTGGGAAGGAACAGCGAGCATTTTCGAATATTTTTAGCCTACTTAATATATTAATTTAAAACAAAAATTCACATACAAAATTATGTGAAAATGCAATTTGCAAATAGTAAAAATGTCCGTTTTCATTCATAAATGATTGGATGTTTATGTTTATTTGTCAAAAATAAATTACAAATTTATAACATTTATGCGCCTACTAAGATGAAATAATATTTTATTATGTATGATTATGTTGTATGAAATAATGTTACTATTTCTGTTCGTTAAATTGTCTGCTAAATACCATTCGTCACCAAATTATTAGTCGATTATTTTTCATTCACTCATGCCATTTGAGGTTGAAAATTTCCCTCGTGCGCTACGCGCACTCGGTACCTCAAATGACATTCGTAATGATGATTATGAAAAATAATCGACTATTATTTGACGACTCGTGATATTATATATGATAATTACCTTGAAATTTTAATAATTGTCGATTATTCTCGTTTCCGATCTCTGCAACGGCGGTCGTAAAATTTTGAAAATTACGGCTAAATTTGTGTTTTATCTGTGATAAATCACTTTCAGAAGGTGATTTTGATAATGTGATGCGTGGCTTGAAAGCTTAAAAAACTGCAATTTTCGATTGAAATGATGGAGACAGACTTCTTTAATGTTTTAACTTCTATGCATGTGCATGTTGTGTGTCGAAAAGTGTACAGATGTAAATTTACCGGTAAAATATTTTTATGGTAATTTTACCGTAAAATTACCGGTAAGATTGGTAAAATTGGTAAAATAGGTAAAATATAAAACTAGATCAAAAAATTAAATTATGGTTGCATTTTTAATTAATTCAAAATGTACGACTATATCACAATCATTTCTATAGTTTATAAAAACATTAGATGCAAATCAAATATATTTTTATGGAGTTAAATATACGAAAATCGGCTGTTGTTTTTACTTAGCAGTACATCTGGAAAACGGACAACACGTTGTTTGCATATCTGCAAAAATGGAACAAATCCTGGACCAACTGCCTACAACGATGACTGCTTTCTTCACTGTTATGTCGAAGTTATGCGTTTGTAAGAACAATACTATATTCGAAAATGTTTACGTATTAGTATTACACATGGAATGAAAATATAAAAACATTTGAACGGCACAAATTCAAAAAGTGAGTCTACAGAAAACCAAGCATATTCATTGAAACTTAATATATGTTCAAACTATATGCGATGCATCTCAATCTAGATGGATGCTACTTTCATCGCATGTGGTTGGAAAATGAGCCCGGTTCAACGTTTTTTCAGCATTGATAATTGTCAACGCCAGTAAACGTGTGACGTGTTTACATATGCCACAACCGACGATGGGATGGATACATTAATTAAGCGGGCAACAATCAAAATCTAATTCGTGCATTGTTTCATTCATGGGAAAAATATAAAAGGAAAATGGCAAAAAAAATTTTTTTCGCAAACTCGAAACAAAAATTTACAATGAAGGGCTGATAAAGTTTCGTTGCGTTGTGTGTTGTTAACCGTTTGAGAATTCCATCGATCTGCTGCAGTTGCTGCTTCGTTTAAAGTAAAACTGCAACGCGAACCAAATTGATTTCAAATTATTTCCAAATATTCTAACTTACTATATAAGAATCACGATTTGTGAGAAAACGAACTATACTTGCGGCCAACAATAAAGACATCTACGAACTTCACAAAATTATTCAATCTAACATTCAAAGCGAAGAAATAATACAGAAATCTGTCTATACCGCAACTGCTATAGAGCCAATGAAGCATTTTGTTTTTCCAACAGATTGTTTTTAAATAATTCACTTGATTTGTCACACCACGTACTGCAATTAAAAAACAGTTCGCCGCAGTGTACCGATGAAATTCATAAGATTTGCTCTTTTATTCGTATCAATTGCTCGCCAGTGGGTACTGCACAAAGACATACTGCTGAACCGAACTGCAAACTGCACAACATCTGAAATGAAATGATTTGCTGGAATCAATAACCTTGGACGGCCTCAATCTACAGCTGTTTAAAAAAGTATTTAATTCCTCAGATACATTTTGGACTAAGATCAAGGTTTTCAGAGGCATCTTGTTGTGATAAATATTCTTCCTGTTGTAATAAATATTCTATTATTCCACAAAAAAATCGGTAACTTTGATTTTTATTAAATAAAGGTTAATAAAACTTTATTGCAATTTTACCAATTTTACCAAGCCTAAGTAATATTACGTAATATTACCAATTTTACCATGGGCAATATTACCTTTACATCTGTAGAAAAGTGTACATCAGCAAAAATTCCATAGTGGCATTGAAACGACGCTTAGAAGGAGATCAACCTTTATCATCACCCAGTGTACCTCGTAAAAAGAGGAATGAAGTATTTGATTTAAAAAAACTGTGTTTATTTTGTGGCCAAACAGCTGATGCAGCAGCAGAGTCAAGAAAAAAAAGAAAACTACTTCACCACCCTCTATCGCAAAAACAGCTGAGCGCACGAGAAAATGTATCAAATAAATTTGTTGCAAATTTTATGTTCTACATTTTCTATCATAAATGTTAACGTCATTGGAGCAATAGAAACCGAGATAATCGTGAAAAACTGTTTTTTGTTACCTTTGACCTTGAATAACTTACGACGCAGACACGAAATTTTATGAGACTTTTGAGGCAACTTTTAGAACGCCAAAATGAAGGTATATACGAAAAATCAGCTTATTATCTCTCATTCCGAGGTTGATCGCTAAAATGACTGGACTAATTTGTAAAAATGAAACTAGTAGTTCAACATATTTTGCAATTTTAGTACAAGTTTTTGTTTTAGAGTTGTAGTTTTTTTATTCTAATCTCTAATCCGAGTGACCAAGTAAGTATTTTGAGTTTTGTAGAACACTTTATTATTTGAAAATGTTTTGTGTTGCACTCGTTTTTGCTTGACACAGGATATCACTTGTTTTTGTTATGAGTAGATATATTTTTCACTACTAACTTTAATTTAAGCAACATTTTCACGCAATAAAAATTAAATTTTGATGTTCTTTTAGCTCAGATTTGTTTGTTTCTGAAACTGTTTTCGTCCTAGATAACATTTTGTAAACTTTGGCACAAACCGTACAAGCCGTTATGTGTGAAACACGATTCAGATTAGCTTTTAGAACAAAAATTAACTTTTTGAAAAAAATGCAAGGTTTATTCTGGTTTGGCTAACCAGAATAAACCAGAATTAATGTTTCTTAAAGCATATACATTGTTTAACGCTGCTGAAATCGTTTTAATTTTCTAGCTGTTAAACGATCAACTAGAATTAAATTTGGCCTCAGAAAGAAAAAAAATTTATTTCAATTTCATTATAGTAAAAGGCCAGGACTAAATAATTTGTTGTATTATTTGGAATAATATTTGGTTTCTTATACAAAAACGGGGTGAGTCTATGAATTTTTTTTCTAATTTTACAAAAATATTTACCATTTACATCTGAATACCGGTATATCTGGTTGTTGGATTTCAATTCCGCAATGCCGATATTAAGATTTCAGCTTGGAATTGAATGCCCTTATATAAGGTATTGAATTGGTAAGTAGGACTTTTGTACGGGAAAACTTGGGACTTGCAGGCATAGAAAAAATAAAAAAAACATATTTTTGCAATGTAAAAATCTATAAATATGTATGAAGTTGAAAAGATGTAAGTCTTTGGTTATTACGCAAATATTAAAAATATGGAGGGGCTGAAATCTCACAGCTTTGAGATATCAAGACTTCGGTCTGGGTTAAGGATTTTGATATAGTTTTCAGCAAAAAACTTTCATGAGGACATTTTAAGTTTTGGGCAGCGATGTATATCAAACATAACTTTTTGTTAAAGTACATGTATTTTTTATCTCTGTTTAAATATGTTTTACAAAACTAACATGAAACATCAATACGTTGTTGGAAAATTATAACAGATCATAAATTAGCATAATTTAGTGAAAAGATGATACACTCAGCAAACTACTCAAAAACCTCTTCATTTAGCGTTTCGAGAAAATTTTACAAAATCACAATCACAAAATCACAAAATCACAATCATATTTATTTCAAAATTCCAAAAATATTGTAAAAATTAAATAAAATCAAACTTTTTTCAGAATTCCAAAAATATTCCAAAAATTAGAATAAAATCAAATATTTAAACTTTTTCTATATGCCAATAATATTCCAAAAATTCTTAAAAATTCAAACTTTTACAAAATTCTAAAAATATTACAAAAATTATAACAAAATCAAAAATTCAAACTTTTTCCAAAATTCCAAAAATATTCAAATCAAATATCCAAAATTCCAAAAAATTCTCACAAAATCAAATATCTAAACTTTTTCTAAATTCCAATATTATTCCAAAAATTCTTAAAAATTCAAACTTTTTCCAAAATTCTAAAAATATTGCAAAAATTATTACAAAATCGAAAATTGAAACTTTTTTCAAAATTCTAAAAATATATTTAAAATTCAAAAATTCTATTTTTTCAAAATTCTAAGAATATTGTAACAAAATCTAAAATTGAAAAATTCCAAAAATATTCCAAAAATTAGAATAAAATCAAATATTTAAACTTTTTCTAAATTCCAATAATATTCCAAAAATTCATACTTTTTCCAAAATTCTAAAAATATTGCAAAAATTCTTACAAAATCAAATATTGAAATTTTTTTCAAAATTCCAAAAATTATAATAAAATAAAAAATTCAAAATTTTTCAAAATTCTAAAAATATTCCAGAAATTCTTACAAAATCTTATATTGAAGCTTTTTCCATCATTCTAAAAATAATGCAAAAATTATTACTAAATCAAAAATGCAAACTTTTTTCAAAATTCCAAAAATATTTCAAAAACTATAACAAATTCAAAAATGTCCATGTCCAATTGCATTTTCAATTACATTTACGTCATAAAAACAGCTACATTTATTTTATTTCCTTGTTTTGACACACTTGACGATTTTTTGACACACTTCCAGTACAGTTATCGAACACATCGTCCTTTCGGTTCTTCCCATTGAGTAAATCTATTTTAGAAACAGTTATTAAACACAGTGTCCTCTCGGACCTGTCCCTTGAGTATACCTATTTTTAGGAAAAAAACATTTTTGAAATCCGTCCAGCGGTTTTCGCTGCAGCGTAGGTAATGACGGCCGGACGGACGGCAGACAGACATACATTTTAGTTTTTGCTTTTTTAGAATCAGTAGGTCCTAAAACGTCAAGAAATGCCAAAAAAGTGGGAGCAAGATTTTCACTTTTTGCTCATGAATGTAATACTTAGGTCTTTCTGACCAAAGTAATATATTCTATCTTTAAATTTATTACAAAATGGGATCTGTTTAAAGAAAAAATTAAAGGTTATTTGAGAATCAATTAGAACCTTTATTTACCACAATATCAACTAATGAGCCAACCAAAAAATTATGGAAAAAAAGCGAATTTATACCAACTTAAATCTGTTTAAAATACGGATCAAAGAGATAAAATGAAAGTTTTGAAATCATTCAAACAAAATAAGAATTAAATAATAAATATATCAAAATCAAATACATTATCCAATTTAAATTAATAATATAAATCCTTCTTTTCAATCATCATAAATAAAATGAAAATAATCCGATTGATCTTCCATATATCTTCTTTTTATCTTATTATTGACTTTTTGCCTAAAATAGTTTAATATTACTTAAATCTTAGATAAAATTTATTTCCAATCACTTTTCAAAATTATCGTTTGAAGAGAAATGTTTGTTAAATAATCGACACAAAGGTTTAATCAAATAAATTTCCATGTGTAAACTTTAAATAAACATTTATGGTTTTATCTTAATTAATAGTGAAAATAGATTGAAATTTAAAGCAGTAACGAAATAAAAGTGATCTAAATAAAAATTTTATACAGAACAAAATGAAGTTCCCATTACCCTTATAACGATAAACAATGAAGGAAAATATAATACCTCAAGTAACTATTTTCTGTCATCTTTTCAATTGCACGTATTTTCCGTTTCTTCAAACAATTTTTCATTTCCATAATAATAATAAATTTTTATTTATATATTTATACAATTTTCATTCTTAATTCAATTCTTTCATTACAAGAC
Organism: Diogma glabrata; assembly: GCA_963693315.1. Lineage (NCBI taxonomy): Eukaryota > Metazoa > Arthropoda > Insecta > Diptera > Cylindrotomidae > Diogma > Diogma glabrata. The sequence goes on along the minus strand of OY856187.1, from coordinate 192,602,992 downwards.
CCATAAAAATATTAACAACGAGGATAAAAATGAAACTAAATTTTCACCTCTTTGTAGTTTTTTTTGCTTGACAGATATACAATTGTATAGAGCTTTTCTATAACTATATTCGGGTATGTATTTTTATCAACCATTTTTTCATTATTTTATTTATTTTATTTTTTTTTGCTATGTGTAATGTACTCTTGGATAACCGTTTTCCACAATTTTTTTATTACATTGAAGTTTTTGTTTGTGTTTTTGTAGTTCTTTGTTCATAAGAATAACAGAAATAAAAAATAAATAGTAAATATAATATGATAAAAAAAGCAAATAATAATAACAATAAAAATGGAAGATAGATAATAAGTGAACAAGCAGTGGACAGTATAGTTAAGTTCAGTAAAATTTAATTTTAATTTTTTAGTTAACTTTCAGTTAATTTTTTCTATTCAAATAATTGAATAGAAAAAATCTCTAGTTTTTTCTATTTTCGAAAATATAATATAATTCCTTAAAACAAAATAAGAAAAATAGCTTATCGTAAAGGTTGGAGTTTGCATTGTATAAGTAAACGACCCTGATTTAAATTAAAAATACATCATCGTCAGACGAACACTAATATTTATCACTATTTAATGATATTTATATGTACCAAATAATCATAGACTAAATGATTGTGGAACGAAATGTTGAAATGAATTAGAAACGATATTAGAAATGGAAAACAGCGTATATTGAAAATGTTTAAAAATAGTACATTATTTAATTAGGAGCTAAAGTGATACTTTTTGTGTTGAGTCTATAGTTTGACGGCCAACCGCAGAGAGGCCGACAATAATAGACGAAACACAAAAAGTCACTTTAGCTCTAAATTAAATACACTATTTTTTCGGCAAAGGTTAAAATTTTTTATAAATATGAAATTAATGCATCAAACTTTTTATAAATATGAATTTGTATCGTCATAATTACTTCCAAAAAAGAGAAAAAAACACTTAAATTTGTATGAATAAAATTTTTTTATCAAAGCAGCCTTTTCAAAATTTCATAATATGAGAATGAACTTATTTTTTGTTGTCATGGTTATACAATATGTTTGAAAAAATAAGAAGATAACAAATAACAAATGCTACTTTACAGCCTCCGTAATATAAAATAAAAATGGCGTTACTTTTGCTGTCGCTAGACGTTACTTTTGCTGTCAGGCTAAAAAGTAAGACTTTATCTAACTCCTTAGCGGCAGTAAAGTTAAACTTGACAGCCGTTTGCCGAAAAACTAGTTTACTTTAAAATTTCCAAAACTCATTCAAGATTATTGTTGTCATATTTACAATCTACATAAACAAGGAAAGTGTCGTGCATAAATATTTCGTGTTTAAAAACTGATGGAAAATCGAATCAAGTCGTCGATGATGTGAACCCAAATATTAATATAATTAAAAAAATTAATAGTCCCTGGGCCAACGCCGATTTCATATGATGATTACCACATATTTTATACTTTTGAGGCGCCTGTTCTTGACGAGTCGAAAAACTTTTGTTCTGCCATTTTCCTCGATTCGCTCGCTTTTTTGTTGGGCAAGCTACGAAAAATGCCGATTGCCCGCGATCTTGTAAATTTACTACCACAATTTTTTTTAACTATGGAGGGGGGGGGGGTTAATTTGTTTTAGAACACGAAGGTAACCTTGTCAGACAAAAATTTGTCTGCTTTTGTGGAGTCCGACAAGCCAAACATGACAAAATGTCGATTGTCGGACTCGCCAATAGCAGGCACAGTTTTGTCGGACAAGGTTGCTTCCGTGTTCTAAAACAAATTTCCACCCCCCAGAGTTAAAAAACAAAATTATGGTAGCAAACTTACAAGACCGCGGGCAATCGGCATTTTTCATAGCTTGCCCAACATAAAAGCGGCTGAATTGAGGAAAAAGCATAACAATAGTTTTAGGACTCGTCAAAGACAGGCGCCTCACGAAGTATAAATTTTTATTAACAAAAACTTTTGACCACTGAGGAATTAGAGATAAAGTCAAATTTTAACAACTCGATATAAAACCAGTTTTACTTCTATTGAAGAGGGTGTCTCCTATTTAATGCCTTAAAGCTTTAAAGATTTCCATTGAATTTCATTGAACGAGAATACAACTTACCAATCTGTAACACTTTAAAATTATGGTAAAGCTTTTATATGAATGATTTTCATTAATTAGTTGTTGAGCAAAAATTGATTTTAGCTACAAGTTTTTTTATATTTTAGGTTTAATGTTCCCAAAATCTATTGATGAATTTTCTACTAGTATGGTCAATATAAAATTGTTCACAGGAAGCACAATTGGCTTGATAAATACCAGAACATTTCACTAGCTTACGCTTTTCTTTAATTTTAAATTTTTTACATACACTGTAATGTAACTGTTGTTTAGAGTTTTTTTACCATATTCCCTTTTAAACACAAAAATGACACATTCAAAAATAAAACTTAAAAAAGGTAGATTTTTTCTATGAAATCTGCCTTAAACAAAACATGAATACACATTAAATGAGCTTACAATCAATTTGATTACCGGTCTTTTAGCTAAAAAGTAAAAAGTAAAATATTTGAACATTGGGCGGTACATTTAAACGTTAGATGTTTACATTAAGTGAGTCTATCCATGGTACTACATCGGGCGTTGCCAAATGGATGTCTGCGATGTCGCCATTGCATCGTCGAATTGGACACACAGTTGCAATGTGTTTTATGGTTGGTTGTGGAAAAAAATATGGAAAAAAGATATACTCCACTGTCTCTAAAATTTTCCAACAAATTTCAGTTAGTTTTGTGCTGAAACTATAAAATATGTGAAAAGGGCTTTTAAATTTTTTTTATTTTTTTTTTTTTTTTTAAGGCATTCATGCTCCATATAGGAGCGTTGCTAGGTTGATCAGCTTTGAATATTCACCACGGTCATTCGCAACAGCGACATAATTACCATGACAGCCGATTTTTTTAAGGTCGTTTATTACGTCAGTCTCCCATTGTAGTCGTGGTCTACCTCGCGGTCGACCACTCCCTGGTGTACTAACGTACATTTTTCTAATCATTCCAGACAGTGAATCGGCTCGTAGAACCTGCCCAAACCAAGTAATCCTATTAGAACGGATACAACCTATTATATCAGGACCTTCAAGAAGGTCTCTGATCTCAAAGTCATACCGGGTTCTATACTCTCCATCGTCTGTCTTAAGTGGACCAAAAATGTAGCGTAGGATCTTACGCTCAAATACAGATAAATGCGATTCGTCATTTTGTGTAAGGGTCCACGTTTGTGACCCATACATCACAACCGGTCTAATCAATGTCTTGTATAACTTGAGCTTGGTGTTAGTTGATACATACGGTGATCCAAGGAGAGGTTGATTTGAGTAGAAAGTTCGATTACCTGCAGCGATTCGAGCTTTTATATCTGTATGTATGCTGTTGTTTGAGTCAAGCATTGAGCCCAAATATTTAAAAGATTCAACTCCCTCCCAATTCGTTCATCGCCGCACATCGAATCTTTCTTCTCATCCTCCCTTGAAACATTCATATGTTTCGTTTTATTGTAATTAATTTGCAGACCAATTTTTCTAGCACCACTCTCAAGCGACTTGAAAGTCTCACTCATAACAGCTTCACTTCGGCCGAGGATGACAACTTCATCAGCGTAAGCAATCATCTGTACTGAGTTTATTGCCAAGATATTGTTATTAGTCGGTAGTTTTTTTTGACGGCACACATATTCCAAGGCTAGATTAAAAAGTATAGGAGGGATAGCATAACCTTGTCTTAAACCGGAGTCGACTTTAAAAAATTTTGATATTTCGTTCTCTACTCGTACACAGCATTGAGAGTTCTGTACTGTCATTTTGCATAGTGATACCAGTTTACCAGGAATTCCCATTGACACCAGAGCAGACCATAGAGTCTCTCGTTCGAGAGAGTCGAAGGCCTGCCTGAAATCAATGAAAAGTTGGTGCACAGGTATGTTGAACTCTCGACACTTTTCCAAAATCATCCTTATCGAGAAAAGTGTATCGGTGGTACCTCAGCCCCGCCGGAAACCACACTGATATTCTCCAAACAGTGGTTCTGCAAAAGAATTGATTTTGGAGAGCAAAATGTAAGAAAAGATTTTATATGCTGTGCAAAGGAGAGCGATTCCTCTGTAGTTTGCACATTGTAGGCGATTACCTTTTTTATGGATTGGTATCAGCATAGCTGTGTTCCAGTCCTGTGGCATGGTTCCAGTCTTCCAGATCATTTGAACAAGTTCAAACAATCTTGAGGATAGAGTTTCGCCACCATGTACAATCATTTCGGATGTTATATCGTCGATACCAGGTGCTTTATTGCTTTTTAATTTAGACAGCGCCGCTTTGAATTCCTCTTTGGTTGGTTCGTTTACATGTACCTTTGACGCACGAATAAGCTTTGCTCGTCGTCTGACTTGTTGCTGGTCACTTAAGTTGAGAAGATTCTCAAAATAAGCGACCCAAGTATCTAAAATATTTTTAAGGTCTACTTGTAGCTCCCCATCTTCGTTTTGAATAGCAGTCGATCTTGTTTGAGGGCCCTTCCTTAAGGTTTTAACCTGTTGAAAGAAGTTACGCGATTGATGTTCCTTATTGAAGCTTTCAATCTCCTCACACTGTCTCTTCCACCATTCTCTCTTCGTTGTCTACATAGCTTTGTAACGGCTAAATTTTTTTTATACTATGGTAAAATAAGTTTCATGAAAATAAGCAAGTTTAGGTTCAATTTTTTTTTATCAGCATGTTTCAGTTTTCCATCAATTGGAGAATGCAAATAAAATAAGATAGGTTGTAAATGTATTGCCAATCGTATTCATTAATGAGATGCGAATGAAAAGGGGTAAAACACCATTTCTAACCCTGTCAAGTGAAATTCAATTTAACAGAGCAATTCATTTAAGAAATATTGCAATTTTTTTAGAATTTTTCAGTGCAAAGTTTTTAATTTTTTTCAAAGAAGTACGACCTTGACTTGGATCCACTGTATTTCAAGCTTAATTGACAGAAACATTTAAGAAAATACACAGAAACAGGAAATTCATTAAACTCTAAACAAAAACTATGGCAAAGTGTCGCATAATTGTATTTCTGTATGTTGAGGAGGTGAGTTTGGGGATGGGTGAACGGTCATACAAAAAGTCGTGTAAAAGAACACTTAATCTAAAAAACATTGCCATTTTGTCACTATTTTACGGTCAAACGTCAAAAAAGTGCAATTAAACTTATTCCATATATAGTCTTGAATCAGCTTTTAAACTTCAACAAAGTGTGTGTGCATACATTCACGAGATTGTTGCATATAAACGCTTTCCAAATTATGAGCTACATGATGATGGCTACAACACAGTATAGACTTAGTTTGTCTACCTAAAGTTTCTTTTCCACAATATTTATACCGATCCACAAACAAATATAACTTTCATCTCTTACCTAATATTGTGGATGAAATTAAATTTCAACGTCCACCACAATTTGTGGTTAAAATTACCGACGACAACAGCAATGGAAAGCTGACAGAAATTGTAGTAGGAGGTACGGTAGGCCGTGGATGTCTACCAGTTGGTCTTGAACGCAAACCACATTCACCCGCCACTAGCTCAGGCTGGCGTGAATTCTAGTGACCAACTTCTATACACAAGAAATTTTAAAATAAACCAAAAACATAACGCGTGCCTAAATCTTCCACCCAGAATTTTCAGAAGGGAGAGCCGTCGAATACCAACCCTCCCCAAATGAAAGTTACATTAACCGTGCATTGTAATTGAATTTACAAAAAAATATATTTGGTAACACTAGTTTACAAATTTTGATCTTTTTGTCTCGCTAACTAAAACCCAACTTTTCTTGTAGATTTTGACCTGCTGAACATGAACATCACATTTATTTTTTTACTTTTGCTTTTAATTTTGAGATATTCACGAAAAACCAATTTTTCGGTGAAAAAAAAGATTATTACGGTTTTTGGATCGCATATTTTACAAAACAAACAAATTCAATTTATTAATGAAACAAGTGCATAGTAAAGATGCTATTTGCTAGCATTTTGAGCTATTTTTTGAAAAAATCCAACCAGGACTCGAAAATAGTTGAAAAAAAATCAAAAACGTTTTTTAGGTTTTTTTAAGAAATTTCCATATTTAACGCCATAAATTTTGATTTGACAATAATTGTAATTTTTTTTAAGTTCTTGAAGCCTGTTTCAATTTCCTTTTTTAAGTTAAAAAACACGAATATTGGTGCACGTTGCATCAAGTTATTCAGGTTTTCTCAAATAAAGTCAAAACTTAAAATTCGAAAAAAAAATTCTGCAACATAATTGATTTATATATATAAGTTGTTATACAGATTTTCGAATAAAAACTGCGAGCTATTTTGAGTTTTAGTGATTCAAACCGCGTTTGTGTATTAATTATTTTCTTTTGGTGCCGCATCGTATACAATATTTTACAAGTTCAGTCGTTCTCAAACATCAGTTTAGAATTCTTTTAAAATAGTAAAGTGTAAAGTTAGATTTATTTAAATGGCGTGTCAAGAAGTTTCAAGGGTAAAAATAGTCCAAATTAATTTTGTTTTATTTGTGGTATTTGCATAATACATCCTGCTAAAAAAACCACTCCATATATAAGAATTGCATACCTTCATTACTTTGACATAAAATTGAATGAAGATAAACCGTGGATGCTGAAAAATAGTTATGTCAACTTCAACTTAACACATTCAAGATAGTACAATAGAGAAAATGTTCATTTAACATTTTAACGTTGTGTTACGACCAGGTTTTGACCATAGTTTGCAACTTGAACTCGAAAATCTATATAACAACTCATTTATAAATCAATAATGTTACAGAATTTCAATTATTCTTAGTAAACATTTTTTCCCAAATTTTGAGTTTTTTTTTGGAAAAACCTGAATAACTTGGTGCAACCTGCGATGTTTTTAACTTAAAAGAGAGGATATTAAATAAGCTGTAGGCTTCGTTTCCCATGCAAAAATAAGCTGTAGGCTTCGTTTCCCATGCAAAAATAAGCTGTAGGCTTCGTTTCCCATGCAAAAATAGAGGAAACATAAAAAAGGTATTTTGAATTTTGGGAGTGTTAGGTGTTCTTTATACACAGTAAGTAAAAGATTTTAATTAGAACTGATGACTTTGCACAGACTTATGCACACAAACGGGTTCAAAAGTTTGTGAAAAAGTATAAATACATTCTCGAACAGCGTTTATAGTATATTACTATAATCAACGAAGATGGAAAATTTAAAAACTTTTGACACAGAATATCTTGACCATTACAAAATATTTGCTGCATCACAGAACATGAAGTCAGTTGTAAAAACACCAAACTTTACTCCTCGTAATGATGGTGATAACAAATTTCTTCTAGATCTTAATCTTGAGCAATTTCACGCAAGTTCATCAAATTTTTGGGAAATTTTGACTTGACCCCTTTTAATTTTGGTCATTTTTGGTTTATAGATAGTCTTTGATAAATAAAAAATACAAGTTCTCTTAGAAAATTTTTTTTTTCGACCAGGGGTCTTCACAGGGTGCCCCTCAATTTTTTGTTATTTTGTGATGTGACTGCATTTTGACGAGCGATTGTAGAAAAACTACTGAATCGATTTTCATAAATGATATGTCGTTGAATAGGTATTAGAACAAAGTTTTTAAAAATGTACACTGTTAATTTTTTGAAATAATTTTTAACGGTGTAACATAAGAAAAAAACGGTGTAATTGAAAAAAGATGGCATAGCCTCTTTTTTTTTTTTTTTTTTTAAACTAAATTGAAGCTTATTTTATATCTAACCACTTGTGAAAGTTGAGGACACGCGTTATTTTTTGTTTTAAAGATAAAATTCGTTGTGCATATGACTGTCGGGAATCAGTTTTTTTTGTTCTGAAGGAAAATTATAAAAATGGCGTTATAAACTAAGAGATATTTTTTTTATGTTAAATATCAAATATTTTATTATTAGATGAACTTTTTAAAATATTATAAAAATTATATATGTAGTACAATAAATAAAATAAATACAATTGTTAAAAATGATTTACTTATTTTACAAACAGAAGTTTCTTTTGAATAGGAAAGCACTTCTGCAATTATTTTCTTTGTATTAGATGGCATAAAAAATGAAATGTTTATTTATCACTTTTAGTAATCACTTGTCACTCTTATAAAAAATAATTTGACAGTCTTGACTGCAAACAAAAAAGCCGTATAAACAACTAAATCTATTTAGGAACTTTTGACTGGAGAAGTATTATGTTCGTATTATGTTATTATGGAATCATAAAGTAAAAGATTGTTTTTCAACATTAAATTACAAATATTTTATTATTGAATAAACTTTTTAAAATATCATACAAATTATATATGTGAAAATAAATATAGTTATTAAAAATTATTTACTTATTTTACATTCAAAAGTTTCTTTTGAGTTGGAAAACATTTTTGCATTTATTGTCTTAGTATCTACTGGTACAAAAGAATGAAATTTTTGAGTTCCACTTATAGTAATCGCATTTTTATATCGATTTTGTAATTTTTCTTTTGTTAATTGATATTCATTTTTATCGGCGTATCCAAAGTTCATGGTAGATTCCCATTTTAAAGCCCATTCGAAAAGTTTTTTTGGTGTATCAATAATATTATCTTCGCTCGCCATACTATAACGGTGTGCAGCACGCTTCAGTGTACCACCAATTCCATCACAAGGTCCCTTTCCATGGCTGGTAGCATGAAAATGCCATTCAGCGTCAACCTTAAAGTCTTCTTTATGGTGGCATAAGTTAATTAGTTAATTTAAGGTTGACGCTGAATGGCATTTTCATGCTACCAGCCATGGAAAGGGACCTTGTGATGGAATTGGTGGTACACTGAAGCGTGCTGCATACCGTTATAGTATGGCGAGCGAAGATAATATTATTGATACACCAAAAAAACTTTTCGAATGGGCTTTAAAATGGGAATCTACCATGAACTTTGGATACGCCGATAAAAATGAATATCAATTAACAAAAGAAAAATTACAAAATCGATATAAAAATGCGATTACTATAAGTGGAACTCAAAAATTTCATTCTTTTGTACCAATAAATACTAAGACAATAAATGCAAAAATGTTTTCCAACTCAAAAGAAACTTTTGAATGTAAAATAAGTAAATAATTTTTAATAACTATATTTATTTTCACATATATAATTTGTATGATATTTTAAAAAGTTTATTCAATAATAAAATATTTGTAATTTAATGTTGAAAAACAATCTTTTACTTTATGATTCCATAATAACATAATACGAACATAATACTTCTCCAGTCAAAAGTTCCTAAATAGATTTAGTTGTTTATACGGCTTTTTTGTTTGCAGTCAAGACTGTCAAATTATTTTTTATAAGAGTGACAAGTGATTACTAAAAGTGATAAATAAACATTTCATTTTTTATGCCATCTAATACAAAGAAAATAATTGCAGAAGTGCTTTCCTATTCAAAAGAAACTTCTGTTTGTAAAATAAGTAAATCATTTTTAACAATTGTATTTATTTTATTTATTGTACTACATATATAATTTTTATAATATTTTAAAAAGTTCATCTAATAATAAAATATTTGATATTTAACATAAAAAAAATATCTCTTAGTTTATAACGCTATTTTTATAATTTTCCTTCAGAACAAAAAAACTGATTCCCGACAGTCATATGCACAACGAATTTTATCTTTAAAACAAAAAATAACGCGTGTCCTCAACTTTCACAAGTGGTTAGATATAAAATAAGCTTCAATTTAGTTTAAAAAAAAAAAAAAAAAAAAAGGCTATGCCATCTTTTTTTCAATTACACCGTTTTTTTCTTATGTTACACCGTTAAAAATTATTTCAAAAAATTAACAGTGTACATTTTTAAAAACTTTGTTTTAATACCTATTCAACGACATATCATTTATGAAAATCGATTCAGTAGTTTTTCTACAATCGCTCGTCAAAATGCAGTCACATCACAAAATAACAAAAAATTGAGGGGCACCCTGTGAAGACCCCTGGTCGAAAAAAAAAATTCTAAGAGAACTTGTATTTTTTATTTATCAAAGACTATCTATAAACCAAAAATAATCAAAATTAAAAGGGGTCAACTCAAAACGTTGTTGAATCTTCGTGAAATTGCTCTCTTACATTTATGGCCAAATATTACGAGTATCGATATCTATAAGGGTAGTTTTGGAAACTCTGACCACTATTTAATTATATCATTTCCTAAGAACTAGAGTTCCGAGATCATGTAATATATTTCAACTCTCAAAACTGGACACCAATGGTCACCGAAGTTTTTTCAATTTCGAAGTTTCGTCAATAAAATATCAAACCAGATAATCAAATACGGAAATTGACAGAAATTCACAAAACGAAAGCGGCTAAAATTTCCACTCTTTTCATTTCTGACAAAAGTTTTTACAGTGCCTTTAATTTTACAAATTTTTGTACCAAATCTTTTATCCCTCCTATTATTGACGTTAATTTATTCGTCACTGACCCAGCAAGAAAAGTGTTCGCGGAACGCTTTGATTTCAAACTCCTGTAGAAATACCCCAAATCCAGTCTTCAAGAGTTATTGTGGAAGATCTTCATTTCAAACCGGAAATGGTTGCAAAACTTTTAAGGGACTAATATGAACAATGCGTCCGGTCTGGACTACAGTCCTCATATTATTCTAAAATTATTTCAAAAGAGCTTGCCAATTACTTGTGCCAAAAGTTTCTACAAATCCTTTAAATCTGGTATTTTCCCTTCATGCTGGAAGCTGGCCAATGTCCAACCCGTCCCAAAAAAGAAACGAAAAGAAATATTTCAAATCAAAGTCTTACGCCCAGTCCAATCTAAAATATATTGGCATTAAATTTATACACATATCAAAATTTTTTGGAAGAAAACCATTTAATATCCGAAAGTCAATACGGTCTTCGAAACAAATGATCACGTACCAAAGTGAAACGTACGTTAACGCATTAAACATCTCAAAAGCATTTGATTAAATCTCTGTTCCTCATTATAAAACTCTTAAAGAGGCTGCCATGTGCTCGACTATGTATTATCAGACGCAACTGTGTTGAAAGTATCGCTTTGTATCTTGTAGAAATAATATTTCATTATCTAAGTCCAAGATCTAAAGTTCTCATCCCCAATTTCGAGGAGGTTAATGGTGTTTATACTTATTTATAAGCATGTTCTACTATCTTTTGAGTTTGTTTGTCTAACCTGAAGGGTAAGGCCTGGTTTCTGTTTTTTAAAATCTCAAAAGCGTCATCGTTAAGAAATTTAAATACGTCTATAGGATTTGACAGAAAAATATTGAATGTATCTACTGTTAGGGTGTCCATTCCATTGAGGTGCGATCTGGGGTCTTATCGGCAATTTTTGTAATTAGACCAATCTAAAAGAACGTGCAAAGGGGTTTTATCCACCTCACATGTTTTGCATTTTTCAGTGTTTTTAATCCAACACGTTTAAAATATTGTATAGATTTGTCGTGTCCAGTGAAAAACTAAAAGTAAGCAAAAGGACTAGTTAGAACTACCTTTTGGTTTCAGAAAAAGTAGGTTGCATTGTTAATGCATTGATACTTTTGCTTTCCGACATCTCAGACTTCTAAATGAGCTTTCCAGCTACTGAGCGTCTCATGACATAACCTCTGTTTTTTTGTTTTTCTTCCACTTTGCATATATTGTACTGAAAAATTGGTTGCAAATGCTGACCTTTCCCTTAAGGAGAAGGTCCACAGGGAGTGAAGCCGCAATGTACTGAGACGAAAATATCGTTCTATAGCCTTAAATCATGCGTAAAACCATATTCATCTGAGTGCCTAATAACTGTTGAACATGCTAAACGTTGGCTAGTCCGTAACAACCAGCCAAGCAGTACGTTCAAACCAATTCCACTCTTTTTACATATGAGTTGTAGCGTTTGTCTATCAAGACCCCATCGTTCATATAACAACCTTGTGAATATGTGGAAAAGTGATTTTGAGCTATAGGATATTCGAGTAATATGACTTGATACCCAAAGCCTCTCGTCCAATTCAACACCAAGGTATCTGATCGTGTTAGTTATTTTAATTGATAATTGATTCGTTAATAATTGTAGGTGATCTTTTACGATCGCACTTGTCCTTCAGCTGAACTATAACAGTTGTGTGCTTTTCAAGGTTTGTTCAATTTCCATTATGAGCTCATATCGTCAAATGGTCGTTCACTTCATTCTTGCAATTGTTTTCTTGAGTTTTCAGTTATTACATTTACTTTATCACCAGCGTATGCAAACCTCCCGTTATGATCTTCTCCACTGAACCGTTGTTATTCTTTATTATTGCTTTGCGTTCGTGTAAATAATTTTCGAGTAATCTTTAGAGATAAAGTAAACAGTGATATCAGCAATTTATTATTTTGTATTATTTTGTTTGTATTATTGACTAGTTCAATGTGATGAAATGAATTAACATATTAAAAAATTTTTTTAATTTTCTAATGATTTAAAACTTTTTAAAAAACACAATATGTACACATATAAAAGTCGAATAAATTAATTACAAAGTTAAACAAATTTACTATTATGCCTAGGGTTACCAACTCTTGAAAGCACGCGACCCGGAGATTTTATAATATACAAAAATATAATTCAACTAGGGTAGCGATTTTGTACCATTATCTCTCCTAGAGAAATAAAAGGAGATATAAATTGTAATATATACAATTCTTTGATTGACTCATTTAAATTGTAAATATGTCACGTGTCCATAAATTTCACGTCGTGATTGGTTCGATTTGTATTCTATTTGAATTTATCTTGAGAGGAAATTTGAGTGTGGCTATGTAGACTTTTTTTTAGTTTTCTCCAGGAGAGATAATTCTCTACACTAGAGAAATAACAGGAGAGATAACGGTACAAAATCGCTACCTAACAAATATTTTTTCTATGCGAAAAGTAAACTCACTAGTGAAAAAAAATAACAAATTATAGTTGCTATGGTTTTTCATATAATTTTACAAAGTATTTTAAACAACGTAACCATGAAAAAATAGAATATGAATTTTGAATGTTTTGTTGTTGATATCTAACTTTATAATTTATAGTAAATATCGATTATATCTTACTATCATAGAAAAAATTGCATTTCCTACGCGAGATAAAAACGTTTTTCGTTCGTAAACATGTCTCACTCGACGCTAGCGCGTCTCGTGAACAAACCTTTACTCACGAAAAAAGCAATATTTTCATCTCTTGTAGGAAAATATACTATTTTTATGCCTGAAATAAAATCTCAATCCAAAATAATACGTCTATCCGCAAGTAAAGCATAAATTGAAATGAGAATAAAATTTGGAAGAAATCAAAACCGCCCTACTGATTCAAGCCATTTGCAATAAACAATGAACATTGCCATATGCAAAAAATTGGATTAGTGTTTTTGATTAAATGCTTTTGAGTTTTTTTTATTTGGAGTTTTATTTTTCCAGTTGGCGTTATGGCGATTTTTTGAAGTTTTTTATATTGAGTTTTAAAGCGTTTTCGTTTCTCGATTTAAGTTTTGACCTCAGAGCTGGCAAAACTCTTTCAGTTTTGCATTTTTTTTTGTAGTTTTGCATTTGTTTTTTTAGTTTCGCCCTTAAAATACTTGAGAATCGAACAGAAAAAAGTCAGAACAGAATAAATCTGTCAAATTTGTTTAACAAAATTAAGGAATTCAATTTTTTAATGTATATTATGATTTTTAAGCTATTTAAACATTTATATTTAAGAAAATTGCATCATTAAAAATATATTTTCTTATTTTTTATAACATATTAATATACTATACAATGCAACATTTTTGCATCGTCAGTAAAAATCGTTTGAGAAAAAGTCAGAAAATTCAAAAAATTGCCCTCAAAAAGTTTTAAGCTTGCATCCAAATCGAGAAAAGAAAACGCAAATCTTTTTCAGCATTTTTTCGAGAATCGAACAGAAAAAATGTGAACTGAAAAAAAAAATGCAAAAAAAAGACACATTTTTTTGTAGAATCGAAAACGCTATCAATTTCAAAACTGCGCTGCAAGTTTACGATTTTGTTTGTGCTAAAAGATGAGTTAGGCTTCTTTATCGGGGGTTTTGAAGAAGTTTAAAAAATTTCGTTTCGTTTATTTTAGTCTTTTTTGATTTTTGATACCTTTTTGTATTATCTTCTTTCTCTTCTGTATTCTCTTTTTCCTATGGCTACCCTTTTTCGTGGCTTGTGTATTATATATATGATAAAATTTAATTTAATTTAATCTCCATCATGCTTTATTATGAAATTAATACAGAATAATCTGCATTTTCCTGTAAATTCGTTAACTTTTTCGAGCCCCTCGTAGTTTCGGTTTTTCAACCATTTGTTATTGAACGAGACGTAATAACATTTTCTTTTATTGTCATTGTTTTGTTTGGGATTATTTTCATTTGACTGATATTTATTATTTAATAGCAGCGTTTCGAACCCAGACAAATTTGGGTGCAGGTTCAGGTTCGGGTTCAATACCTTAAAATTTAGTGGGTTCGGGTTCGGTTCGGGTTTGGGTTCGGGTTCAAATTTGTTACAAAAAAAACAATTTTTTCTAATTTTTTTTATGAATTCATTATTTTTTTATTGAGAATTTTTGAGATCAATTAAACTCAAGTAAGTAAAGAAGTAATTGGAATTTTTTCAATTCAAAGGTATGGTTTGAAGTTTCTCAGAAAAAAACTCCAATTCACATTTTTCGTGTTTCGGATGAATTCGAACCTTCCTCGTCAGTGCCCGGCTCGAATCCTTGGCAGACACGCTATCGATTACGCCGTTGAGGCGATGGAATATGGAATATGGAATTTTTTTATTTTTTTTTTTTATTTTTATTTTTTTATGTTACATTTATGTTTATGTTACACACATATTTACTATGGAAAAAAATTTCATTTAATTCTCACTATTCACTATTCTCTACTGAAACAAATAATAACCAAAATAATCTTTTTTGAAACAAAAAAAATCTGCGATATATGAAATTTCTTACGCAAACTTACTAAATTTCCTTTATTAAAAATTGAACCTGAACCGCGTTTTTGATTGGGTTCGGGTTCGGGTTCACATAATTTTTAAAAAAATCTTGCTCCGGAGCGCGTTCAGAGTTCGGGTTCGGTTCGGGTTCGAAACCCTGTTTAATAGTAAAATTAAGATACGCATAGTTTTATATGGGCAAATAATTAAATTCAAATGTCAAAACCATTCAAAATTAACAACAAAATACTATTAACATTAACCCAATATAGACATAAAACATCAATTAGCTTATACGTAATATGGAAAAACAAAATATCCAATGAACCAACATAAATAACCAAAAAACTCATTGCAAAACTAAACTCGGCCGTTTTCTAATTCACAGAGTCTCGTTTCTTTTGTTTTCAAACGAATTCTGTTTATTTGAATTGAAAGACGTTTTTTTATTTTTTATGTAATTATTATTTCGCCCGGAGATTTGTCTTCCGAACCCTGAGCCCGGAGATTTGCCAGCAAACCCTGCGTCTCCGGGTGAAAAATACTCAGTTGGTAACCCTAATTATACCATATTAAAAATGCCTTCATGTGACGTTTGTTTATTTTTCATAAAAACATGTTTCGGTAAGATTCTTACCATCATCAGTTCGATTAAAAATCAAACAAAATAGATATTTAAATTTTAAAAATCATGTAACGTCATTTGTTGTATTCATCGCTATAGCTGTCTCAAATAATATGTTCTTTTTGAATATTAATTTGTCATTTAGTATCCTTGTAGCCTAGGAGCCTTGTCATATTTTTCTAATGAATCCATATGTTTCCTGATCGTTAAATCCTATGGGGTTATGATTTTTATATATTAGGTGTTGTGCATAATTCGATTTAATGTTAAGAGTGATTCTACTGGGTAGATGTTCCTTATATCTAATCTGCATTGGCCGGTTGGTCTGTCCGATATAAAACTTATGGCAGGTTTGGAATTCAATTTTGTATATTCCTGTGGAGTTTGCCAAAGGGATTTTTTGTTTTGTTTTGTTTTTAATATGTTTTTTAATTTATTTTTAGCTCGATAACCCATTCTTAAATTGTTTTTGCGCACATACGAATCGTAAAACACATTTTACATCCTAGTTATCGTGGCTGAAAGTTGAACTTTACATCCGTAAAATAAAATCCCGTTGCTATATGAAATATTAATTTATTTTTCTAATTTACCGCCCGTAAAATAATCACCCGTAAAATATTCATAAAATTAGAACAAACAAATAAATTATTGTATGAAGTTTATAGAGAAAATCATGGCATGTTTAGCATAATTTGCAAAATGTCTAGTGAGTTTAAAAAATTTAAAAATTGATTTATACTACAATCAATTACAATCGTTGTACATACACTCAGGCTGAAAGGAAGATTACGCCCTTGGTTCAATAAAAGCCCTCACTTCGCGTTGGGCTTCAATATGAACCGCTGGCGTAATCTTCTACTTTCAGCCCTCGATATGTAAATAACTATTATTTAGTATATTGTTTAGGGCATGCGGTAGAAATAATGAATATTCGGCTGCGATATATTTTACATCATTGTTTTCAGTAGCGTGTGTTTCATTTTTAGGGTTCCGTACTTTAAAAAAGTAAAAACGGTACCCTATTGGTGAGACTTCGGTGTCCGTCCGAATTTCTACATAATCAATTTACTCACAAACTATAAGTGCTATCAACTTGAAATTTTCTACAGTTTTTAAACGTGTTTTTCCACGCCTACTGATAACAAAAAAATTCAAATATTTGTTTTAATCTATATTTTATGAACATAGATAAGGAGATAGTAAAACAAAAGTTTTTTGTAAGGAATCGAGTTTGGTCTAGAAAAATCGAGAAAGTTCCAAATATTTCAAAAAAAAATTTCAATGATTTTTCGACTGCTTAGTTTTTTTGATATTGCCATAAACGGGTATTGTCTTTCCTGTCCCCCCCATTTAACTTCGAACATTAGAAAAGAAAAAATTTGAAAAAATTCATGGTTATGGTCAATGTTGTAAATATTGAATCAAAACTATAGCGGTCGGGTCATCATTTCAAATGTGATTCTGAGGGGGTTGAGAGTGGAAATTTTGAAAAAAAATTATTTTTGACCTCAGTGAGTGGGGTGTCATATGAAAGGTGATTTTTTTTCTAGTCCAAGCCAATTTTTTTTGCAATTTTTAAAAGCGCAGTTTTTGAGTTATGTTAAAAAATGTGACAAAAATTTCCTGTCCCCCCCTCTTAACTTCGAACATTACAAAAGAAAAAATTTGAAAAAATTCATAATTATGGTCAATGTTGTAAAGATTGAATCAAAACTATAGCAGTCGGCTCATCATTTCAAATGTGATTCTGAGGGGGTTGAGAGTGGAAATATTGAAGAAAAATTATTTATGACCTTGTTGAGTGGGGTGTCATATGAAAGGTGATTTTTTTTCAAGTATAAATCAATTTTTTTTGCAATTTTCAAAAGCGAAGTTTTTGAGTTATGTTAAAAAATGTGACAAAAATTTCCTGTCCCCCCCTCTTAACTTCGAACTTTACAAAAGAAAAATTTTGAAAAAATTCATGGGTATGGAAAATGTTGTAAAGATTGAATGAAAACTATAGCGGTCAGCTCATCATTTCAAATGTTATCTTGAGGGGGTTGAGGGTGGAAATTTTGAAAAAAAAATATTTTTGACCAAGTCGATTGGGGTGTCATATGAAAGATTGATTTTTTTCTAGTCCAAAACAATTTTTTATGTAATTTTAAAAAGCGCAGTTTTTGAGTTATGTAAAAAAATGTGAAAAAAATTTTCTGTCCCCCCCCCTTAACTTCGAACATTACAAAAGAAAAAATTTGGAAAAATTCATGGTTATGGGAAATGTTGTAAAGATTGAATGAAAACTATAGCGGTTGGCTCATCATTTCTAATGTTATTTTGATGGGGTTGAGGGTGGAAATTTTGAAAAAAAATTATTTTTGACCTTGTTGAGTGGGGTATCATATGAAAGGTTGATTTTGTTCTAGTCCAAAACAAGTTTTTATGTAATTTTCAAAAGCGCAGTTTTTGAGTTATATTAAAATATGTGAAAAAAAATTCCTGTCCTCCCCCTTAACTTCGAAAATTACAAAAGAAAAATATTTGAAAATATTCATGGTTATGGGCAATGTTGTAAAGATTGAATGAAAACTATAGCGGTCGGATCATCATTTCAAATGTTATTTTGAGGGGGTTGAGAGTGGAAATTTTGACAAAAAATAATTTTTGACCCCCACTCGGCATATGAAAGGTGAATTTTTTTCTAGTCCAAAACAATTTTTTTGTAGTTTTCGTTTTTTTCGGTTTTGATTCATTTGATTAAAATTCTAAAATTGTGTTTTGTGAAGGACTATTCACGTAAAATAATCGTAGAAGAGGATAAATTTTACTACGTTGTAGGAAATGTATATTATAGTAAATATTGAGTGAAACGAAGTAAAGAAATGAACAAACAAGATCAGATTAGATCAACACAGTTTAACAAGTCAGATGAAATAAACTTCAGGCGAAAGGCGTTAGGTTGAAAAATTATGCAATAACATACCAGATACCTG
The DNA here is from genome assembly GCA_963693315.1 of Diogma glabrata. Lineage (NCBI taxonomy): Eukaryota > Metazoa > Arthropoda > Insecta > Diptera > Cylindrotomidae > Diogma > Diogma glabrata. The sequence goes on along the minus strand of OY856187.1, from coordinate 192,584,303 downwards.
TTTGCTATTCGATAGATTATCATTTAATATGGTTGCATTGCAAATGTTCTCTGTGAAGTTGATCACTAATTACAAACATTTTTGAAATTTTTGAACTATTGAACTACTGTTGAACTAGAAAATTGTTACAGTCAAGTTAATCGAGGTTGGGGATCTGTTCTTTTCGTTAAGTCTGATACAGTACCACCAGTGCAGAAAAATAGTAGCCACCATCACTTTGAGTTTAGCTCTGCTGGCAGTCATTGTGAATGTTCAACTAGCTGAAGTACAAATCCTGTTGGTATACTATACCGATCTCCCCAATGTTCAGTAGACAAATCACTCGACTGTGTTAACAATGCACTCGTTGGAAATAATTTGACGACACTTTTTCTCCGTTTTTTCCGTTGGTTTCAATAAAAATCTTCAAAACTGGCTCTCAAACTATTTTCTACAAAAAAATTTACAAAGAAAAATTCATGAACTAACAACAGTTGAGGCTACCACAATTGATAATGTATTTTCCAATATAAATAATTTATAAGCTGGCGTTATTGAAGCTTTCTTTAGCCACCATAAACAGCTTTGGGTAAGATTCAACCCAACTTGAAACTATACTTACAAAAACTGTTTTTTTCTCATATTATATACACGGAACCCTCAGCGAGCGAATTATATTCGCACTTGCCTGACTTTTATATATGCGGGTTCTGTGTTTTTCGATAAGATTGTCTATTAGGTTGCTTTTGTAACCATTGGTTTGCGCTATATTTATATGAGAGTTTTACTTCTTCATTATAATTTATAGTTCTGAGTGGTATAGTTAAGAGTCGGTTAACAAAACTATTGTACGCTGCTAATTTGTAATGGATAGGGTGGGGAGGAATTTCATGTATTGTTACATCACTACTGGTTGGTTTTCTATATATATTATATACAACGTTGTTGTGGTTCCTGGTTATAGTTAAACCTAAGAATTTATTCCTATTATTTTTCTCAAGTTCTACTGTAAACTGTAAATTCTTATTGTGTTTATTTAATTTACTATTGAAATTCTTGATTTGCCTGTTGTTACCGTTAAGAATAAAGAAAGTGTCATCTACATATCTGCATTAGAAAATTGATTTATCTTGCAATGGGTTTTTTCACTATTGAAGATATATGTATTTTCATAGCGATTTAGGTATATATATCAGCCATCAGTATGCTAAGGGAGAACCCATTGGTAATCCGTTATTTTGTAGGTAACACTCCTGGTTGTATTGAAAATAATTTTGAGTTAGTGGATTGGTTAACAAACAATTCTTTAATTTCAGTTATTTGTTGTGGTTGGAATTTGTTACAATTTTTTAAAAGTTGTCATTAACAGGGATGTTGGTGTACATGTTAGTAACGTCAAAAGATGCTATTTTATATGTTGGTTTTATTGTGATATAGTTTAGTTTTTGGATCAGCTCTTTATGATTTTTTGTGCTTTGATTATTTTCCATGCTTAAATTATTTTTTATGATTCTTTCTATGTATTCGCTAGTTTCAAACTTGGTGCCGTAGTGCAGTTTATTAGAGGAATGATTGGTATGTTCTCTTTATCACTTCGGTATGAAAGACCTAAGTATTACATTCATGAGCTAAAAGTGAAATTCTTACCCCTACTTTTTTTAGCATTTCTCGACGTCTTAGTCTTTCGACCTACTGATCCTAAAAAAGCAAAAAAAAACGTTTGTATGTCTGTCTGCCGGCCGTCGTTCCGGCCGTCATTACCTAAGCTGCAGGGAAAACCGCTGGACGGATTTCAAAAATTTTTTTTCTAAAAATAGATATACTCAAGAGACAAGTTCGAGAGGACGCTGTGTTCGATAACTGTACAAGAAGTTTGTCAAAAAATCAGTGGGTGTGTCAAAAACAGCAAATTTTCATATTTTTGGCTTAAAACAAGTTTATTTTAAGTGATTACGAGTAGGAACATTGAATTTGGAGAAATCTTGATTAAAGGGATTGGTATGTGAGATCAAAAGCTAGATTATTGCATTATAAGTTTGTCAAAAAAATGTTGTCAAGTGTGTCAAAAGAAAAATTTTTATTTATTTTTTAACCCAATTTTTTGAAAAAAAGTAAAATTAATTATTTGTTTGAAATGAATTTTTATTATTATTATTGAGAATTATGGCATTATAAGTTTGTCAAAAAAATATTGTCAAGTGTGTCAAGAGAAAGATTTTTATTTTTTTTTACCCAATTTTTTGAAAACAAATAAAATGAATTATTTGTTTGAAATGAATTTTTATTATTATTATTGAGAATTATGGCATTATAAGTTTGTCAAAAAATGTTATCAAGTGTGTCAAAAGAAAGATTTTTATTTATATTTTTACCCATTTTTTTGGAAAAAAATTAAATTAATTATTTGTTTGTAATGAAATTTTATTATTATTATTGAGAGTTATGGCTTTATCAGTTTGTCAAAAAAATATTGTCAAGTGTGTCAAAAGAAAGATTTTTATTTCGTTTTTTACCCAATTTTTTGGAAAAAAATAGAATTAATTATTTGTTTTAAATGAAATTTTATTATTATTATTGAGAATTATGGCATTATAAGTTTGTCAAAAGAAAAATTTTTATTTACTTTTTTAACCAATTTTTTGGAAAAAATAAAATTAATTTTTTGTATGACATGAAATTTTATTATGATTATAGAGAATTATTATTATTATAAGTTTGTCAAAAAAATAATGTCAAGTGTGTAAAAAAATGATTTCATTTAATTTTAGCCAATTTTTTGGAAAAAATATGTAGCTGTTTTTATGACGTAAATGTAATTGAAACTGAAAATATGCTGGGGCTTAAATCTCTCAGCTCTGAGATATCAAGACTTCGGTCTGGGTTAAGGATTTTGATATAGTTTTCGGTAAAAAACTTTTATGAGGACATGGTTTTTAGTTTTGGGCACCGATGTATATCAAACATAACTCTTTGTTAAAGTAAAGTATTTTTTTTAAACTGTTTAGAAATTTAGTACAAAACTAACACGAAACATCAATACGATGCTGGAAAATTATAACAGATCATAAATTAACATAATTTAGTGAAAAGATGATACACTCAGCGAACTACTCAAAAACTTCTCCATTTAGCATTTCGAGAAAATATTAAAAAATTACAAATTCATATTTCTTTCCTAATTCCAAAAATATTGTAAGAATTAAATAAAATCAAACTTTTTTCAAAATTCCAAAAGTATTCCAAAAATTAGAATAAAATCAAATATTTAAACTTTTTCTAAATTCCAATAATATTCCAAAAATTCTTAAAAATTCAAACTTTTCCAAAATTCTAAAAATATTGCAAAGATCATTACAAAATCAAAAATTGAAACTATTTTTCAAAGTTCCAAAAATTATAATAAAATCAAAAATTTAAGATTTTTTTGACACACTTCCGGTACAGTAATCGAACACAGCGTCCTTTCGAATCTGTCTCTCTGTCTCTTGAACATACCTATTTTTAGAAAAAAAAATTTTTGAAATACCTCCAGCGGCTTACCTGCAGCGTATGTAATGACATACATTTTTTTTTTTGCTTTTTTAGAATCAGTAGGTCCTAAAACGTCGAGAAATGCCAAAAAAAGTGGGGGAAAGAATTTCACTTTCGGCTCATGAATATAATAAATATTTATTCAGACCAAAATTTTTCAGTTTGTTATAGTTTTTGAAATATTTTTGGAATTTTGGAAAAAGTTTTTGATTTTGTATGAATTATTGGAATATTTTTAGAATTTTGAAAAATTTTAAATTTTTGATTTTATTATAATTTTTGGAATTTTGAAAAAAATTTCAATTTTTGATTTTGTAATAATGTTTGCAATATTTTAGAATTTTGAAAAAGTTTGAATTTTTAAGAATTTTTGGAATATTATTGGAATTTAGAAAAAGTTTAAATATTTGATTTTATTCTAATATTTGGAATATTTTCGGAATTTTGAAAAACGTTTGATTTTATTTAATTTTTACAATATTTTTGGAATTTTGAAAGAAATATGAATTTGCGATTTTGTAATATTTTCCTGAATCGCTAAATGCAGATGTTTTTGAGTAGTTTGCTAAGTGTATCATCTTCTCACTAAATTATGTTGATTTATGATCTGTTATAATTTTCCGGTACGTATTGATGTTTCGTGTTAGTTTTGTAATAAATTTCTAAACAGAGATAAAAAAATACTTGTACTTTAACAAAGAGTTATGTTTGATATACATCGCTGCCCAAAACTAAAAACCATTTCCTCATAAAAGTTTTTTGCCGAAAACTATATCAAAATCCTTAATCCAGACCGAAGTCTTGATATCTCAGAGCTGTGAGATTTCAGTCCCTCCATATTTTACCTTTGGAAAGCCCGTGAACTGTGGAGTTTTGGGATACGTAACTTTTTTTTTCATATTGTGTTTTTATTGATGAAATTGTTGCACTTATTTATGAAGTTGTTTATTATTTTGGAATATGTCTCATTTGGGTCTTTGTTTAGTTTAGTTATATCATTCTTAGCAAAAAATTCCAATACTTTGATGTGGTAATCATACTGTGCCATGGTTACAATGGTGTTGCCTTGTCAGCTTTTTGAACGATGGCGTCGTGTTTTTGAATTTCTTTTTAAGCCACTTGATGGTAATGTTTTTTTTATGGAATTTAGTTCTTAATGTTTGGTAAAAACTATTTTCGGATCTGATACAATTGTTGATTTTGATGTTTATTAACATTCGTGTTTCGTTTTGCATTTGTAAACAGGGCATGGCTTTTATGGCTGTTTCCATATTAATGATTTCATTGGTGATATCATTTTAAAAATTTTGGAAACTGGGAATATTATAATTCAGACCTTTGTTAAATAAATCCATTTCTGTGTCAGTAAATTAGATATTAGTTTTCTTGATCGTTCTCTCATAAAACAGTTCTTGTCGGCCAGAAAAGTTGTCATGTATATATGACCTTTGTTTGGACAAAAGGTTTTCGATGTTTGAAGTAAAACTTCTTTAGGTGCGATATGACAAGTTTTTGAACGGAAGTAACATTTAAAAAAATATAATTAAAATAAAGAAGGAATTCAAACAACAATGAAGTAGAAAGGCAAATATTATGTTCAAGTATACGATACAATTCGATTATGTGTATTATGTGTGTCAATTGTCATTCATTTGATAATGTTATTACTTTTTTATTCAGTCTCGTACTAAATGTTATATGAGTTGGATGTGTCGATTTTGAGTTTCGTTATTTTTTTAATTTATATTTTGAATTAATTTAGTTTTTTAACCGACTTCAAAAAAGTGGAGGTTCTGTGTTTCATTATAGGTTTTTTTTATGTATGTTGACCGATTTCTCCAAAACGGCTTGTTCGGTTTAATGATGTGAAAAATGCTGTTTTCAAAAAATTGGAAAAACCCGTATTTTTTTGGCGATTTAATCAAAACCTCTTAATCTGTTTGGACTTTTGATAGTTTAAATTGTATTATATTGTTAAAGATGTCGAGGTGGTCGTATATATTTTTCTATGAGTATGCCGTATGAGTATGAGTATTTTATATGCCTTTTGATTTAAGTTTATTTTTCAATAAAAATATTTGTGTCTATTAAATTTGTTTTGTTAAATAAAAAAATGAGTGCTTGTAATATTTGCACGTGATTGAATTAAATTTCTTTGTCTACTGTGGCAGGTATTACTAAAAAAGATTAAATTTAAAATAAATATGTCATATTGCAATTTAGAGTAGCATTTCTTGATAATATAATTTGCAACATGTGTAATTAAAAGGAATATTTACATTATGTATTACAAAGTCAATTCAATTATTGTCATAATTTAAATATGAAAGTAGAGGTTTATGATAACTAAAGTGAGAAACATAAACTTTACTTTGAAACTTTGCTAAATTTCTTGAAAAACTGCATCATTTGTTATACCAAATCTTGTTGTTGAATTAAGTGGACATATTTTTATCGTGAAATATAATTTGTAATACCTTGTAAGACTTTGTAAAACATTATATAAATATGGCTTTTTATTACCCATTGTTGTAAATTATATTATCAAGAAATGCAATATGACAAAAAATACTAAATTGCAATATGACATATTTAAATTATTTATTCAGGATTTTGTGAGCAATTAAACTCAAGTAACTATGGAATTAATTTGAATTTTTCCAATTCAAAGGTATGGTTTGAAATATCTCAGAAAAAACTCTGTTTTTCTCTTTTACGTGTTTCGGATGGGAATCGAACTCGTAACCTCATCAGTGAAAACTGACGAGTTCAATTCCTTTGGCAGACACGTTTAACCACTGCGCCACCAAGGCGATGATACATATTTCTAAGTTGAAACTTCCTCATCAGCTATCTTACTTAAGTTGAATTTCTCAATGGTCAGTTAGACATAATTTTTTTGGAAATTTTATTCATTTTGAATAAGGTTAGTGGTAAAACGTGTCTGCCAAAGGAATTTAACTCGTCAGTTGGCAGTGATGAGGTTACGAGTCCGAATCCCGAAACACGTAAAAGAGAAAAACAGAGTTTTTTTTGAGATATTTCCAACCATAACTTTGAATTGGAAAAATTCAAATTAATTCCATAGTAACTTGAGTTCAATTGCTCACAAAATCTTGAAAAAAAAATTCCCCAAGATTTTGGCAAATATGCAAGCGCGCATATATGGCAATGATTGATCAAGTGTCGATCATTGATATTCAAATTGATTGATAACAATCAATAATGACTATACACTCGTGACTTAGAATGTTGACTTTAATAGAAATACTACACATTCTATAAATTCACACAATAGTACTGTCAAGAAAATTCAATGCAAAAAAATCTTCATATATCCAAATTATATATAATTTTTTTAGTAATACCTACCACAGTACGCCATCATCGACTCTCTAGTTTTTATTACGCTTTACCATAGCTTTTAACACTCTGATAACTTTCACGAAAGACTTACCATTGTGTGCAAACGTGCATAGATCCAAGCTGTGTTTGCCAAAAAAAGACCCCATCGTAATATAAAGCCTTTGAACTTATGACCTCTACTATCAGTGAGGCGATCGAATCATATACCCAACATCACCTAAAATGATTACTAGACCTTTTAATTTGTTTAATATAAGATCAAGTAACTTAAATGATCTTCGATTGGTTCACAAAACTGTCAGTATGCATTTACCACCTGAAATGTTGTACCCGGCTACATGAACTCAACGCAGACACTGTTTCTTCTGAAAGCAGGATGTGTTTTTATTCCTAAAGCAATTGCTATACCATTTACATCGTAGACTTCCTGTGCACACAGGAGGTTCACGGTGTAATCCAAGATGCATTTCCGCACTTCATGCACTGCCAAGATTGAGTGTGGTACATTTGTTTGTGAGATTTAAATTCGCATTTTAAAATGTATTTGTGCATCCACTCATTTTTTTTTCTATAAAACCATGCAATCTATTTCATTTTTGTAACTGCTGACATGTTTCACACGCCAGAGAGTTTTAATTTGGACAATCAGCATATTTGTGTCCTGTTCGAGAGCAGTGACCAGACGTCAAGAAAACATGCCCATATTTATTTGCTATATGATCTAAATTTTTACGCTTGCAACGTCGAAGTAGCATGACGTACTCCTGAACCCTGCCAGAAACCCACTCAACATAAATTCGATTTTATCTCTTAGTTTTGCTTTCATTGCATAGTTAACCGCCGCAACCCGGTAAACATCCGTATTAGTTTTTGCACCGGTTTTAAAAATTGGTTTAATCATGCTCGTTTCTCCGTCAAGACCATTTTGCTTACATATAGCAGATGCTACTTCTGTTTCAGTTAGGCCAGCTCTAACCCCCTTTACTATGGGCAATGGTTTCTTGGGCTCATTTATTATCGTTGTTCGTAATACCATCGAGATCAGTGTTGTGGTCCGTAGTAAGGAGAATGCCATTTCCTCTCGTGCTTTTTAAAACTTTTACTTACAACCCTCGGTGAGTTGAGAGACCAGCACATGAGATTTGGTATATCTGTTTATTATTCGGTATCTCATGTCTCTTATTTATAATATTTCCGATTCCTTTCGGAATGTCATATTTCATTGACTGGTGATTGTTATGTTTTGCTTCAAGAGATGCGACAGGATATGCGATTTCTTATTAATAAGGTGCTTCGATGGTTTTTTTATTGTTGAATATTCTCATATTTTAGAAGAAATAAGATTTTCTTGAGACATATAGTCGGCAGTTCTATGCCTTTTCTTACTACTGCCCCTCATCTTAAAATAAGTCGACCAAGTTTTCATCGAATGACCGATTTGTTTACTTCGCCACGCGGGGCAGGACTTCCAATGCGTTACTTCCTGTTACACCAGAGAGGTGTTTTGTCATACACTTAGTAAGCCTTAAACATAAAAATCTCACCTTTAAATAATTTTATAGTCTTAAGGAAAAAGAAGCCAATAGAGCCTAATGAATATGTTCTTAAACAATATTAAACCCAGTCAAGTTATAAGTTATACAAAAAATTGTTTTGATTTATTTGTTTTCTCTGTATTTGGTGTCTAGAAACAATTGTTTTAAACAACAGATCGCATTATAAATCTGAATCATTTCAAAATTTTCTTTGAAGTTATGGGAGTAACCAACGCCTTAGAACGTGTGAATTCAAGTGTCATCCCTGTAGACTACGACGTCCCTGCCTATGTACGTGCGTATTAGTACATAGATCAATTATTTAACATTCTTTCTCGAACGAAAGGGTTGACCACTGAACCCTTCACGCCAAACGCAACACGCTAAAATTTGCGTGCTCAGATTCCAGGTTTTTTTCTGGTGACATCGAAAGGCGTCGTAAGACAAAACTTCGTCTTGCATGACTACACTTCTTAGATTTGCGGATAATTCTTCCTATGAACTAGAGGACTTTATTTCACGATGATGGGGCATTTGTCTTTCTAGAGCGTGCGGTTTCTCCCCTTATTGCCAATTTTATATTTCCCTCTTATAACCTCGATAAGCCCAACTGTGTCAATCAGTAGCGCATGAGAGCCTTATCTCTTTGTTCGGGATTGCTATTTCAATTCTATTTATTTTAGTACTTAACTTCGCAGGACGAGTGTATCCAGTAAGAACTTATAATTTTGTCCTGTTTTGTAATTGTCAGACTTTCTTTTATTCAAAAACGATATTTTAAATATTTTCTAAATCTTTTCAACCGCCTTAATTTCAATTTCAATGCACAAGTAAGTACAGTATCTTGAAACCTTCATCTATGATTAGCATTTTTTATAAAAAGAGTTGTTTCGTAAAAAGTAAAGAAACCCCAATAATAACCTTTTTAGTTGTGGGAATTAGTATAGGCGGTTGGATTTGTGACATGTTGGTGCAATGAAAGATATTTATTGCACGAATTTTCTTTAATTTATTTATTACATGTTTTTTGGTATCGAGGTTAGGCTTCACCGTTCACGCCATTAAAGTTTGTCTAAGGCGAAATTTTTTAGTGTACCCACGGTCCACCAGACCTCATATTAATAATTGGTGCTTACGCAGGTGCCAGTTGCGTAGCTGTTGTTTCTGACTAAAGTTGTTATAAACTGTTAAACATCATAACTTGTTGGAAATCAAAGAAATAAAGTTGATCGAATGAGAATAATCTTTATAACAAAGTTTTTAAAAAAACTATGAAGAAAGTTTAAAATATTTTAACAGATTTACAAAAACTGTAACATTTCTTCAATCGCAATTGAAAAAATTCAAATTACTTCCTTAATTAAAACAAATTATAGGTTTCTATCTTTAATAGAACCGAAGATATGAGTATTTGAAAATGACTTGTCAAGCCAAAACTTAGAACTATCTTTTTCTTTGATATACAACCCATAAAAAATATCGCTACGCAATATATTCTGGATATAAAATTCTGAATATAAAGTGAGCTAATATCCTTCAAATACTTTAATTAAAGGCTAACCAATGTTATAGATTTCACGAAGTTCTAATTATAAACATATTAAACAAAGCAGTAGTATCCTAACAAACTTAAATTCTGTTGTACGAGAAAAATTAAAAAAAAATTTTTAGCGGACGTGAAAAACCGGAAGTTGGGATGCGAAACTATTGTGAACCTGTACTAAATGTTTATGTACTAAGTTTCATCTAATTCGATTGTCAGGTGCAAGTGCTATTGAGATTAAAAAAACAGGTGCCCGGGGGACCCCACACCACTTTGTTCACTATCACTTAAAAACTAATCAGTTCCTTGCCATATATATTTGCAAATCTTTTTCCAAAGTCTCATCAAAACTCATTCACGAACGAATGTTTTATGCTCCCAACAAACATTGAAAAAATGGTGACACATTAAACAGGTGTTCGGGAGGCCTCCCACCATTTATCTCAATATTGTCCAAAAACTAATCAGTTCTTTGTCATTTAAGTCTCCATCTTTTTTTCAATGTGTCACTAAAATTGATTAATGAATGAAGTCTGTATGCTCCCAACAAACGTTAAAAACCAAGTGCGAAAAGTCAGTAGTTTTATGGTAGACCACCCCCGCCACTTTGATCAATGTGTCCCAAAAAATGATAATTATCTTTCACTAATTGAAACTTTTTCCATAAGGTTCATCATAATCACTTCATTATTGTAGGCTGTAGTGTGCTTAAAGGTACTAAACAAAATTTTAAAAATTACAAACCAAAATTTTTTACCGGAAATGAAAAACCGGAAGTTGGGATGCAGGACTATTGTGAACCATACCAAATGTTTATGTACCAAGTTTCATCCAATTCGATTATCAGGTACAGATGTTATTAAGCTTTAAAAAAACATGTGTTTTGGGGGACCCCCCACCAATTTGTTCACTATCGCTCAAAAAGTAATCAGTTTTTTGCCATATATATTTGCATCTTTTTCCAAAGTGTCATCAAAATTCATTCACGAACGATTGTTTTATACTCCTAACAAACATAAAAACATTGTGGAAAAAACCAACAGGTGGTTGGTTGGTTGGTGTGGTGGACCCCCCAACCCTTTATCCAATGTACTCCAAAAGATAATAAAATCTTTCTCATGTTACTTGAAAGCTTTTACCAACGTTTCATGAAAATCGATCGGTAATTGTAGGCTACAGTGGGGATAAACACCTGGAAAAAAAAAAATTTTAACTGGAAGTGTCAAACCGGAAGTTGGTATGCAAAAATATTGGAAACAGTACTGAAACTTTATATACCAAGTTTCCACCCAGCTAGCACAAATTTGTAGCAATAGAGCTAATGTTACAAATAAAAGAGTCGCAAGATTAGATATGTAAAGCAACTGTAGCTCCATTGCGACAGAAAAAGCAGAATTTACGGTATATTTTGATACAACTTTGGTCGCAATTAGACGACAAATGCGTTATAGCTATGTTTAAAATGTGCTGTTGTAACAAACTGAAGTTGCACGCAACAAGATGAAACAACGAATATTTTGGTTCATTTCAGTTGTATATTGTAATGTTTTAAAAATGTTTTTAATAACTATTCCTTTACATAATTTTTATTAAAATAATTTATAAGATTTATAAGTTATAAAAGTCAGACATTACTCAATAAGTACTTTGAAAAAGAAAAATTTCATGATTATTAGACCAAACTTTTATAGCGGATGCCATTTGGTCGATGAATGTGGTTGTTTTACCTCTGGAAAATTTACGCGCCACCTAAAAATGGAAAATTCGGAGAGTAATTGGAAAATTGGAAAATTTTTGAATTTTTATTACAACCATAAAATCCACAAATATATATCTAAATACATTTTGTTACGCTCCTAGTGTCATATTGAACCGTAAATTCTTAGAGGAAATAAATAATACTATAGAAAATCGCATTAGACTTTTCTCAAGGTGTAGGAAATACATAGAACGACGAAAAATATGGCGAACATACAGCTTCAAGACAGATTGCTTCCAAAGTTCTTGAAACTAAATAAAAACCTCATTGCAGCGTCCTTGTTACTAATTGGCTATCTAAAATTATAGCACTCGATCCGTTTTCTTTTTCTGTCATTGCAACTGTATAACAACCTCATTGTAGCGTCCTTGTTTTTTCTGTCATTGAAACTAAATAAAAACCTCACTGCAACATCGTTGTAACAGTAATTTGAGGAAAATATGTTAGTCACATCAAGGTTGCTAGCTCGTTACTGGATTTGTAACAACTACAATAAAATAACATTTTTAAGATGCGCTACAAAAATAAAAGTTTTAATAACGTTAATTTAACTTAAACAAAACTTCTGCCTTTGCAACTTTTATGAAACATTTTAACAACAAGTGTACTTTTCTGTAACAAAATAAAAACAGTATTGTAACTGAGCCGAACGGTTTGTTGCCAATCGCTAAGTCGAAACTGTAATATAACCTATATGTGACTAAATTTATTTCAAAAAACTGAATTGCAACCGAATTGTAACTTATTTATGTTACAAATCGAAATCTGTGCTAGCTGGGCATAAGATCATAAGTCGGGATTAGAAGTTATTGAAGATTTAAATTTATAAGTGTTCGGGAGACCCCCCCGCCATTTTGTCCAAATTTAAAATGAATTCAGATCTTCCATTTTCAACTGAACCTAGAACATTTGCCAAAAGTTTCATCAAGACAAAGTTCCATCATGTCTATGTAGAAAGGTCTCGACTATACTGCATTTTTATACTGCTGTATACGAGAAACTGACCTATAATCCCCCATCCGCCAATCAGCTGATCACTTTTTTTTCAATTGTTATGGTGTAAACATGCATCACATAAATTCTGAAGCGGCATGAAATTACTTTTGGAATTCTTTTTGTTACCAGTTTAAAACTCCCCAACAACCACACCTTTCACTACTGTAGCAGCTCACCACTAGATTTATCATCAGCTAAAGTTAATTAATTATAATAAATAAAAATCAACCGGCATCAAATGACTTTTTCATTTGCAACGCTGCCTCCCGGTCTAAATATAAGCTCAACAAAAAAAATTTTAAAGCATCAATTACTACAATTGGCAAACGCGTTTTAACGATTAAAAAATAATTTTGAGCTTAATGAAACTATAACCTTTATTGTTGGCATTCAGTCGATTGATGTTGACGCAAATCAGAAGTTGTTCAATTGTTTCGTTTAACTGAACAAGAAAAATAAAAATAAAAATCATCCTATAACAAACAAAGATCATTTGTATATATCCTTACCGTAAAGCATGAACACCCCGAAACCCGGATATGTAATCATTTCTATTATTTAAAATTAAAATTTTAAGCTTCTTAATCGGCATACAAAAAAGAAAATGTATTGACGTTAAAATAAATTAACAAATCACGAAAAATATTAAAATGAGAGAGATTTAAGTTATTGTGATTTGAAAAATCAAAAACAATAACACTTAATCTCCTTAAACAATTAGTTTTTTGTAGACAACCAACACATCCTACATACAATATATCTAAAATTCAATTTATTATTCGTTTTTTACTGAAGATGACATTAAAATCCATGAAACATCTTACAATGTGACAAATGGAAATAAAAACTTCATATCCAAAGACATAGTTATAATCGTAATAATTTCCACAAACTTACATTATCAAATCTAATTTATTTTATAAGTTCAAACTTATACGAAAACTTTAAAGTGAAAATAAAATCAAATAAAAAGAAAAACTTTTCAACTTTCTCGTTCTTATACGTTTTGTGTTTTTGTTGTTTTTCTTTATTTTATTTCTAAGCAGGATTATTGCCACGTTCGATACAGCAAAAAAAAAACTTTTGCTTTTCTTCCACAATTTCAGTTTTTATTTTTATTGTTATTATAACTATTATTACTATTATTTTAAGAAAAAAAAACAATTTTATTTTTTTGTGTTTGGGAAATGAAAACTTTATTCCACATATTCTTGGCAAGTTTAATTTTACTGTTCATTTTTCCATTGAAAATGCATTTACTCGTACTCTTATTTGTTTTTTGTTTCTGTCGATCTCTTGCATATGGTTTCAAATTATTTTGCTTATTGTTTTTCTATTTGTATTTTGGATTAGTTTTATTGTTATTTCTTTTATTTGTGTCTATCGAAAAACGTTGGTTGAATTAAGAAATAATAAAATAAATGTTTAGTTAAATAAAAAGTTTTCCATTATTTATGAAAATTGAGAAAATTATTATAATTTTATTTTATTGAGAATGAAACGAAATTTAAATTTGTTTTTTAACAAAGAAAAATATAGAGTGAGCTTTCTAAAAATATTTTTAAATAAATACTTGGGGAAATATATAAGAAGTTTTAGATGAAATGTTTCATTTATGATTAGAATTTTATAATGAAAGAAATACACTTGTTGGATGTTTTAGAAATAAAATAGTTGAAGAAAATGGCTACCTGGTTGCTGATTGTTATATTATTCTCTGCTAATTCACTAACAAAAGTCACTCATAAGGCCAATAAGATCTATGTCCGGTTACTACTCTCAGAAATCAGACTAAATAATACACTTCTTGTAATTTAAAATTTGAATAAAAAGCAGAAATTTGTAACAATGGTTGTAATACTTTAGTTGAGTAAAAAGTTTAATTTGGTTCTTATTATTCAAATATTAGCATGTTCAAGCCAACACTGAATAAGAGTACCAGTGAATAAGAGTATTTCCATTACTGCAAGTAAAAATCAAGATTTTTTTATAAATCTTGCTAAAGTCAAAACACCTAAGAGACCATGGATATATGGTTATCTTCTATGGTCAATCGATATGAAGACTGAAAAATTGGTGAGCTTTAATGATTCATTCCACAAGATCCTTTTTCTCTTGATCTTTAAATTAAGATTGTTTTTGTAAATTCAACTCCATACATTTTTTGTTGTTTAAATTAAATATTCCAAGCAAATCTATGTATGACGGTAGCTCCACGCAACTTGATACTAAATTAAATGAAACGGATGCGAAAACAAAAATTGTTATATTTCACGAAAAAATATTGTTGGTAAAATACTCAATTAATCATTATGAACAAAAATTCAATTCTTAACGCTTTAATCTTGTGTTTGTCATAAAAAATATGGAACAGAGCAAGGATATCAATTCAATCAAAAAACGATAAAAAATCCTATAAAGAAGACACTACGACATTATGGAAAATAATTTGAAATATCTAGATGACGCTGAAAGACTATTAAGCCAAAATCGTTAAATTTATTAAAATGAGGTTTTTGTTTGTTTTTGTGTAACAAAAGCTTATAATACCAGCTTTCTAGTTCAAGATCATAATGACATTCGAGAAAAACAATTTTTGATGTAAATTTAAATATGCGAAAAAAACTTCTGAAATTTATATGAGACAAAAACATATATCGTATGAACTCAATCGAAAAATCCATTAATATAATGTTTTCCTTTACGTAAAAGTTTAATGATATCCAGAGTGTTTTAGTAGAGTTTAATTTTTGACACTTACCAAATTTATTTCTTAATTTCAATAAATCCTTAGCTTACCTGTAAAAAAAAGATAAAATATCAATAAATAAACAGATTTGTAATGATACATTTTTTTATTATACACAAATTATTTAAACGAAATGACTGAATTTTACTAGCAATGAAATTAATTTCAATACACCATCATACCACACCGTTGAATATTTTTTATTAACCCAATCCAACAATATGCATACAAACATGAAAATTAACACAAACAACATTATTCAAGATGATGACTCTAATTTGTTGTTTTATAAGCTTCTGCTATTTTTTGGGGTAAAGCTTATTTCATTCATTCAAAATAAATACAAATAAAAAATTAAAATTAAATTTAACAATCAATCAATCCTCACACCTGAAGTGTTGGAATTATTTTTTTACAATTGTTTGTTGTTGTCAATGTTATGGATTGTTGCCATTTCATGTTTTATATCTGTTAATGGCAATCTACCTTGTGACATATGTCACCAATTAAAATGTTTATGTTTGTTTTGATATTTGATTTATGTTATTGTATTTGATTAAACGATTTTGTAGAATAATTTTTTTGAAGTATTTTTTGTAACTGCACACATCAACATAAAAACCAACTCTAATTTATTATGTCTTTATACAATATTTGCAAGGAAAAAGTTAATTTTACTCTATGTAACTTTTAGTTTTTACAATATACCATTAACCGTGGAGACGCCTGGTAATTTAAAATTAAATAGCTTTTCACTTTTTTCCCCAGATTTGCTTCATTCGCTTATCTTTTTTATATTTTATAGTGAAAACGTAAAAACTAAAAGCTTTTGTTATAACAGTAAAGTGGTTTTGTTTATATTATTTATTGTAACAACATTTTGTAGTTTATCTTTTTTAATAAGCTTACCACAAAATTTTTAATTAAAATGGAATTTTTTTTTATATAACAAAAAGATAATAAATTACATTATCTCTTTCATAATCATTTGTGAAGGGATGATTTGATTTCATTATTGATAAATTTTTTAGCAATATTTCTAGATATCATTGAAATAGAAAAAGACTGGAAAACAAAGGATCCATTTAAAACACAATAACGATGTAGATGAAATCGTGTCCAATGTGAACTTGACATGAATTATGTTGTCAATAGTTTTCGATTTTGTTGCTGTTGTATATATGTTGAGGATGTTATATGACAAAATAATAAAGTGATATAATAGAAAAAAAGTAAATAAACACATAGATTGTCGACGTGTTGTCGTACTTTTTCTAGTTTATTGTATAGCAAAGATTAAAATGTTTGTGAATTAATGTGACTGTCGTGAATGACATTGAATGCTAATTGGTTTGATAATGGTTTAAGTTTTAATTCCGTTTTTGTTTACTCTAACAATGATATATTAAAAAAAAAGGATTATATATTAGTTTACATGCACGTACGTTTACATGTTATTTATACAGCTTCAGTGAAAATTGAACATCAATCGAAGTTATATATTTTTCGTGTATTTGCTCTTTAGCTTTAGCCAGAGTTTTTGTTGATTTGATAGCCACAGTTTCTTTGTTGAACTGCAAATATTGTTTTTTGCTGTGAACCCGAACATTTTGATTTTCTTAAAACCTCGGTAATTGTAGGCATAGTAAAAAAAATTACTAACTGTTTTTAGGGTTCCGTTTTTTATACGGAACACTATTTGTGAGAGTGCAACGTGTTTTTCACATTATTTCGATTATCTCGTGAACCATTAATCCGATGAACTTAAAATTTGAGGTGCTTATAAAACTAACTTATCCACATAAGATGGTGGGTTAAAAAATAAATAAAGTTGTGTTCGTTTGTTTTAAGGAGGTACGATGTAAAGCCTTTGAAAACATACATTTTTTTCGAGACGAGTAGGGCATCATATGAAAGGGCTTCATTTCAGCATTATTTAAAAATATGCTTTGGAATTTTACACCTCACCATTTTTTGTATAATTTTGAAAAATGACGTTTTCGGGATGTTTTATTGCGCCGATTAACTCCGACCCTACTTCATCGAAAATCTTGAAATATATTTGGAATGATAGAAAATTGAGTAGGTTTTTAATGAAAAATATAGAAAAGTGGCAGACACTCATAACTATATTTATTAAAGGGGTGGGAATGTTAAGGGGTAAAAACGTCATTTAAAACCAGGTCATGTGGGGTGTCATTTGAAAGAGCACTTGATTTTAGAAATACTGCCATGTTTTTCAGAATTTTGTATTGCATAGATTTTGAATTATTATCAATAAAGTAACACAAAAAGTTGGTCCCCCCCCCTTGCATTTCGAGCCTAATTAACAGAAAAATTTGAAAAAATTCACAGAGACAGGAAGTTTGATAAACTCTGAACGAAAAATATAGCGAACTCTCAAATAATTATGGTTTTGTGCTTTTAAGGGATTGGGATGGGGAAGGGTGAAAAAAACTTTTTTGACCCAAGCGAGTGGGGTGTCATTTGAAAGAAAATCAAATTTCAGACACTTTGCAATTTTTTTTAGAATTTTGCGGTACACAGTTTTTGAGTTATTCTAAAAAATGTGCAAATTCCAGACCGTACCCCCCCCCCCTACGTTTCGACACTTATTGACAGAACTTTTGAAAGAAAAAGAAAAAAAACTTTTTTTGACCCAAGCGAGTGGGTTGTCATTTGAAAGAACACCAAATTTCCAAAACATTGCAATTTTTTTAAAATTTTGCGGTACACCGTTTTGGAGTTATTCTAAAAAATGTGTAAATTCCAGACCGTTCTTTTGAAGCTTGGTATTTCAAAATTTGTTAAGAATTTTTGAGGCAAGAAAAGTTTTAAGCTAAATTGTGCTCGAACTGGTTAAACAATTTTAACAATTTTTTTGTTTGTTTTTTTACTACAAAAGACTTTCAATAATAGTTTACTTTTGTTATAGATTTCACGCAGTTCTAGTTATATAAACAAGTGCTCCGGAGGATCTTACTAATTTGCCTATTTGTTACGAAGCAGTTTTCCCTAAACTTAATGCATATATATGGAGGGGCTGAAATCTTACAGCTCTGGGATATCAAGTCTTCGGTCTGGGTTAAGGATTTTTTATATAGTTTTCGGCAAAAACCTTTTAAGACGACATGATTTTTAGTTTTTGGCAGCGATGTATATCAAACATAACTCTTTGTTACAGTACACGCATTTTTTATCTCTGTTTAGAAATTTATTACAAAACTAACACGAAACATCAACACGCTGCCGAAAATCATAACAGATCATAAATTAACATAATTTAGTGAAAAGATAATACACTCAGCAAACTACTCAAAAACCTCTCCATTTAGCGTTTCGAGAAAATATTACAAAATCACAAATTCATATTTCTTTCAAAATTCCAAAAATATTGTAAAAATTAAATAAAATCAAACTTTTTTCAAAATTCCAAAAATATTCCAAAAATTAGAATAAAATCAAATATTTAAACTTTCTGTGAATTCCAATAATAATCCAACAATTGGATTTTTAATCCAATTTTTTTCAAAATGCTAAAAAAAAATTGCAAAAATCATTACAAAATCAAAAATTGAAACTTTTTTCAAAATTCCAAAAATTATTATAAAATCAAAAATTAAAAATTTTTCAAAATTCTAAAAATACTCCAAAAATTCTTACAAAATCAAATATTAAAACTTTTTCCAAAATTCTAAAAATATTGCAAAAATTATTACAAAATCAAAAATACATACTTTTTTCAAAATTCCAAAAATATTTCAAAAACTAAAACAAAATCAAAAATTTCCATTTCCAATTTCATGTTCAATTACATTTACGTCATAAAAACAGCTACATTTTTTTTTCCAAAAAATTGTCTAAAAAAATAATCATTTTTTGACACACTTGACATTATTTTTTTGACAAACTTATAAAGCCATAATTCATTATAATAATATTAAAATTTCATGTCATACAAATTATTAATTTTATTTTTTTCCAAAAAATTGGGTAAAAAAGTAAATGAAAATCTTTCTTTTGACACACTTGACAACATTTTTTTTGACAAACTTATAATACCGTAATTCTCAAAAATAATAATAAAATTTCAATTCAAACAAATAATGAATTTAATTTTTTTCCAAAAAACTGGGTAAAAATCGAAATAAAAATCTTTCTTTTTACACACTTGACAACATTTTTTTGACACTCTTATAACGCAATAATCTAGTTTTTGATCTCACATACCAATCCGTACCATCAAGATTTCTCCCAATTCAATGTTCCTACTCGTAATCATTTAAACTGAACGTTTTTTAAGCCAAAAATATGAAAATTTGCTGTTTTTGACACACTTAATGATTTTTTTGACACACTTTCGGTATAGTTATCGAACAAAGCGTCCTTTCGAGCCTGTCCCTTGAGTATACCTATTTTTAGAAAAATCAATTTTTGAAATCCCTCCATCGGTTTTCCCTGCAGCGTAGGTATAATGACGGCCGGCAGACAGACCTACATTTTTTTTGCTTTTTTAGAATCAGTAGGTCCTAAAACGTCGAGAAATGTCAAAAAAGTGGGGGTAAGAATTGCATTTTTGGCTCATGAATGTAATACTTAGGTCTTTCAGACCGAAGTAATTGGATCGTTTTGTTTGATCACGACCAAATGTAATGAAATTCAACAATCTTTTGTTTTTTTTGTGGATATAGCTTTATCTTGTAGCATTAACATTGACATTACATCGATTGGCTATTATGTATTACTATTCAACGATCGCCGGCAACATTGTCCAACTATTAGTATCATATTGGTTTGTTATTCATATTCAACATTCACCGGTTCCATTGACGCAACGATTTGCTGTTATTTTGAATTAATTTTAATTTTTATTCAACAATACCATACCGTGCACCGGTACCATATGCGCACCGATTTTTATTATGTTATTTTATTGTTATTGATCAACAATTGCCTGTACCAGTTGCGCAAAAATTAGTGCTTTTATTAGATTAATTACTATATGTTATTATATATGCTGGGTATTGTGAAAGAAGCATGAAGATCAAATTAAAATAATGGGGATGAGCAAAACATTATAATTGTTAAATGTAATAATTTTTGTTGTGATATGCTGAGGAAGGTGTAAACGAACTTACAGACTGCGCAAGTGGGAAATATAAATCTCAAGGCACGCTATTCCTCTAATTTTCCTGATTATGATTCTACTATTAGGAATGCACAGTGATTGTTACACATAATCGAGCAAAACCTAATCAGTTTTTTTAATATAAGTCTCCATCTTTTATCTAAGTTTCATCAAAATTATTATTTTTAAAGTGGTTAAAACATTTTATTTACAATAATTTGAACAGTACAATTTTAGAATTGAAACCAAAATCATATTGATATTGATCGAAGGTCTGCAGGGTCGCAGAAGCGAGTGAAAAATAACAGGATATATCATAAAATATTATATTTATTATATAAAGTATTTCATTTCAAATAACCTTAACCCCACCCCTCCGGCCTAAGATACCTATATATATATATATATATATATATATATATATATATATATATATATATATATATATATATATATATATATATATATATATATATATATATATATATATATATATATATATATATATATATATATATATATATATATATATATATATATATATATATATATATATATATATATATATATATATATATATATATATATTTATATATATATATATATATATATATATATATATAATCTCCACCACCTTAGCTTTCCAACGAATCCACCCTCACCCCCAGGGGGCGGATATCATATAACGAACCATAGCACAAATTAAAAGGCGGCCCATTATCACTACACATCTCTTTTGGTAGTCCAAAATAATTAAAAATTGAATAAAGCCTTCCAATTACTTCACCTGCATTATATTTTTTTAACATTTTTACATCAATAAATTTAGAATAATAATCCACTAAAATAAGGAAGGTTTTACTTTCGAAGAAGAAGAGATGAATTCTTTCGAACGGATAAAAGGTTGGACCCCAAGAAGACGTTATTATTTCCTTTGAGTTTAGAGTAGATGAACAAACAAAACAGGTTTTCACTTTATCTTCTATATCCTTATTCATTGTTCTTCTCCAAAAGGCCAACTTTGACTGACAAATTTATAAATTTCTGACAAAAGGATCTCTTTTCTTAGACTTTTTGACACCACTGTAACATCAATAGGGTATTATTCTGACAAACTTACAACATTAATGGAATCGACTTCAATATTTGTTACATTTAGTAAAGGTAATCGTGACAGCATAACGCATGACATTTGCCATGTCCTTACCTGGACGATGCTTTAAATCGTAGTCATACATCGACAGAATGACTGCCCATCTTTGCAGTCTTGAAACCGAGATTGTTGATGTTCCTTTCAATGGACTAAAAATTTCACGCAAGGCTTGTGAATCTGTATATAGAGTAAAATGATGGAAATATATATATATATATATGTTGAGTTTCTTAACTGCAAAGATAACTGCCAATTCCTCTCGATGCAGTTGAGAATAATTCTTCTCAGCTGGATATAAAGTACTCGATGCAAATATTACAGATCTCTTTATTCCCTTGACAACGTGGGACAAAACTGCACCAACACCATATGGACTGGCATCTGCGGCCACAACAATGATTTTGTCTGAATCGAACAGTTCTAAAACGCTATGTTTGACTATTAAATTTTTACATTTCTCAAATTTTGCTTGATGTGAATCGTTCCAACTATATATTACACCTTTTCCCAAAAGTTGGTAAAGGTCCTTTAATTCTGAAGAAAGATTAGGAATAAACCTGCCACAGTAATTTAGTAGTCCTAGGAATGATTGCAATTCGATAATGTTGGTAGGGGCGGGAGCGTTGACCATGGGCTTCGAATTTTTCGGAATTGGGGCTTATACCAAATTCAGAAATTGTATGGCCCAAAAATTTACGGACTTTTCGAAAAACTTACATCTATTGTAACATAAACATTTAACATTTATTTTGACCTTATATTGATTAAGTCGCATCATTACTAGCTTTAAAATTTTCCGACACTTGCTTTCATCCTTAGCTCCAATTAAAATGTCGTCTAAATAGCACAATGTTTTGTCGACACCAGCAATAGTGCAATCCATCACCGATTGAAAAATCGAAGGAGCGCTTTTTACACCAAAGGGAAGCCTGGTGTATTGAAATAGACCTTTCTGAGTGTTGATGCTTAAAATGGTCGAGAATTTTCAGACACTAAAAGTTGTTGGTACGCTCCAGACAAATCTATTACACAAAAGACGTTTGAATTGGCTAGACTTGCAAACAAATCGTCCACTCTTGGTAAGAGGTAGTGTTCATTTTGAACAAACTTATTTATAGTGGCCTTACAATCCATACACAAGCGGATTGTTTCACTTGGCCTAGGCACGATAGCCACAGGCTATGCCCATTCACTATCTTTGACTGGTATAAGTACACCTTCTGTACAAAAACGGTCAATTTCTGTATCAACAGCACCTCTAATGTGAAATGGTACTGTGTATGCCTTATGCAAAATAGGCTTTGTATCTGTTTTCATAATAATTTCGGCAAAAAAACGTTTTAATCGTACCAACAGAATCAGGTAAAACATTTGGATACTCACACTTAATTGTATCTATAAATTTGTTCTGACTGAAAATAGCTCCCAACCTTGTAGTCATGGTTCAACTTTAACAGGTTTTTTGTCCATAATGGAGATAGTTTGTCGAGCCAAACCCGACCCATATGTGGCATCATAGGCTTTTGAGTCTCAATTACTAATAGTTCCAATAACTGAGGTAATTTTTCTTCATCACTAATATCAACTTTTACAAATACCCTCCCCAGAACGTTGATTCTATCACCTGTTACTGAAGAAAAAGTTGAACAAACATTCTCTAAACTTAGATTACTAAAATATTTATGATACTTATCTAAACTAACTATGGATGCACAAGCGCCTGAATCTATTTCCATCTCAGTTGGTTGATGTTTAATAAAATTAGTTGTCAATAATGGCTTATCAATCCTATTTACAGATTTGACATCGCCTTTCTTTACTTGGTTTAGAAAGAACTGATCCATCTCTTCCGACAATCCTTTTACAAAATTTTTCGAGCTTCTGTAGTTATCATCTGGACTTTGGAATTCACTTCGTTTTGGATTTCGATTATTACAGTACTGCTCTGGACTCCTATACCGTTGACTTCGGACTGGACTTTGAAAATTTTGGCTTTGATCTGGACTTCTGTATTGGCTCCTATTGTTAATTAATCGTAGTTGATGCTGACTGACAGGTTCTTGAGGTGCGTCCTATTTCAATACATCTAAAACATAACCAAGATTTATCAGGACATGTATCAGAATGGTGGTTACGTCAACATCTAAAACAACGCTCATATCCGATTTGATTATTACTATAACCTGTTATTCTGCTTGAGTATCTCGCACGATTTCTACTTTGTGGTTTATTTTGTATCATGACTGAATGTTGTGGTAATGGGTTTTTTTTTCGTCATTTCCCAAGAATTTGCAATTTCCAAAGCTCAATCAAAAGTTAATTCTTTTTCTTTTAACAAGTGCGACCTTAGCTGACTATCACGCAATCCAAAAACAAAGCGATCTCGTAAAGCTTGGCTTAAAAAATCGCCAAACTTACACGTTTGTGCCAGTGATTTTAGTTGGACAATATAATCACTAACACATTGGCCTTGCAATCGAGCTTCTTTGTGAAATCGATAACGTTCCGGTATTTCGTTTACAACCGGTGCAAAATGTTTTTTTAAAATTGTCACCAATTCATCGTACGATCATTTTTGTGGATCCTCTGGTACCCGGTTAACCGGTAAATCACCCAAAAACACATTATAAAAACCGGTAAATGTCTAATTTTTTACCGGTTTCGGTAAAAATTAAAGAAACTTATATTTATGCTTATTTAATTGAAAAAAATAATAATTGTAATATTCTGAAGAAAATTAATTAATTTTTAGTATAATAGCATAATCTGGACCTAACCAAACATATTTTAAAACGTGAAAAAATGCAAGGATGAAACCCCTCATAAGATACGGTGACATATTCCTACTTAATATTCTAGCAGTTTTCCGCAAGTAATAAAACGTAGATACATGATTTTCGTTCGTTCATGGCAAATACTGCTTTTGGAATCTGGTTCTTGTCATCTGATAAAGGTTTAACGCTGTTGACCTACATGTTCAAATGTTCAAACTTAATAGAACATTGATTCAATTACGACTGATGATGCTGCTGTTAGGAAAAAAGTTGAATCTTTGATTAATGCTTACTGTCAACTGTGTTTATTTCCTTCAGCTAACGGTTATAAAAACATATTATGTAGGGGAAATAGATCTTTTGAAGAAACAGACTTTTGGAAGACAAAGAAGATGATGCGCTGTATTAGTTGCCGTACCATCTTATGTTGTTCATGTTCAGCATGGCGAAGTATGTTTCGTAATAGCAAAAATTAGAAAAGTTGTGATGTTTCGCAAATTACCAATAAAAAAAACAACCTCCAAAAACATGGTAAGGTTGTGAAAAAACAACTATCCTTGATTCTAGATTCAAGATCAAGCAACCGTGTTGCAACTACTAAAAAGATTTTGTAGAGTTGGAAGTGTAATTATGATAAGTTTAATCGCCATTGAACCTGATTTAAACTTTTCGGACAGTGAAATTGTTTAACTTATAGTAATAAGCCTGGGTGCCAGGGCTTATTACTATAAGTTAAACAATTATAAGTAATTATAAGTTAAACAATTATAAGTTATATAAGTTGCTGTAAAGACAGTGTCGATACGATGTAAATCTATATGTTTCTGATATACCAACAACATTTATGTTAGATGAACTTAGTGCACGAAAAACATTCATAAGTAAAGAAATTAAAGAAGTTCTCGTTATATATACGTATCAAAGAAAGGACATATATTTTTCGAATATTTTGAATCATCTCCATGATTCAAATGCTATGCAAAGTGTCAAAGTATGCAACGTGTTCTCTGAAATATTTACTAAAACAAAAAAGCTGTTGAATTAATCGAACGCTTTGCTTTAAATGATTGATCTGAAGCCGGAAGCTTTGATTCAGAAGTATGCACTTCCGGTGATCGATTAAATGTGTCAGAAATCGATTATATTGTCAGAATTAACAATAAAAGAAGAGCTGAATGAACAGAAAATTAATAAACATTTTGTGGAAAGCAATACTGAAGAGTGGCGTAAGGCCATGTTCATAGATCATATCAATCATGTCCAAGATAAAGATAAAGATAAAGATAAAGATAAAGATAAAGATAAAGATAAAGATAAAGATAAAGATAAAGATAAAGATAAAGATAAAGATAAAGATAAAGATAAAGATAAAGATAAAGATAAAGATAAAGATAAAGATAAAGATAAAGATAAAGATAAAGATAAAGATAAAGATAAAGATAAAGATAAAGATAAAGATAAAGATAAAGATAAAGATAAAGATAAAGATAAAGATAAAGATAAAGATAAAGATAAAGATAAAGATAAAGATAAAGATAAAGATAAAGATAAAGATAAAGATAAAGATAAAGATAAAGATAAAGATAAAGATAAAGATAAAGATAAAGATAAAGATAAAGATAAAGATAAAGATAAAGATAAAGATAAAGATAAAGATAAAGATAAAGATAAAGATAAAGATAAAGATAAAGATAAAGATAAAGATAAAGATAAAGATAAAGATAAAGATAAAGATAAAGATAAAGATAAAGATAAAGATAAAGATAAAGATAAAGATAAAGATAAAGATAAAGATAAAGATAAAGATAAAGATAAAGATAAAGATAAAGATAAAGATAAAGATAAAGATAAAGATAAAGATAAAGATAAAGATAAAGATAAAGATAAAGATAAAGATAAAGATAAAGATAAAGATAAAGATAAAGATAAAGATAAAGATAAAGATAAAGATAAAGATAAAGATAAAGATAAAGATAAAGATAAAGATAAAGATAAAGATAAAGATAAAGATAAAGATAAAGATAAAGATAAAGATAAAGATAAAGATAAAGATAAAGATAAAGATAAAGATAAAGATAAAGATAAAGATAAAGATAAAGATAAAGATAAAGATAAAGATAAAGATAAAGATAAAGATAAAGATAAAGATAAAGATAAAGATAAAGATAAAGATAAAGATAAAGATAAAGATAAAGATAAAGATAAAGATAAAGATAAAGATAAAGATAAAGATAAAGATAAAGATAAAGATAAAGATAAAGATAAAGATAAAGATAAAGATAAAGATAAAGATAAAGATAAAGATAAAGATAAAGATAAAGATAAAGATAAAGATAAAGATAAAGATAAAGATAAAGATAAAGATAAAGATAAAGATAAAGATAAAGATAAAGATAAAGATAAAGATAAAGATAAAGATAAAGATAAAGATAAAGATAAAGATAAAGATAAAGATAAAGATAAAGATAAAGATAAAGATAAAGATAAAGGTAAAGATAAAGATAAAGATAATGGTTAAAAAGTGCTTACGGCTAACAAATAAGCAAATGAGAGGGTATTCTAAAATAGGATCAAAAGAATTCGTAGCTAGAATACTTTCCTTTCTTGTTAAATTTCGCATAACTTTCAAGTTCTAATACTCATAGGTCGGTTCATTACACATGAGCCTTATTTTAAAACTGTATAACCCGACTTCTTAAAAACCCATTTACTATTCCTAATCAGTAAATTCTATTCAAAATGCATCACCCTTTCATATCATATCCATAAGTGATACTAATTCAAATTGATTTCCTAAATTAGCTAGCACAACTAATCCCCAAATCACGCGTCAAAAATCAACAAGAAACAATAATGAAAATTAATCTTACATTTTGAACAAAAACTTTACAATTATCAACCAAAAAAACTGATTCACTCCTTCCGATTAAAGAAAATGTTTACAATATAAAGGAAATCAAAAAGTTATAAAGAAAAGCGAATAAAAGTTCTTCGATTTCAAAAATTATGTGAAAAAGTTTTTTTCCGAAAACTTTTTTGTTGTTGTTCTTTTACTACTTTACGATTCTATTAATAACATTAAATTAGACTTACAAAAGTTGTTATTTCTAAAAAGTTACAACAGCAAATCATGAACCCTTACATTTATCATAATATACTTTTTTTTGGTGCGACTTGATATTTTAACCCTTTAAGAAAACTTAAATTTGTTCGTTTTTGTTTTTCTTGTTGATATGTAATAATAAGAATCACAAACATTAAAGTGTTGAAATGTTTATTTGATGGAAAAGGTGTTTTGGGATATGCATGTGTTGAACAGTTTTGTGATTGAGGAAATGGATACATGTGTTCAGGTGTAAAAATAAAACTATATTTTATTATGTATTCGTTTGTTATGCTACGGTTAATTGAACGAAATAAGTTATGTTAATATAATTTTTGGAAATCATTTTATGAATCAAAAGGGTTATGAATAAAAATAGCTTAGTGGAACATTACTTAAAAAAAAATTTTTTTAAACGGGATGAGATCTTATAAAAATAAAAAAGTTGACCGGTTTTATAGGATATCGTTTTATATATGAATTTCTTTTGATAAAAATTATCTTATTTTTGATATTATAGAACGAAGCCCACAAACAAGATGTTAATTAGGAGTCTAATGGATTAACCGACAATTTATCATGCTGATGCCGCTAATATACAAAAATTATTGGATCTTTTTTATGAAGTTGTAAAAAAATATAAGACTCTTGCCAAAGATTTTAAACATTACGTTTACATCATAGAAATTGGACGCTGAAATAAGAGTTTATAGAGCCAAAAGATGAAGAAGATTTACCTACAATGCAACTTTTTTCTTAGTGTACTTAGTTGTCTAAATAAGCCACTATATTCAAATAACCCTTCGACTACCAAACCTGCATCAAATCAAATGTAATCCAAGGTTACCATGTCTAGTGGAATCAATATATATTTCGGATGCAAAGCTGATTATTTTCCAATGCAAAAAGATTTAGTAGTTTTCAGTTTAGGATGGAAAGCAGATGACCATTACCTCAATTGTTCTGAACTTCAATTTTACTGGGACTTGTCCATTATTTGTTATGTTTGTTTAAGTTTTGTGTCTTGTACTTTAGGTTACCTTAATTTAAAACAATTTGTTTTTTTCTCTCACTGCTCTCTCTCTTAACTGCAATTTCCATTATATATTCTCCTTTCGACCACAACCTTTCGTCAAAAAATTGAAAAAATTCACTGAAGTTACAAGTAATGGTGTAAATATGGAACGAAAGCTTGCAGTGTATCAAATGAAACTCGTTTTAAACTACAGGTCCAGGTTTATTTTTGATCTAGACGAGTGGGTAAAAACAAAGAATTCAAAACTGTTTGTTTGTCTCCAATGTTCAGTATACAAATCAATTAATTTCTCTACGCACTAGTTGGTAACAGTTTGGCGACATGTTACAGGAGGTCTGGTAGACCGTGAAGGTCTTGCAAGCAAACCTACATTTACCTTGCGCTAGCTCTAGCGGGCAGAATAATGGTGACCAACCTCTACACACAAGAAAAATTAAAATAAAATCAAAAACATCGCGTGCCTAAATCACCACTCAGTTTATCAAGTGTGATACGCTATCATATCTCAGCTATCCCCTAATTATTTACCCTAACAATTCATTTTAATTCACTGTTGTTCTATTTTCAATTATAATATCTTATCATCAATCTTAATAATAAAATGTTTTAGCTATGTATTCTGTTAGCTAAGTTTTGACAATGGACCCCAAATGCTTCAGCCAATACATATTAGCCTTTTATCATTGACTTTGAATGGTCACTTCATTATTTATTTTATTTCCAATCTCTTCTAACACGGATATTGAAATACAAAAACCATTTTACACTGAATATTTTAATTAAAAAAAATAATTTTTCACAAACTGGTATATATGTGTAACAATTTATGGTTAACTTTTGATTATTTTTCTTGTAGAATCTTAAACTCTAAGCTTCAAATTAATTTGGCATAATTTTAGTTGCGTCTTTCTGGCCCAAGTTAAAACTTTAAAACAATAAAGCAAATATTCAAGTTCCTCCTGACTCACTATCCAACTCACTTCGCAAACCAACTAGCCAACTCCATATTTCAAAACCAACTCACCGACTTAAATAAAACAATTCTTGTTCATTTTTCAAGGCACGAGCCAAAAGAATATCGGCAGCATAAATTTCTTTTTTTTTCTATAAAAAATGATTTATTTAATTTGTTTTGAGCTAATTAAAAAAACAATAAAATCAAAAGTAAAAAAAACAATTTAATATAATAAACAAAAAAAGAGTTTTGGAAGAGCGTTCCGGTGAAATCAAAGGATGACCATAAGAAAGAGGTGGTATAACTATGGCTCAGAAATTCAAAGGCTAGCATTTTCCTTTCCGTTGTTCCCTGGCAAGCCAAAAACATCACCAAAACACCCTGTGCGGAGAATAAAGAGATTGATTTTTGGATAGAGAACGTCAGTCACAGTGGCCCGAACGACAGGCAATTAATTGCCCTGTTATTGGTCAGAACTCTTCCAACTCTCTAACAGGTAACGCTCCAACGAGTTGAATTTTCAAAGACCATAGCGGTCAGACTAAATGACCGTAGCACTTGGTGGTCATGATCTCATTGAGAACCCGAAAAAACCCAATCAAAGATGTTGTCGGCATGTCAAAGGCTTACGAATTCTGCCTTTCAACCCCAG
Source organism: Diogma glabrata (assembly GCA_963693315.1). NCBI lineage: Eukaryota > Metazoa > Arthropoda > Insecta > Diptera > Cylindrotomidae > Diogma > Diogma glabrata. Next base: position 192,554,044 of record OY856187.1, on the reverse strand, counting down.
GACAACATCTCAAGAACAAAGACACAATTAAAAATCGAATTAAACAAAAGAATTGTCTGCGCGTCAGTACTTACAAGACCTTGCCTTTCGTCTACAAAACAAAACTGACCTCAAAGTGACAATATGTTTTCTGCGCGTCAGGACTAACAGGACATCGTGCCCTCCACTCACAGAACAACACGCATACAAAAACAACGCACACCTAAGAAAATCCAAACCCAACAGACAAAAATTGTCTACCCTTTAGGACTTACAAGGGTCTTGCTTCCCACCCACAAAACAATGCACACACAATACTTTACACATTAAATTAAAATATAAAACCAAAAACAAGTCTCAAAAAAATTCAAAAAATATAAAAGATAAATGCTTAAATTCAAAAATTCAAACCAAAAACATAAAAAATATCAAAATGTAAAAACTATTTCAAGTGCATAAAAAAAAGGATTAAAAAACAATTAAACACAATCTTTTTCAACAATTTTTGAGGAAAAAAAGAAACGAAAATTCCAAAATACTAAACAGTTCAATTGAGTTGGCTGTTGAGCAAAAATAAAAAGAGTACCGTTTTCCTGAAAATGGTAGACAGGGGAAAATTTGAGGTGTAAATGGTTATGGTGAAAATTTGAGACGAAAACAGAATAGTTCTCAAACCAAGAAAAATAATTGCCGAATTCAGAAAAATTTAGTATTTTGAATCAAAATAATTCCAGAAACCAAAATGCAACAACAAACCCCAAAAACCCAACATCAAAAGTTTCTATTCAAAAAATTTTCAACTAAGAAAATAAACAGCAAAACACAATTCCATAGTTATAAAAACATTTAAAACGAAAGACATAAAACAAATTCAAACAATCCAAAATAAAAATAAACTTTTTGAAAACATATTTCTAAAAAAATTAATAACAATCTTGAGTTGGAGGTTGGCAGTTGAATTTTTGGCAAGGAGTTTGGCAATGGTTTATTTGGATTGTACAGTTGAATCGAGTAACCAAAATGTTTTTAAATTTAAGAAATTAAAAATGTTATTTAAAAATAATGAAAAAAAAATTAAAAAGACTTACAATAAAATTTATACAATTACAAAAAATTCAAAACAACAATTCTCTAAACAAAATACAAAATTTAAAATTTACAAAAAATTTAAAAAATTAGAAATTATTAAAAACACAAAAAAATAATCAAAATTGACAAAAATTACAAAATATTCAAGGCTTTAAAACACACAGAAAATTTCAAGTTTAAAAAAAAATTATTCAAAAAATTTAAAATTTACAAAAAGTTAAAAAATTTCAGAATTAAAAGAATTATTTATTACTTACAAAAAAAATTAAATAATATTGCCAAAAAATACAAAGAAATTGCACAAAATAAATTCATTTAAAACTGTAAAAAAAAAAATATTGCGACGCTGATGCATAGGCTGACTTCACCACAGCTCTGGAAACATAGTGTTCTGGATATATAATGAGCTAATATCCATAAAATACTTTAATTAAAAGGTAACCAATATTACGGACTTCGTTGTTCTAATAATAAAAATATTAAAGCAGGCAGTAGTATCCCAACAAACATAAATTCTGTTGTACGAGAAAAAGTAAACAAAAATTTTATCGGAAGTGACAAAGCGGAAGTTAGGATGCAGAACTGTTGTAAACCGTACTAAATGTGTATGTACCAAATTTTATCCAACTCGATTATGAGGTACAGAAGCTATTGAGCTTCCAAAATAACAGGTGCTTGGAGGACCCCCTACCACTTTGTTCACTATCGCTAAAAAAACTAATCAGTTCCTTGCCATACATATTTGCATATTTTTGCAAACTGTAATCAAAATTACTTAACGAACGAATGTTGTATGCTTCCAACAAACATTGAAACAATAAACAGGTGTTCGGGAGGACCCCACCACTTATCCCAATATTGTCCAAAAACTAGTCAATTCTTTGTCAATAAAGTCTTTATCTTTTTTCAAAGTGCCATTAAAATTGATTAATGAATGAAATCTGAAAGCTCCCAACAAACTTTAAAAACCAAGTGTGAAAAGTCAGCAGTTGTATGGTAGATCCCCCGCCACTTTGATCAATGTGTCCCAAAAGATGATAATTATCTTCTTAAACTAATTGAAACCTTTCCATAAGTTTTATCATAATCACTTCATTATTGTAGGCTGTAGTGTGCATAAAGATACTGAAAAAACTGCCAACAATTAAAAAAATATTTTTTTACCGAAAGTGAAAAACCGGAAGTTGGGATGCAGAATTTTTGTAAATCATACTAAATACTTATGTACAAAGTTTCATCCAATTCGATTATCAGGTACAGATGTTATTGAGCTTAAAAAAAAAACAGGTGTATGGGACACGCCCCTACACTTTGTTCACTATCGCTCAAAAACTAATCAGTTCTTTGCCATACATGTTTGCATTTTTTTCCAAAGTGTTATCAAAATTGGTTCACGAACGAATGCTGTGTGCTCCCAACAAACATTGAAAAAATGATGACACAGTAAACAGGTGTTCGGGAGACCCCGTACCACTTAGCCCAATATTGTCCAAAAACTGATCACTTCCTTGTCATTTAAGTTTCCATCTTTTTCCAAAGTGTCATTAGAATTGATTAATGACTGAAGTCTGTATGCTCCCAACAAACTTTAAAAACAAAGTGTGAAAAGTCAGCAGTTGTATGGTAGATCCCCCGCCACTTTAATCAATGTGTCCCAAAACATGATAATTATCTTCTTAGACTAATTGGAACCCTATTCCATAAGTTTCATCATAATCACTTCATTATTGTAGGCTGTAGTGTGCATAAAGACACTGAAAAAACTTAAAAAAAAAACAAAAAAATTTTTTTTACCGGAAGAGAAAAACCGGAAGTTGGGATGCAGAACTATTTTAAACCGTACTACATACTCATGTACCAAGTTTCATCCAATTCGCTTATCAGGTACAGAAGTTATAGAGCTTTCAAAAAAACAGGTGCTCCAGGGACCCCCCACCACTTTGTTCACTATCGCTCAAAAACTAATCAGTTCTTTGCCATACATGTTTGCATCTTTTTCCAAAGTGTCATCAAAATTCGTTCACGAACGAATGCTGTGTGCTCCCAACAAACATTGAAAAAAGTGTGACACATTAAACAGGTATTCGGGAGGACCCCCACCACTTATTCCAATACTATCCAAAAACTAATCAGTTCTTTGTTACTTAGGTCTCCATCTTTTCCTAAAGTGTCATTCAAATAAATTAATGAATGAAGTCTGTATGCTCCCAACAAACTTAAAAAACAAAGTGTGAAAAGTCAGCATTTGTATGGTAGACCCCCCACCACTTTGATCAATGTGTCCCAAAACATGATAATTATCTTTTCACACTGATTGGAACCCTATTCCATAAGTTTCATCATAATCACTTCATTATTGTAGGCTGTAGTGTGCATAAAGACAATGGCAAAACTTCAAAAAAGTACAAAAAAAAATTTTTTACCGGAAGTGAAAAACCGGAAGTTGGGATGCAGAACTATTTTAAACCGTACTATATACTCATGTACCAAGTTTCATCCAATTCCCTTATCAGGTACAGAAGTTATAGAGCTTTAAAAAAACAGGTGCTCCAGGGACCCCCCACCACTTTGATCACTATCGCTCAAAAACTAATCAGTTCTTTGCCATACATGTTTGCATTTTTTTTCAAAGTGTCATCAAAATTCGTTCACGAACGAATGCTGTGTGCTCCCAACAAACATTGAAAAAAGTGTGACACATTAAACAGGTGTTCGGGAGGACCCCCACCACTTATTCCAATATTATCCAAAAACTAATCAGTTCTTTGTTACTTAGGTCTCCATCTTTTTCTAAAGTTTCATTAAAATAAATTAATGAATGAAGTCTGTATGCTCCCAACAAACTTAAAAAACAAAGTGTGAAAAGTCAGCATTTGTATGGTAGACCCCCCACCACTTTGATCAATGTGTCCCAAAACATGATAATTATCTTTTCACACTGATTGGAACCCTATTCCATAAGTTTCATCATAATCACTTCATTATTGTAGGCTGTAGTGTGCATAAAGACACTGAAAAAACTTCAAAAAAGTACAAAAAAATTTTTTTTACCGGAAGTGAAAAACCGGAAGTTGGGATGCAGAACTATTGTAAACCGTACTACATACTCATGTACCAAGTTTTATCCAATTCGCTTATCAGGTACAGAAGTTATAGAGCTTTCAAAAAAACAGGTGCTCCAGGGACCCCCCACCACTTTGTTCACTATCGCCCAAAAACTAATCAGTTCTTTACCATACATGTTTGCATCTTTTTCCAAAGTGTCATCAAAATTCGTTCACGAACGAATGCTGTGTGCTCCCAACAAACATAAAAACTTTGGGAAAAAACCACCTGTTGTATGGTGGACCCCCCAACCCTTTATCCAATGTGCTCCAAAAGCTGATAAAATCTTTCTCATGTTATTTAAAAGCTTTTCGCAACGTTTCATGAAAATCGATCAGTAATTGTAGGCTACAGTAGGGATAAACACCTGAAAAAAAAACTTTTTAACCGGAAGTGACAAACCGGAAGTTGGTATGCAGAAATATTGGAAACAGTACTAGAACCTTATATACTAAGTATCAATAAGATCATAACCGGAGATCAGAAGTTATTCAAGATTTAAACTTAGAGGTGTTCGGGAGACCCCCCGCCATTTTGTCCAAATTTGAAATGAATCCAGATCTTCCATTTTCAAGTGAACCTGTATCATTTGCCGAAGTTTCATCAAGATCCTATGCAGAAAAGTTTTTTTTTCAGGTGTTTATCCCTACTGTAGCCTACAATTACCGATCAACTTTTATGAAACGTTGCGAAAAGCTTTTAAATAACATGAGAAAGATTTTATCAGCTTTTGGAGCACATTGGATAAAGGGGTGGGGGGTCCACCATACAACAGGTGGTTTTTTCCACAAAGTTCTTATGTTTGTTGGCAGCAGAAAACATTCATTCGTGAATGAATTTTGATGACACTTTGGAAAAAGACGCAAACATGTATGACAAAGAACTGATTAGTTTTTGAGCGATAGTGAACAAAGTGGTGGGGGGTCCCTGGAGCACCTGTTTTTTTGAAAGCTCTATAACTTCTGTACCTGATAAGCAAATTGGATGAAACTTGGTACATGAGTATGTAGTACGGTTTAAAATAGTTCTGCATCCCAACTTCCGGTTTTTCACTTCCGGTAAAAAAATTTTTTTTGTACTTTTTTTAAGTTTTGTCAGTGTCTTTATGCACACTACAGCCTACAATAATGAAGTGATTATGATGAAACTTATGGAATAGGGTTCCAATTAGTGTGAAAAGATAATTATCATGTTTTGGGACACATTGTTCAAAGTGGTGGGGGGGTCTACCATACAAATGCTGACTTTTCACACTTTGTTTTTTAAGTTTGTTGGGAGCATACAGACTTCGTTCATTAATTTATTTTAATGACACTTTGGAAAAAGATGGAGATTTAAGTAACAAAGAACTGATTAGTTTTTGGATAATATTGGAATAAGTGGTGGGGGTCCTCCCAAACACCTGTTTAATGTGTCACACTTTTTTCAATGTTTGTTGGGAGCACACAGCATTCGTTCGTAAACGAATTTTGATGACACTTTGGAAAAAGATGCAAACATGTATGGCAAAGAACTGATTAGTTTTTGAGCGATAGTGAACAAAGCGGTGGGGGGGTCCCTGGAGCACCTGTTTTTTTGAAAGCTCTTTAACTTCTGTACCTGATAAGCGAATTGGATGAAACTTGGTACATGAGTATGTAGTACGGTTTACAGCAGTTCTGCATCCTAACTTTCGGTTTTTCACTTCCGGTAAAAAAATTTTTTTTGTACTTTTTTGAAGTTTTTTTAATGTCTTTATGCACACTACAGCCTACAATAATGAAGTGATTATGATGAAACTTATGGAATAGGGTTCCAATTAGTGTGAAAAGATAATTATCATGTTTTGGGACACATTGTTCAAAGTGGTGGGGGGTCTACCATACAAATGCTGACTTTTCACACTTTGTTTTTTAAGTTTGTTGGGAGCATACAGACTTCGTTCATTAATTTATTTTAATGACACTTTGGAAAAAGATGGAGATTTAAGTAACAAAGAACTGATTAGTTTTTGGACAATATTGGGATAAGTGGTACGTGGGTCTCCCGAACACCTGTTTACTGTGTCATCATTTTTTTCAATGTTTGTTGGGAGCACACAGCATTCGTTCGTGAACCAATTTTGATGACACTTTGGAAAAAAATGCAAACATGTATGGCAAAGAACTGATTAGTTTTTGAGCGATAGTGAACAAAGTGGTGGGGGGTGTCCCATACTCCTGTTTTTTTTTAAAGCTCAATAACATCTGTACCTGATATTCGAATTGGATAAAACTTTGTACATAAGTATTTAGTATGATTTACAAAAATTCTGCATCCCAACTTCCGGTTTTTCACTTCCGGTAAAAAAATATTTTTTTAATTGTTGGCAGTTTTTTCAGTATCTTTATGCACACTACAGCCTACAATAATAAAGTGATTATGATGAAACTTATGAAAAGGTTTCAATTAGTGTAAGAAGATAATTATCATCTTTTGGGATACATTGATCAAAGTGGCGGGGGATCTACCATACAACTGCTGACTTTTCACACTTTGTTTTTAAAGTTTGTTGGGAGCATACAGATTTAATTCATTAATCAATTTAAATGTCACATTGAAAAAAGATGAAGACTTTAATGACAAAGAATTGACTAGTTTTTAGACAATATTGGGATAAGTGGTGGGGTCCTTCCGAACACCTGCTTATTGTTTCAATGTTTGTTGGAAGCAAAAAATATTCGTTCGTTAAGTAATTTTGATTACAGTTTGCAAAAATATGCAAATATGTATGGCAAGGAACTGATTAGTTTTTTTAGCGAAAGTGAACAAATTGGTAGGGGGTCCTCCAAGCACCTGTTATTTTGGAAGCGCAATAACTTCTGTACCTGATAATCGAGTTGGATGAAATTTGGTATATACACATTTAGAACGGTTTACAACAGTTCTGCATCCTAACTTCCGCTTCTTCACTACCGATAAAATTTTTATTGCTTTTTCTCGTACAACAGAATTTATGTTTGTTGGGATACTACTGCCTGCTTTAATATTTTTATTATTATAACTACGAAGTCCATAATATTGGTTAGCTTTTAATTAAAGTATTTTATGGATATTAGCTCATTATATATCCAGAACACTATGTTTCCAGAGCTGTGGTGAAGTCAGCCTATGCATCAGCGTCGCAATATTTTTTTTTTTGATAATACCCAATTCTATAATTTTTTTTAATAATAACTTACATTCGCCGGTTTAATAACACCAATATAATTTTAGTTTAAGATCCTAACACAAAAAGTTTTCTTTTTGAATTTAAATATGATAATAATTTTTTTTTTTAATTAACACAAATAATAATGGCGAAAAAATAATAATCTTGATAAAAAATGCGAAATAATAACAACTGTAGTCAGTTTTTAATTTATAGAAATATATTGTGTTATTAATAAAAAACATATAAAAAAAAATTTTCAATATAAAGGCCTTACCCCGTGTAGTGCCCAAAAGTCAATAAATAGAAGAAAAAATTATTGTACTTTCAATATTTTTGATAAAGAAAATAGTTTTATCATAAAATAAAATACTAAATATTGTTATTATTAATTCTTTCAATATTTTTGCTAAACAAATAAATCCTAATCCGAATCCTAATCCTAGAAAAACTCAAATTTTCATCTTACAATAGTCAGTTAGGCTCGCGATTTAAAATTACGAAAGTGGATTTTCGTTTCGGTACTTAATAATTCCAAAATAAAATTCAAAATATATATTGCTATTTTTTCAAATTTAAAGTTTGTGTTAATTTATTAAAAGAAAAATTCCAAATATGTATTGTGTTATTATAAAATTCAAAAACAATATTTTGTGTGTTATTTTTTTAAAATTAAATTGATAATAACACAATTTATTTTCTAGAATTTTCTTTTTATTAATCAACACAAAATTATATTTAAGAAAATAACAAACAAAATTTTCGCTTGTGTTCTTCTTTTCTTTTTAAATACCCAAATGAAAATCCACTTTCATTATTTTAAATCACAAGCCTAACTGACTCTTATAAGATAAAAATTTGAGTTTTTATAGGATTTTTTATTTGTTTAGCAAAAATATTGAAAAATTCATAATAATAATATTTATTATTTCATTTTATGAGAAAATTATTTTGTTTGTAAAAAATATTGAAAGAATTAATAATAATAATATTTATTATTTTATTTTGTAAGCTAATTATTTTGTTTTTTAAAAATATTGAAAGTACAATAATTAGTTTCGTCTATTTATGTGTTTTGACTTTTGGGCACTACCCCACCGCTTTCACCATTGTAAATTATTTTTTTAATAATACACAATTTAATAATTTTTCTTATTAATAAATAACTATCACTCGCTGGTTTAATAACACAAATATAATATTATTTTAAAAACCTCTCACAAAGAATTTTCTCTTAGAATTTAAAATTGAAAATAACACAATATATTTTTTTGGAATTTTCTTTTTATAAATTAACACAAACTTAAATTTTGAAAAAATAACAATGTATTTTAAATTTTATTTTGGGATTTTTAAATACCGAAATGAAAATGCACTTTTCTAATTTTAAATCACGAGCCTCACTGACTCTTATAAGATAAAAATTTTAGTTTAATAGGATTTTTTAATTGTAATAGCAAAATCATTGAAAAAATTCATAATAATAATATTTATTATTTTACTTTGTAAGAAAATTATTTTGTTATTCAAATATTGAAAGTACAATAATTAGTTTTTATGTGTTTTGACTTTTGGGAACTAAACACCATACAAATTACGAAAGGGAAAATAAAATTGAATTTAATAATTTTTGGTAAATTCAGAACCTGTTCGCAGAAAAAAGGCTTAGGTGGAGGGTAATGTTACGATAATTGCAACAAAACACAAAACAAAATTATATTCAACCTCATTTTGCGCTATACAATATTGCAAAACTAAAGTCAACGTCACATTGTTTCCTAAAAACAATAATTAAATGAAAAAAGCTTCCCAAATAATAATGTCATAAAAACATTTGAGCAAAAACAGTAAACAAAATAATTAAAGCAAAAAACTTGCCGAATAAAAATTTAAATTATTTAGAATTTCTCGAGTTTTCTTTGTAAAGCCATTTTGAATTTACCTCAAATTATCGAAAATTTAACAAGAATTGTATTTATGGAATTCCTTTCCCAAAATGAGAATTAATTTAAAAAAAACTGCGATAGTGTTAACAGTTTAAAAGGAATGCAAAAATGCTAAGTGAAGTTATGTGCAAACGAAACACTGTATCGTGAACATAAAACCATGTAAATGGAAATAAAGTAATTTTTTAATTGCGAAAAAAGTTTTACGTGTTATTTAATAGAAATATGTTGTGTATTATTTTGTACGCTATGTTTATACTACAGAATTTTATAGTCAAACGTTGAATGAATATTCATGTTAAGGAATTTTATTTTCCTGTTTTTGTGAAGCAATAGAGGTATTGAATTCTTGATAAAACTGGGTATTTTCGCTTCTTAATCACTTGCTTTCGCTCACTGAAGTGAAGAAGTTGAGAGTAAGGCCAATACGGAGAACGATAGAGAAGCGAGACCAACTAACAATAACTATTTTCTTTGAGTGGAATTCTCATATTTTTAATCTGGCTAAGAATGCTGTTCAAAAGTTAGGATTTTTGGGGCGATGTCATAAGTTTTTCGATAGCGAACAACTTCTTTTAGTTTATAAATCTTTTATACGTCCCTGCATGGAATACTGTTCTCACATATGGGGTGGAGCTTACTTGAGTAGTCTCAACTGCCTTGATTCTGTACAGCGTAGAGCTATTAAACTTATTGGTAACCCTAGTCTTACTAACGGTCTTGATTCCTTGCAGCACAGAAGAAATGTTGCTGATTTGACTATATTTTATAAATATATTATGGATGAACGAGCTTCTGAAGAGATCAAATCGATTTTACCTAAATCAGCAAACCTTTCGCGTCACACCAGAGCAAACGTAGCAGCGCATCCCTTTACAGTTCAAATAATTAGGTGTAGAACTGTAGCCTTCCAACGTGACTTTTTCAACAGAGTATCTCATCTTTGGAATGCCTTACCTTCCTGGGTTTTCCCTGATGAATTTAATCCTCAAGGCTTTAAAGTTAACGTTCATAAATTTCTCAGAGAATCTTAATTTGCATTCCATTCTTATCCCTAGTTGGCATGGTATCTTCGGATATTCAGAGACGTTAATTTATAATTTATTATAATTAACACTAAACATGCCTAACTTTGAATAAAAAAAAAAAAAAAAAAAATATTATATACACGACACCTTCGACGAACGAGTTGCTTACTTTTTCATTAAATTTTTGAAATAAATAAATAAAAAGTTTATTTTAAAATTTTGGCAGAAACATTAACAATGAATTCATTTGCTCATTTTAATGTAATCAGAAGAACGACTTCTATACCACTCCTATAAGTTTCTTAATACCTGAAAATGTTGTGTATTGTTATCAAAAACACGGTTCATGTTAAGTTTGCAGATAAAAAAAATATCGCATATTAAATTATTGGTCCGCTGTTCTCCACCACTTCAACCGTTGATTTGATGCAAATAACTTTAACAACATAAATGAATACGTTTGACAAAATAACATTAAAAAAAATCAAAATAACGAAAAACTATTGTCATCATTAATTCCAAAAATTTTATCAATTTATATTCATGAAGCTTTTTGTAAACCAAAAAAACACGTTAAAATAAAATAAATAAAAGCTTTTGTTCAACGAAAAAAAAATCATGTTTTATCCTTTTACAATTGAACAAATACAACAAATTATTTATTATATTTGATTGCTATTTGTTTATTGTCGAGTTTTCCAAACAAATAACAAAAGCTCAGGTGAACTTTTATTGTTTTCAGTCCAGTTTAACAAAAACAAATTCTGTTGATTTTATTGCTTACGGTAGGTTTAACAGGAGTAAATATCAGAGAAATATTCACTTTTAAATGATCCTTCAAATAATTGAACTATTCAGAGTTCCATGAATATGACAACTTCAAAAGAGATTGAAAATTTAAACTAAAGAATCCTTCAAACTGAAACAAACGAACCGAATAATTCCGTAATTTGTACACTTTTGAAGAAAATCAAAACCATATCCACTTGTGTAACTTAATATAATTAATGATAATTTTTAAGAATTTTATTTATGGAAAACAAAAACAAAATTCAAATCGAGGTTGGGGGAGAATTTAAATTCGAATTTAATTGAATTGATTATTTTTTGTGCAATTACTTTTGCTTAACTTGGTTCTTTCATCTTACGATTCGTTAAATTAATTATATTATTTGATTCTTATTGAAATTTTCTATTCAAAAGTGAAAGAAAATTAATAACGTTTGATTGGTTTGTTACAAAAACAAATCAACCTGTCATATCCTTCTATGTTTATCATATATAAATCCTGTTCAACAATTTATCTTACTGTAAGCAAAATTTCCTGTAATTATAATAACATTAAAATGAAATATATTTTAAACTTTTCATAAAGTTAATGTTATATTTTCAGTTTTTCTTTTCCCAAATTTTTTGTGGTTTTTACATAGAAAATTAGTTAAAGGAATGTTTTATTGTTTGTGACAAAATAAAAGTTTTAGGAAAAGTTTTTTTGCCAAAAAAAACACAGCTAAGTAACAAAGTAAACCCAATTCGATTTATGTATTTTAAAGTAACAGTAATTGAGACCAAAATCTTATTAACAATTAAAGTTGACAAGAAAGAAGTTTAGCATATTTAGCTTTAAGAAGCTTGATATGTTTTGTATTAATTTTCCAACTTAAAAAAAACTTCACTTTATTTCTAATTTGTCAAAAGTTTTGAACATGTCACAGAATAATAATTTACCTTTGCTTTTTTGTCATTTTTTTTTGGTTTTGTGAAGAGTCTTCCATTTATGTAGACGATGGTTGAACACAAAGAAAACAAAATTTTGATAAATTACATTTGTTCGTGTCAATTTAACATTTTATTAGTTGAGAAAGATTTGAACAAAAATCTTAAGAATAAGAACTAAGTTGTTTGAAAGAATTATGATATTACAGTTAAAGATAAATAATTATGAGCACAATAAAATTTAATAATAACTTCTGTACGACGTTCAGATATTTCACGACTAAAGTTTTTAATGTAGGTGTTGAATGATTTGGTTGATTGATCGCCTAATAATCTTTAACCGGTTTGTGGGCATGATTCTTTAGCTTCTATGTAAAGTCCTAAAGCTATTTTAATGTGTGAAATAGATTTAAACACAATGTCAGGACCACCGTTTGGACCTCAAAACTCACAGTTCTATTATATAGTCAGATATCAAAACATGTAGTATTTGTAGTTAATATACATATTATATATAGTTGTAAGAGTTTCATCTTAAAAAGCGTGAATGGGCCGTCCTAGTGTACATGCAACACTTACAAATGTTCGTAGCATTTCATGACATTCGTTCATACTACAAATTATCGATACTTCGATACTCTATATGAGTTTCAACAATTTGAGCTCTTTTATGAATTTCCCCAATATAATTAGTATAATTATAAAATAAACGTTACAGATAAAATTTTCTGAGATTTTGGTTCTAGTGAAAAGCAATTGGTAATGTTATTCTGCTAGGTTTATTAATTTATAAATGTCGTGGATTAAATTTTTTATTCTGCTATCACACGTACACTAGTCCCTGGTATTCTCACCCAAGTTAGCGTTAGATATCATATACCACGTATATTAGGACTATTGCTCTAAAATAAATATTGATCAAAAATAAATAAAAAGGTAATCACCCTTTTTAAACCAAGAATAACATATCGACAACATATAAAGAAATAGAATAAAAAGGAAATGTATTCGAAAATTTTATGAAACATAAAACCAGACATAAACTGGAAAACTTAAGAACAAACTGAATTTTTTAAAAAGCAGATAGTTGTTTCTAAATATTTGTTCACTGCTTTATATTGATGAAAAACGTCTCCAACTAGGATAGCTGAACACAAACTTTAAAGTTTTAAGCAATACTTGTGTTAATTTTATTATAAATATATTGGGAATAGAGCATATTAGGTATTAAACCAAATTAATTATTTTAAATTAATATGTTTATTTTAGACTTTATTCCCAATATATATATATATATATATATATATATATATATATATATATATATATATATATATATATATATATATATATATATATATATATATATATATATATATATATATATATATATATATATATATATATATATATATATATATATATATATATATATATATATATATATATATATATATATATATATATATATATATATATATATATATATATATATATATATATATATATATATATATATATATATATATATTAGACTGGTCGTTAAAAACTAAATTTTCCGAGACGCCCCCTAGAAAATTTCTTTGGGGTCAAAAAACCACAATGGCATTATTTTATTTTTTTTTTAAATCAAAAGAACACGTGCCGCAAAATCGTTGAAGTTGATTTTTTGAAAAATTCGTAGATTTTTTCAAATATCTCATAAAATATGCAGATGTCAAAAAAAATCACATGGACCATTTTTGTAGGAAATTTAATTTTCTACAAAAAAGGTTTATGTCATTTTTTCCTGAAAACGTATAGTTCTCATGATATTTTTAAAATGAACTTGTAAGTTTTCGTAATTTTTAAAAAACATAAAAATAAAGATGACGAAAAACTCCTAATTTTCTTCTTATGCTATAGAATGAAATGTATAAAAAAATAGTCGTGACAAAAAAAATCAAAATTAGTACTTTTTCGTCGAAGTTTTCATCATTTGGTTTTACGAGTTTCGAAGAATTTCAAGTTTTATTTCAAAATATCATCAGAAATATAGGTTTTAGGAAAAAAATGACTTGGACCTTTTTTGTAGAAAATTAAATTTCCTGCAAAAATGATTAAGTGATTTTTTTTAGATCTGCATGTTTTATGAGATATTAACAATTTTATCAAAAAATAAAATTCGACGATTTTGCGGCACGTGTTCTTTTGACTTAAAAAAAAAAAAATAAAGCCGTTATGGTTTTTTGACCACAAAGAATTTTTCTGGGGGGCGTCTCGGAAAATTTAGTTTTTAACGACCAGTCTAATATATATATATATATATATATATATATATATATATATATATATATATATATATATATATATATATATATATATATATATATATATATATATATATATATATATATATATATATATATATATATATATATATATATATATATATATATATATATATATATATATATATATATATATATATATATATATATATATATATATATATATATATATATATATATATATATATATATATATATATATATATATATATATATATATATATATATATATATATATATATATAATAAAATTAATATAAAAGCCTAAAAAATACTACAATATTAAAGTGTAAGAAAATAAAGATTCAAACTAGGGATTATTATAAAATGGTAATCCGTTTTATTTACGTGTTTACAAAAATTAAATAATCAAAAAATCCAAATGTGACCTCTAACTCAAGAAAATCTCTGTTTGATTATCTATATTCACGAATCCATTATTAGAACAAAAAAAAATAAAACGAAAATTATGTATACATACAACGATAGAAAAGAAATGAAAATATAAAACAAACTTATCTTAACCCATTTCGAACCGAGCTCCAGGATAAAACCAAATACTTGTTTACAGTAATTTGATGCTCATAGGCCCGAATCTGAGATAGAACACAAATAAGCTTTACCATTTTTCCGGAAAATTGAAAAGTTTACCGTTCGTTTCATCGAACGCTGGAACTGAGTCTATATACAATATATACTAAAAAAAAATTTAAAAAAATAAATTGAACCGGCTTCAAAAAACGAAAATGAAACAAAAAAAATGAAAAATAACTTAATTGTGGTTTTTAGAGACAAAAATACAACTAACTATTGATTTATTCAATTTAATTATATTTAACTACAGACAAAAAAATAACAGTTTTAAACAAAGTTATTATATTATAGAATTTATTCGTTATTATAATTATTACAATTATTATAGTTGTCATAATAGCTTTTATATTATATAAGTTATTTGTAGCACAAAACTGCTGCAAATCGGTGCCAAGCCCGAGGCATGTTGGCATTGCGTCTTTATGCTTAAATATTGCAAAAACTATAACAAAATCAAAAATACAAACTTTTTTCAAAATTCCAAAAATTATAATAAAATCAAAAATTTAAACTTTTTCAAAATTTTAAGCATATTCCGAAAATTTTTACAAAATCAAAAATTGAAACTTTTTTCATAATTCTAAAATTATTGCAAAAATTCATAATTCAAAAAATGAATACAATATTACAAAAAATATAACAATATCAAGAATGCAAACTTTTTCAAAATTCCAAAGATATTCCAAAAAAAATTGTAACAAAATCAAAAACGCAAATTTTTTTCAAAATTCCAAAAACATTCAAAAAATTATAATAAAATCAAAAATTTAAACTTTTTAAAAATTCTAAAAATATTCCGTAAATTCTTACAAATCCAAAAATTGAAACTTTTTCAAAACTATAAAAATATTGCAAGAATTCATAATTCAAAAATTCAAAAATTGAAACTTTTTTCAAAATTCAGAAAAAAATTGCTAAAATCTAAAATACAAACTTTTTCTAAATTCCAAAAATATTCCCAAAATTATAACAAAATCAAAAATTGAAACTTTTTCAAAATCCTAAAATTTTTCAAGAAAATCAAAAAATAAAAAATTGTTTTCAAAATTCTAAAAATATTGCAAAAATTCCTAATTTACATATTCAAAAATTGAAGCTTTGAAAAATAAATAAAAATCATTCTTTTGACACACTTCGAAAACAGGTGACAATATTTTTTTGACAAACTTATAATGCATTGTTTACATATTTATACCGACAAATTATTCTATACTATCGACAATCAAATTAAATTGTAATGTGCTTTTTAAAATATTTAGCACAGACACTCATTTTGAGCAAAATTTATTAAAACTATTCCAAGTGACGTCATTGTGACGTCATTCACATGAAAATTGTTTTTCCTTAACTAGGGACATAAACGACTTTTTTGAAGGTCGTGACCTATCTAGATCGTTTTTTTTACACCGCAAAAGAGCAGTATGCCAATTTTCAGAAAAAATTATAGTGCCGTTTTCGAGAAAAAGTTTAAAAATATACAATTATTTCTCGTTTAATAAGTAAGATATGGACCACCTCGGAATCTATAGCAATATAATTAGGGTTTGCAATACCGGTTAATCGGTTAACCGGTAACGCATTCAAAAAGACAAGATCAAAAACCGGTAAATTTCTAATTTTTACCGGTTTCGGTAAAAATTAAACAAACTTGTATTATAGGCTTATTTAATTGAAAAAAAAAATAATTGTAGGTAGGTAAAATACAACAAACAATGGTCTGTTGAATTTATATAAAAGACTCGTTATTTGATTTTCTATTGTTTTAACAAACATGTTTGTTAAATGTCAGTTTTCAACAAACATGTTTGTTAAATATTTTTAACTACCTTGACAAGCTGTTCGTTGATTCTCATTTGTTGAATGAAATAAACATAAACCAAAATTATAAAACATAAATATGTAAAAATTCAAGTAGTAAGGGCTTGAAATTTATAGTGAGCTTAGTGGTAGAAGTGAGATTTGTGAAATAAAAAACATAACATTAAGAAAAAGTGTGAATAGTGAATTGTGATAATTCAAATACCTAAAAAATTAATGAAACTTTAGTATTTACAATTTAAATAATTTGAGTGTTCTAAAAAATTTAAAGAAAGGAAATCAACAGTTTGGTTTTAAAAATGTCTATAAAGGTAAATTTTGTTTCTTCATAATTTAAATTTTTAATTAAAATCATGTTAGAAAAAATATAAGTATACTTTATGTTTATAGTATTACAACATAATATAAACTAATTATAACAAACTAACAGTTATGAAAATATTTGATTGAATCAATAAAATAAAATGTCAAAAGTTAACAAACATGTTCGTTATTTTAACAGTCCGGTTGTGGTTTTGTTCGTAATAATCAACAAACATGTCTGTAAAACTGGCAAACTGTTCGTTAAAAATTTTTGGTTAAATAAATGCAACTGACATCAATTTGTTGTATTCAACGAACAATTTGTAGGATCAAAAGGAACAGAAATGTATGTTGAACCGAACGACATTTCTGTAAATTTTACAAACATTTTTTTGAGTGTATAATATTCTGAAAAAAATTAATCAGTTTATAGTAAAACAGCATAAACTGGACCTAACCAAACCTATTCTAAGACATGAAAAAATCCAAGGATGAAACCCCTCAAAAGATACGGTGAAATATTCCTACTTAATATTCTAGCAGTTTTCCGCAAGTAATAAAACGTAGATTTCGTTCGTTCGTTCGTTCATGGCAAATACTGCTTCTGGAATCTGGTTCTTGCCATCTGATAAATGTTTAACTTTGTTGACCAACATGTTCAAATGTTCAAACTTAATAGAACATGAACATTGATTCAATTACAACTGACGATGCTGCTGTTAGAAAAAAGTTGAATCTTTATTAATCCTTATATCTTCAATTGTGTTTATTTTCTTCAACTTACGACGATAAAATATTTCATGCAGGGGAAATAGATCTTTTGAAGAAATAGACCTTTGAAAGACGAAGAAGATTATGCGCAGTTTTAGTTGCCGTACCATCTTATGTTGTTCATGTTCAGCATGACGAAATAAGGTTCGTAATAGCAAAATTAGAAAAGTTATGATGTTTTGCAAATTACCAATAAAAAAAGACAACCTAAAAAAACATGGTAAGGTTGTGAAAAAATCAACTATTCTCCATTATAAATTCAAGATCAAGCAGCCGTTTTGCAATTACTAAAAAGATTTTGTAAAGTTCAAAGTGCAATTAGGATAATTTTAATCGCCATTGAATCTGAATAAATTAACGCTTTGCTTTAAATGATTGATCTGAAACCGGAAGCTCAGATTCAGAAGTATGCATTTTCAGTGATCGATTAACTGCGTCCATATTAGCATTGTCAAAATTAACAATAAAAGAAGAGCTGAATGAACAGAAAATTAATAAACATTTTGTGGAAAGCAATACTGAAGAATGACGTAAGGCATTCACAAATATTATTAAAAATTAAATTGACTTTTTCCAAGAACAAAACATTCGTTTCAAATGTTTAGAGAAAGCTTTAAGAAAATAAATTACTTACCATACGAATAACAAGTGACGAATTCAAGCGTATGTTTGCAGCATCTGGTCTACTTAATACAAAATTAAACAGAGGTCTAACTTGAATAATAACACTTTAGAGACAACGTGTTTCTTACTCCAATATTTTAATAACCAAAACTTTGAAAAATTTCAAGATATAAATTATTTTGAAATTTTCTTCTGCAAAAGTGTTATTTTTTATTATTACACGCCAATTTAAGTTATAAAATATGGAGGGGCTGAAATCTCATAGCTCTGAGATATCAAGACTTTGGTCTGGGTTAAGGATTTTGATATAGTTTTCGGCAAAAAACTTTTATGAGGACATGGTTTTTAGTTTTGGGCAGCGATGTACATCAAACATAACTCTTTGTTACAGTATTTTTTATCTCTGTTTAGAAATTTATTACAAAACTAACACGAAACATCAATACGATGCCGGAAAAATTATAACAGATCATAAATTAACATAATTTAGTGAAAAGATGATACACTCAGCAAACTACTCAAAATCCTCTCCATTTAGCGTTTCGAGAAAATATTACAAAATCACAAATTCATATTTCTTTCAAAATTCCAAAAATA